>JBBGZY010000687.1:1955000-2429565 GCA_037952925.1 Lithobates clamitans
CCTCACTTGACTTCCTGCCCAGCAAATGGCCGCACCAGATCACTTCCGGGTTTACCGACGGCCCCGGTAAGCTCAGAAACGACCCGGGAGGCAGTGGGGTGGGGGGGGGGGCACCTCTCCTGCTGCCTATAAAAGTGATCCCATGGCGAATGTGCCCACAGGACCACTTTTATCTTGTGGAAAATCGCCCACAGTAAATAGGAATACTGAGGTTATGGGAGCTAGCTGCTGCTATAACACTGCTATTTACCATCAAAATATTAACGTATATTTACTGTGGGCAGTCGGCAAATTTTTTTTTGCAAGAAAATGACTTAGAACCTCCCAAAAATGAAACATGATCTGAAAGCAGAGGCACTGCAGAATAAAATTGCGGCGGTTGTCATTTTTTATTTTACAGGGCATACAGCTGTATCAAATGCAGATTTTCATGAAAAAATACACTTAAAGGAATTTTAGTGCACACAAGAACAAAATAATACTGAATTTTTTGGGGAGTAAAATATAAAATATGATGTTGTGTCGAGTAGATAAATACCAAACATGTCAAGATTTAAATCTGAGCAGGCCAGCAAAACGTTGACAAATTGTGGTACCTAAAACTGTCCATAGGTGATGATTTATGAGCCTTCCCAGGTTATTAGTGTAGAGTTAATTGGTAATTGTGGCCTTGGAATTATTGCTCTCACTTCAATGTTTGCAGTGATACCTCACATGTGTGGTGCTATCACCATTTCCATATACGAGCCGGACCTAGGCATGTATGCGTTGTGTGCACAGGGGCAAGGGGATGTTTTTAATTTTTTAAAGTTGTATTTAAATAGTTTTTTCACACTTTTTATACATTTTTTTTTCATCTAACTTTATCGCTATCGCAATAGGGGGAACAGGTCCCCTTGGTGATAAGCAAAAGAGAGAGGCGCCTCTGGGTGCAGACTAAAAACAAGGTTTATTTCATAAAAAGGTAATGATCATCAAACTCACATGTTGAAGGTCGTCAGTAGGCATAAAATAGTAATCAATACTGAGGAGGACATCATCCATCAAAGGTTCAAGACAGTCAGAAACAACTCCTAGCAGGGGGCTCTGCCTGTGTGTGAGGAGAGGTACCGCTGAGATGTGAGGCCGGCCGCAGCGGTGACAAGTCACAGTACTAGGTGGAGAGCATGGAAGGCTGTAAACATCCGGCGAGGAGTGATGACGTCATGAGTCGAGCGACGCGTTGCCGGGCGTACGGCAGCCCGTACGCCCGGCAACGCGTCGCTCGACTCATGACGTCATCACTCCTCGCCGGATGTTTACAGCCTTCCATGCTCTCCACCTAGTACTGTGACTTGTCACTGCTGCGGCCGGCCTCACATCTCAGCGGTACCTCTCCTCACACACAGGCAGAGCCCCCTGCTAGGAGTTGTTTCTGACTGTCTTGAACCTTTGATGGATGATGTCCTCCTCAGTATTGATTACTATTTTATGCCTACTGACGACCTTCAACATGTGAGTTTGATGATCATTACCTTTTTATGAAATAAACCTTGTTTTTAGTCTGCACCCAGAGGCGCCTCTCTCTTTTGCTTTTCCTTAGGATTGGAATGTGGTTTCACTTCTTGATGAAGGCAGCCCTGCTCGTGGACCTATCATTATTTACTGGACCCTTGAACTCCTCATGTCCACATGACAGTGAGACCGTACCCTATATATGTTAATGAGATATTCAATTTCTCCACTTTGGACATATACATGTGGACATTATCTATCCATTTAATGTAATGTGAGACTGGAAACATTTCAGTTTGTCCCCTATCCCTTCGTTCTTATTATTGTTGTTATTGTTGTTATCGCCAGTTCTTTGCGCCTTCACTTGCATATTGCCCCTTGGTGATAACTTTGGGCAGGTGACATGTACTCTTTATGGAGACAGGACCGCTGATAAGGCAGTACAACTGGTCCTGTTGTACTGGGCCCAGGCCTCATCGGCTAAACAGGGGGGCATGGGGCAGCTTTATTGTTCATTTCGGCCTAAATGAATACATTGAATTTACTTGGCCAAACCCCCACTCCTACTTGCTTACTAGGGCTTAAATTACATTTCCCTGGGCCCTATCACATCAACAGAGGGGCCTAGGAGGTGGGAGCAGAGGAAGGAATTTATTTTTTTGGTGCCGGGGAATAAACTCAGTGCTTTGGTGTTAATGAAATTACCAACAGATGGGCAACAAAGAGAGGGACTCGGAGATTTGTTAACCCAGCAGGCTCTGTTCATGTAGTGTAATCTCTGCCCAAGCAGAGGGAAGAATGTTTTCCAAAAATGAAAAAGTGAACACCATACTCCCTCCCCAACCTCCTGTTCATTGCTGTACTTACCTCTGTGCATAGGTGTGCGCAGCCTATTGCACTAGGGTGTGCATCCCAAAGCTCAAAAACCGATCACTCACGATGTTCATTCAGAAAGAGAAGTGGCCGGTAAAGTACATATTTACCAGCCCCTTCTTCCACTCATCTTGAAACATCCCCTCAGCAACAGCCAGTGGGAGGGGAGAGGAGGGAAGCCTGCGGTGCTGCGGGGGGGAAGGGGGAAGGAAACCAGGGCAGTAGGGGGGATCTCTGCTGCACCAGGTGATTAGGGTGTGCCTGGGCACACCTGGCACACCCTGTGTGCACGCCTATGCCTCTGTGGGTGAAAAGCTGTCAGTGCTCCCACAGCCAGAGTAGCTTAGTGGTCTGGAGATTTTAAATCCCCACTCTTCTTTCTCTTCTTTAGGGTTTCCAGGATGGATAAAAGTGATTTATGTTGGTCAAAGCGGTCATGTGCCAGTGCTGACCAATTGGAATTGCTCTGATCTGTCCCCAAAAGGCTACAGGAAGAAGGGGAATTTAAATTATTGGATTGCTACACTGGCTCTATGGGCATGGACAGCTCCTCACCCATGAGGTCCAGCGTGGACCAGAAGGAGAAGGGTGGGTGTAGGATGTTCACCTTTTCATTATTTGTTTAAATTTAAGAACTCTCTTGATTTTCACACAAATTTTGGGGGAAATAAGAAATCTCATCCTTAATCTTCACTGATTGTAGTGGTAAGTCTGGGAACTGTCCACTGGGATCCTGATAAGCAATTTCAGCTGGTGAACAGGAGATGACCACAATTTCATTTAAAGAAGAGCTGCTCATTATTATACAAAGCAAAATCTGAAAATAAGCTTAACTATATTCATTTAATACAAAAAAGACCAAATGTAGGTTTCATAGTTAAATATGATTTTTATTATTATACACCCAAAAACATTGAAAAATAGGCTATAAAAGTAAAATTTATTGGGGGTAACATGGAAAGCCGGGAACACAAATCAGGGACCTTTATTCTGTTACATTGTTAAATATATAGAGACTATGTGTAGACATAAGTTAAAGTCAGTGGCGGTCCGTACATTGTGGGCACACGGGCGCCGCGCTCCCTATTCATGTGTCCGGTCCCTTTTAGGACGCCGGACTCATGAAATACTATGGCGGGAATAGGAGGGGGATGTGTATTTTGAAGTACGTGATTAGAGCCAGAGGCTCTAATAGGCTTCAAAATGGGGTGGGCTCGGGGCGCACAGCACTGTGTCCCAATCCCACCCTGTTGTGTGACATAGCAAATTAATTTTTGCTATTTTCACATTAACGTTCCTCCCTGCCAATCTGGAGGCAGGTCAGTGAGACCTGTCTCCCGACTGGCCAAAGCATTAGGCGATCCTATTGGATGCCTAACGCTTTGGTGGAAGATGAGACACGGCGGAGGAAGCCTGAGGAGCCGAGCGGACACAGGAGTCGCTGCTTCCGGCCACTGCAGAAGAAGAGGAGGAGAGCCTTGTCACTCCAGGAGAGGAGCAGAGCCCCGCCACAGGAGCGGTAAGTGCTGCCGTACCGCCGGGGGGGGGTGGTGGCTGGTTAAAGTGACAGCCGGGGGACGTGCCTGGCTGCATATGATGGGCACAGGGGCTGCACGTGGTGGGCACAGGGGGCTGCACGTGGTGGGCACAGTGGCTGCAATTGATAGGCACAGTGAGGCTGCAATTTATGTTTTTTTTTAAAGTATTTTTCAGAATTTTTCAGTTTGATTGCGCCCCCCCAAAAAGTTTAAGCACCAGCGCCACTGGTTAAAGTGAACATACACTTAGGGTAGTTAAAGAGGATGTAAACTCTGGGGGTTTTTTTCCTCTTTTTTTTCTTCCCTGTAAAGTAAAGGCATAATGGGCTAGTATGCATCGCATACTAGCCCATTATGTGACACTTACCTGCAAACTAAGCCCACGTCGTTCCCGCTGCAGGCCGCATCCATCTTCGCCTGTCTTCCTTCCGGGGGCCACGGACACCAGCTCTGTGACTGGCTGAAGCCACCTGACGTCACTCCTGCTGGTCACGGCACATGCTCCTGAAGAAACAGCGCGGGCAGCCGCTTCTTTAGAGCGCATGCGCCGATGACATCATCGGCGCAGTATACAGTAAATATCTCCAAAACGGCACATGTTTAGGAGATATTTACAGTACCTATAGGTAAGCTTAGAATAAGGCTTACCTATAGGTACAAATCATAAAGTAAGGTATATAACCTCTTTAATATAGTAAAGTCAACATACACTTAGGGTATACAACATTTTAGAATAATTAGCTTATTTTAGGGGTACCTCATCCATCTATCTGTACATCTATAAAAAAGCCTCCTACTTTGGTACCAGAGAAAGACAGCCACAAAACTTATAAAATACATAATGTTTATTACAAATTTCCATAAAAAATATTTAAAAACCGTCAAAAGGTATTCTTATATGCGATGTAAGCCATATCAAATATATTGTAACAAATTGTCTTTGCTGTATGATCCAAGAGGTCGACACGTTTCACAACTATCAGCTTCCTCAGGACCTCTACACTTACATGGCGCTGCTTTTTGTCTTTCTAGGCTTCACTTGTTTCCCTTAGTAGGCTGCAAGGCTTCACTTCCTGTTTCCCTTAGTAAGGATGCCGGCGCCTGCACCCAGAGAAGATGGACGGATCAACTAGGGGTGCAGACATCACGGGCTCCCTGGACAGGTAAGTGTCCTTATATTAAAAGTCAGCAGCTACAGTATTTGTAACTGCTGACTTTTAATTTGTTTTTGTACAGGCTGGACCTCCTCCTAATAAAGTAAAGTCAACATACACTTATGGTAGTTATTATAGTACTGTATTGTCAACATAAATTTAGGATAATTAATCTAGTTAAAACTATTATACGCTCAGAGGATAGGAGGATCCTCCAGTTCCAGGGTGAGGAGATGTAGCAGAGGGGGTTTTTAATCAGTTTCAGCTGCTTTGGTGTTAATGAAATTACCAACAGGTGCACTAGATGAGCAACAATGAGACAAACTCCAAAACAGGAATGGTTTTTACAGTTGGAGGCCACTGACATTTTTTTTCCCCTACTCATCTTTTCTGAATGTTTTTCACTAGTTTTTCATTTGTCCAAGGTCAGTGTCACTACTGGTAGCATGAGGAGATACCAGGACCCTATAGAGCAGTGGTCATCAACCCTGTCCTCAGGGCCCACTAACAGGCCAGGTTTGCAATATAACTGAAATACATCACAGGTGATATCATTTGCTGCTCAGTGATTGCAGTATTCCAGTCTGCATCTCCCCAAGGTAATACATAAAACCTGGCCTGTTAGTGGGCCCTGAGGACAGGGTTGATGACCACTGCTATAGAGGTTGCACAGTCAGTTTAACTCCTCCAGGATGGCACATCATTACGTGCCATTGCCAGGTTTGCTGTGTCTCCTGGCACAGTCTTAAGAGCATGGAAGAGATTCCAGGGGACAGGCAGTTACTGGACAGGGCCATAGAAGGTCCCTAACCCATCAACAGGACCAGAACCTGCTCCTTTGTGCAAGGAGGAACAAGATGAGCATTGGCAGAGCCCTTCAAAATTACCTCCGCTGGTGTGAATGTCTCTGACCAAACAGAGAAAACAGACTTTATGAGGGTGGCCTGAGGGCTTGACTTCCTCTAGTGAGCCCTGTGCTCACTGCCTGGCACCATGAAGCTTGATTGGCAATTGCCATTGAAAACCAGAATTGGCAGATCCACCACTGGCGCCCTGTACTTTTCACAGATGAGAGCAGGTTCACCCTGAGCACATGTGACAGATTTGAAAGGATCTGGAGAAGCTGTGGAGAACGTTATGCTGCCTGTAACATCATTCAGCATAACCGGTTTGGTGGTGTGTTAGTGATGGTCTGGGGGGGCTTATCCATGGAGGGACTCACAGACCTCTACAGGCTAGACAATGGCACCCTGACTGCCGTAAGGTATCAGGATGAAATCCTTGGACCCATTGTTATACCCTACGCTGGTGCAGTGGGTCCTGGGTTCCTCCTGGTGCACAACAATGCCCGGCCTCATGTGGCAAAAATATGAAGCCAATTCATAGGGGATGAAGGAATTGATACCATTGAATAGCCCCCATGCTCGCCTGACCTAAATCCAATAGAGCCAGGGCCAGTGCTAGACTATTTTGCGCCCTCAGCTACTTGCCCCCCCACCCCCCCCCCCCTAAAAAAAAAAGCCAATTGCTCAAGCATAGGAGGACAGTAAATGGTCAACAGGTCTTTGAAGCTCCCAGCCTGACCAGCTAATTCCTTCAAAGATAACAAGGAAAAGGTCAAACAAATCATGGATGGCTGACACAGGACTCTGGCACAAAAAGCTCTATATAAACAGCTGAAGTAAGAAGTCTAATCATCATTCACCCATCCTGTGTGCAGTGTATTATGGCATAAAAGATAACAATGAGACCAGTATACATTCTGAGAGTACCAGCCAAGAAATGTTCTGATTAAATGCTGAATTCTCATATCTTCTGATCTTTGGACCTGAAAAGAGACAGCACATCTGAAATCAGGAAAAAATAAAATTTGTCTTCTGTGTCTAACTGCTCTGTTATCTCGTGTGATGTCCTGTGCAGGGACTTTTTATGATATAGGGCAGGGCCGATCCTAGGGTCACAGACGCCTGGGTGCAGAAATATTTTGGGCACCCCCACGGGGGGCGTGGCACTGGTCATCTTACTAACTCCTCCCCTTTGCAAATGTTTCTATGGCAACGACTCAAACACAGATATGCTCCCCTAAGGAGTCTTTGTTAAGAGATCATGGGAGGATCCCAGGTTAATAATAAAGAGAACAAGATAGTCAGAGACTGCAAACATATTACAGGGGATGGTTAGAGACTGCAGATATGATACAAGAAATGGTCAGAGACTGTAGACATGATACAAGAAATGGTCAGAGACTGCAAACATGCTACAGAAGATGGTCAGAGGCTGCAGTTATGATACAAGAGATGGTCAGAGACTACAGACATGATACAAAAGATGGTCAGAGACTGCAGACATAATACAAAAGATGGTCAGAGACTGCAGACATAATACAAGAGCTGGTCAGAGACTGCAGACATAATACAAAAAGATGGTCAGAGACTGCAGACATAATACAAAAGATGGTCAGAGACTGCAGACATAATACAAAAGATGGTCAGAGACTGCAGACATAATGCAAGAGATGGTCAGAGACTGCAGACATAGTACAAGAGATGGTCAGAGACTGCAAACATAGTACAAGAGATGGTCAGAGACTGCAGACATACTACAGAAGATGGTCAAAGACTGCAGACATGATACAAGAGATGGTCAGAGACTGCAGACATGATAAAAGAGATGGTCCGAGACTGCAGACATGATACAAGAGCTGGTCAGAGACTGCAGACATACTACAGAAGATGGTCATAGACTGCAGACATGATACAAGAGATGGTCAGAGGCTGCAGATATGATACAAGAAATGGTCAGAGACTGCAGGCATAGTACAAGAGATGGTGAGAGACTGCAGACATAGTACAAGAGATGGTCAGAGACTGCAGACATAGTACAAGAGATGGTCAGAGACTGCAGACATCATACATAAGATGGTCAGAAAATGCAGACATGATACAAGAAATGGCCAGAGACTGCAAACATGATACAAGAAATAGTCAGGGACTGCAAACATGCTACAGAAGATGGTCAGAGGCTGCAGTTATGATACAAGAGATGGTCAGAGACTGCAGACATAATACAAGAGATCGTCAGAGACTGCAGACATAATGCAAAAGATGGTCAGAGACTGCAGACATAGTACAAAAGATGGTCAGAGACTGCAGACATAGTACAAGAGATGGTCAGAGACTGCAAACATAATACAGAAGATGGTCAAAGACTGCAGACATAATACAAGAGCTGGTCAGAGACTGCAGACATACTACAGAAGATGGTCATAGACTGCAGACATGATACAAGAGATGGTCAGAGGCTGCAGATATGATACAAGAAATGGTCAGAGACTGCAGGCATAGTATAAGAGATGGTGAGAGACTGCAGACATAGTACAAGAGATGGTCAGAGACTGCAGACATAGTACAGAAGATGGTCATAGACTGCAGACATGATACAAGAGATGGTCAGTGGCTGCAGATATGATACAAGAAATGGTCAGAGACTGCAGACATAGTACAAGAGATGGTCAGAGACCGCAGACATAGTACAAGAGATCGTCAGAGACTGCAGACATGATACAAGAGATCGTCAGAGACTGCAGACATGATACAAGAAATAGTCAGGGACTGCAGACATGCTACAGAAGATAGTCAGAGGCTGCAGTTATGATACAAGAGATGGTCAGAAACTGCAGACATTGTACAAGAGATGGTCAGAGACTGCATGAATAGTACAAGAGATGGTCAGAGACTGCACACATGCTACAGAAGATGGTTAGGGACTGCAGTTATGATACAAGAGATGGTCAAAGACTGCATACATAGTACAAGAGATGGTCAAAGACTCCATACATAGTACAAAAAATGGTCAGAGCCTGCATACATTGTACAAGAGATGGTCAGAGCCTGAATACATTGTACAAGAGATGGTCAGAGCCTGAATACATTGTACAAGAGATGGTCAGAGACTGCATACATAGTACAGGAGATGGTCAAAGACTGCAGATATGATACAAGAGATGGTCAGAGACTGGCTGCGTTTGATGGGCACAGTGGCTGCATTTGATGGGCACAGTGGCTGCGTTTGATGGGCACAGTGGCTGCGTTTGATGGGCACAGTGGCTGCGTTTGATGGGCACAGTGTCTGCTTTTAGGCGGGGCACAGTGTCTGCTTTTAGGCGGGGCACAGTGGCTGCGTTTGATGGGCACAGTGGCTATGTTTGATGGGCACAGTAGCTGCTTTAATGGGCACAGTGGCTGCGTTTGATGGGCACAGTGGCTGCGTTTTATGGGCACAGTTGCTGCTTTTAATGGGCACAGTGGCTGCTTTTAGGTGGGGCACAGTGGCTACGTTTAATGGGCACAGTGGCTGCGTTTGATGGGCACAGTGGCTGCATTTGATGGGCACAGTGGCAGCTTTTGATGGGCACAGTGGCAGCTTTTGATGGGCAGAGTGGCAGTTTTTGATGGGCAGAGTGGCAGTTTTTGATGGGCACAGTGGCAGCTTTTGATGGGCAGAGTGGCAGCTTTTAAAGGGCAAATTGGCAGCTTTAATGGGCAGAGTGGCAGCTTTTGATGGGCTGTGGGCACAATAGTAGCTGTGTTTAATGGGCAGCACAGACTACTTACTTCCAACTTCCTTGACCGGCCTGGACGCCTGGTGCAGACAGTGCAGGGACAGGGAGGCAGGCAGCCGCAGATCTGCTCTCTCCGGGAGGATTTCTTCCTGTTCCTCTTCTCTTCTCTCTTCTTCAGACCAGCCAGCACAAGTCCGCTGCAGCCGCTCAGGCTCCGCTCCCTCTTCTTAGCCGCGCTCACGCTGTCTGAAGATGGCTGAGGTGGGCGGACCTCTGAGCTTCTTTACTAGCCGCGGAGGCGACGTGCAAGGAATGCTGGGGCGGCCGCGGCGCGCTCTGAATGCTGGGGCGGCCGCGGCGTCCCTGAGTGACGTCACTCTGCTCCACAGCTAGACGCCGGCCAAGCTTGGCCGGCGATTCTAGCTCGGCGCCCCTCTTCTGAAAAGAAATGACAGCGCTGGGGTGCGGTGCACCCCATGCACCCTGGCCAGGATCGTCCCTGATATAGGGGACCTTAAGCACGGCCTTTGAAATCACTAAAGGGCCACACATAATATTTAATGAATGTAATGCTATAGAAAGCTGTTACACTGCAGAAATACAACAGGATGGTGGTCAAACACTACGTGCTTGCTACAAGAGATGGTCAGGGAGCGAAGACACTTTAAAGGAGATGGTCAAAAGGCTATGTACTTGCTACAAGAAATGGTTAGAGAGTGAAGACACGTTGCAGGAGATGGTCAAAGACTATGTTGTTCTTGCTAAAAGAGATGGTCAGGGAGCGAAGACACTTTAAAGGAGATGGTCAAAAGGCTATGTACTTGCTACAAGAAATGGTTAGAGAGTGAAGACACGTTGCAGGAGATGGTCAAAGACTACTTACTTGCTACAAGAGATGATCAGAGAGTGAAGACACGTTGCAGGAGGTGGTCAAAGACTACGTGCTTGCTACAAGAGATTGTCAGGGAGTGCACACATTATGCAGTAGATAGTTAAAGACTACATGCTTGCCACAAGAGATGGTCAGAGAGTGAAACATGTTGCAGGAGATGGTCAAAGACTATGTACTTGCTACAAGAGATGGTCAGAGAGTGAAGACACATTGCAGGTGATGGTCAAAGACTACTTGCTTGCTACAAGAGATGGTCAGAGAGTGAAGACACGTTGCAGGAGATGGTCAAAGACTACGTGCTTGCTACAAGAGATTGTCAGGGAGTGCACACATTATGCAGTAAATAGTTAAAGACTACATGCTTGCCAGAAGAGATGGTCAGAGAGTGAAGACACATTGCAGGGGATGGTCAAAGACTACGTCGTTCTTGCTACAAGAGATTATCAGAGAGTGAAGACACATTGCATGAGATGGTCAGAGACTGCAAACATGCCATAGGAGTTGTTGGAGACTGGGGACATGCTTATATCCTTCTCTCATAGCTCCCACATCCCTTTAACAAGGTCTTTACGTCTGTGAGTGGGAAAGATCAGCCATTCATAGTGATTGGCTGTTACAGTGGTCACATGATCCTGGGCCAGTCTTGCCGGCTACCGATTAGTAGCAGAGACTGAGAGCTGTCTTTAACAGCTCAATCATTGTGCTGTGAGTGTATAGTGAGAGCGCTGTCAGCACTGCAAGCTCTGCCACCCATGGACGCATATGTGTGGTGGGTGGGCTTTAAAAGTCAGCCCTCTTTGCTGCCACACATATGCAGAACATAGGCAGAAACAGGTCCAGGAGACATAAACTGGAGGCCCATTACATGAGACTGTTAGATACCCCTGCTATGACAGGACAATAGGGAAACATGGATTATTATCTCCAGGGGCCATAAAAAAAAAGAGTTGTGTATGCTCCCCAGGTCACAGCTTGGACAATGTGGCTTTACAGGCTTCATGCTAGGATTCTTTTACTGCCTGCTAAAAGCAAATATGGGGGCACCCCAAATTTTTGTTGGGTCTGCATGAGACAAAAGCTCATGTGTAAGTACTTTATATAAGACCAAATCAGTACATCAGGAGACCATTTGTGAATGTCAAAGATGGATACTATAAAGCTACAGGAAACGGTACCATGCCTCTATTCTACATACCTTGTATGTGGACATAGACCTCTTTACTTCGTTTTGTTTCATTCTTGGATAGCATTTTCACTTCACAGGAATAATTCCCGGAATCTTCCACCTGAGTAAATGGGACTTCATACTGGTTAAATTTGTTGAAATTCTGGATATTTTGTCCATCTTTGTAGAAAGCAAAGTGGTGTTCTTCGTGCCATATGTGAGAACTTGTTACACAGTTTATTTTTATGTGGTCTCCCACTATCTTCTCAGCTGGAAATGTCCATATATATGGAGCAGCGACCCATTCTGATTAAGAGATCAATAAAGGAAGATACATCACTGGTTTTGTACGTTCTGAATAAATTGAATCCACTCAATCGCTATTTTATTACCAATGCATATCAATATTTTAGAAACCATAAGATGTGTAGGTATCCATATTGCTCATTTATCCACTTTGAGCCCAGGCCTATTCTGACACTCCTCTCCTACATGTAAAAATCATCATTTTTTTGCTAGAAAATTACTCAGAACCCCCAAACATTATATATATATCTGTAGATCTATATATATATATATATATATATATATATATATATATTTATTTATATAGCAGAGACCCTAGGGAATAAAATGGCGGTCGTTGCAATTTTGTATGTCACATGATATTTGCACAGCAATTTTCCAAATGTGATTTTTTTTGGGAAAAAAAAAAACACTTTCATGAATTAAAAAAATAAATAAAAATCAGGGACAGTTGGGAGCTATGGTCAGAGACTGCGGCCATAATACAGGAGATGGTCAGAGACTGCGGCCATAATACAGGAGATGGACAGAGACTGCGGCCATAATACAGGAGATGGACAGAGACTGCGGCCATAATACAGGAGATGGACAGAGACTGCGGCCATAATACAGGAGATGGACAGAGACTGCGGCCATAATACAGGAGATGGACAGAGACTGCGGCCATAATACAGGAGATGGACAGAGACTGCGGCCATAATACAGGAGATGGACAGAGACTGCAGATATGATACAGGAGATAGTCAGAGACTGCGGACACGATAAAGGAGATGGTCAGAGACTGTGGACATGATACAAGAGATGGTCAGTGAGTGTAGACATGATACAAGAGACGGTCACATACTGCAGACATGATACAAGAAATAGTCAGACATACCTCCCAACATTTCGAGATGGGAATGAGGGGCACCTACTAGAAAACATATGTAGGCATAAGACATGTCCCCTGCCACGCCCCTTAAAGGGGACATAACCAAAAAAAAGGTTAATAAAATCCACAAGTGCTTTTTTTAAACACTAATATTCCTTAGTGCAGCAATTTAGAATTTTTTTAGGAAAAAAAAAACACTTTCATGAATTAAAAAAAGTGAGCCCAATTTATTTTATAATGTGAAAAATGATGTTAAGCTGAGTAAATAGATACCTAACATGTCACACTTCCAAACTGTGCACACTCGTGGAATGGTGCCAAATGTCAGTACTAAAAAATCTCCATAGGCTACGCTTTACAATTATTTACAGATTACCAGTTTAGAGTTACAAAGGAGGTCTTGTGCTAGTATTTTTGCCCTCGCTGTAAACTTTTGCGGCGATACTTCACATGTGTGATTTGAACGTCGTTTACACGTGTATGCGCGACTTACGTATGCGTTCGCTTCTGTGTGCGAGCACGCAGGGATGGGGCATTTTAAAAACTTTATTTAATGGTTTATTTTATTTTTATTTTTACACTTTCCCTTTATTTTTATTTTATTTTTTGATCACTTTTAATTCCTACTAAAAGGAATGAAAACATCCCTTGTAATAGGAATAGGGCATAAGAGGTCCTCTTTATGGAGAGATTTGGGGTCTATAAGTCCCCACATCTCTCCTCTATGCTGGAGAGCCTGAGATAAAAAAAAAAACAAAAAAAAAACCCAACAATCTCTTTCTAGCTAAAAAAAAAGTCAGTGTTTACATTTTACATGGCATTTTTTTCATACAAATTGAGCTGTCTTTTGGTGGTATTTGATCACCACTGTGTTTTTTATTTTTTGCTATATAACTGAAAAAAGACTGAAAATATTTTGAAAAATATATTAATTGTTTGCTTAGTTTTTGTTAAAAAACTTTGCAAATAATCTTTCTTTATGCATTTAGACCAAAATGTATTCTGCTACATTTTTAGCTAAAAATAACCCACAATAGTGTATATTATTTAGTCTGCGTGAAAGACTAGGGGATATAAATTTGAAAATTGATTAGTTGAGATACTAAAATGCTTGACGCTGGTATGGGGTATAGCAGTGATCAGGATGTTGGTATGAGGTATGGCGGTGATCAGGACGCTGGTATAGCGGTGATCAGAATGCTGGTATAACGGTGATCAGAACGCTGATATGGGGTATGGCGGTGATCAGGATGCTGGTATGGGGTATGGTGGTGATCAAGATGCTGGTATGTAGTATGGTGGTGATCAGGATGATGGTATGGCCTATGAGGTGATCAGAACACTGGTATGGGGTATAGTGGTGATCAGGGAACTGGTATTGTGAATAGCAGTGATCAGGGCCCTGGTTTGGTGTATGGTGGTGATCAGGGCGCTGGTATGGCATATTGTGGTGTAAGGAACCTGTGGTAGGTAGTGTACGAAGTGGAGCTTTTGTGCTGAGCATTCAGGTGAAAACGTAGTCAGACAGGTCAGGTCAGCAACAGATCAGGCAAAGCGGTACACAATCGAAATCCAGAGAGTGGTCAGGCAGGCAGAGGTCATACACGAGCTCGCGGTGAAGTCAGTGGTGTATTTAGGTTTTGTGCTGCCCTAGGCCTAACTGAGCTTGCGCACCCCCTAATTTAAATATGCCCCACCCCTTCCTGTCGAGGCCACACCCCTTTCTTTTAAAGATCCGCCCTGTCATCTTCATTGAAGGAGGACAGAGGGACGCCGCGGGAAGAGAGGCATGCGGCATCTTTTCCTTTGGGGGGTAAGGGGATATGTGCTGGGTGCTTTGGGAGGGGAGGATCAGACGCCCCCCCCACTAGCACATATCCTCTCCCCTCTCAAAGCACCCAGCACATATCCCCTTACCCCCCCTCCCCTCATCCATGTGTGCATCTGTTATCTGCCCCCCTTCCCAGTTACTGTGTCCCCCTTCACTGTAAACTATACACAGACCTCAGACCGGCAGCGCGGCTCTTGCACTGAAGTCGTGTTCCTCCTCTGTGGCTCCTTCTCCTCCTGGCTGTGTACACTAGAACATTGGAGCCGAGAAGGAGGAGGAGCCGAGGAGTACGTGTGGCTGACAGTGGGGAGAGAGGTGGCGGCTGCTACGGAAAGCCGTTCGCCGCTTGTGGGACCCCAGGTGGCAGATGTCCTGGGTGCCCACGCTAGCGCACTCTGGCTGCCAGTTACCGAAGCTCAGTGCCGGAACTTGTTGTGGGCTCCGGGACAGTGGCGTCACTAGGTTTGGTGTCACCTGGAGCTGTAAAAATTGTGTCCCCCCCCTTAATTTTTGGACTTGAGGCCCAGCGTTGGAGCTCATTGTGGCGGTCAACAAGGCCTAGAGGATATCAGGTTAGGCACTTCCTAATGGCTCAGTCCCTGGGAACAGTAATGGATAATGGCCAACAGGCTCTCTTACCAGACAGTGATCCCTCCGGCTGGACGTTCGCTCACTCTGGGTTGCCCAGGCGGACTCTGGTCAGTAGTGTAGCATGTCTGTACCCTGGCAGTGGCTTTATCTTTCTCCCCCTCTGGTGGTGCGGGTACAGCGTGGCTCTCTGGTGGTGCAGGTACAGCGTGGCTCTCTGGTGGTGCGGGTACAGCGTGGCTCTGGTAGTGCGGGTACAACGTGGCCCTCTGGTGGTGTGGGTACAGCATGGCTCTGGTGATGCGGGTACAGCGTGGCTCTCTGGTGGTGCGGGTACAGCGTGGCTCTCTGGTGGTGCGGGTACAGCGTGGCTCTCTGGTGGTGCGGGTACAGCGTGGCTCTCTGGTGGTGCGGGTACAGCGTGGCTCCCTCTTTGGCTTCCCCAGCACAGTACTCGCTTTTTCTCCTCTAACACCCCCCAGCAGAGTGCATGCATGCTGGGGGCTGTAGCATGTTTGTGGACACACAGGGGCCGCCATTCTTCAGGGACTACTTTTCCCATGATGCCCCCAGAGTCTTCTGATTGGCCCTCTGCTGTGGCCAATCATGGGGTGAGAAACAGCGGTCAGGAAGCTGGGCGGTGGCACGGTAAAACCAATTAGAGCCGCTCTCTCTTCTCCCTTCACCTGACAGAAAGAGGAGGGGGGGCGTGCGGGGGAGATACACAGACAGCCCGCATCTCTCCTCTCCCTGTCACATCGCTGCTGATCTATTTGCCAGAGAACTCCCCCGCTCGCCCCCCCTCCCCTTTCTGTCAGCTGAAGGGAGAAGAGAGAGAGAGCGGCTCTAATTGGTTTTACCGTGCCGCCGCCCAGCTTCCTGACCGCTGTTTTCCTCCCCATGATTGGCCACAGCAGAGGGCCAATCAGAGACAGATTTACAGCTTTACGGAGGGGCGGCTTGACAGTTCTTACTTTAACTACTTTCTAGCCCCCTCCGCACCCGCACTGCTGTGCCGGAAGAGGGTGCCGCTGCCATTTTTTGGGGGGGGGGGGCGGCTTTTTGCTGCCCCCCCCCGCACAGTGCTGCCCTAGGCCTGGGCCTTGTTGGCCTAGGCCAAGACACAGCACTGGGTGAAGTACAAAATCAGCAGGCTAGAGAGTAGTCAAGAATTCAGGAAGAAGTTCATACACGGTAATCAGACTCACAGAGCTATCAATACACCCAGGGAGCTAGTCCACACAAAACAGGCACTGAGTAAGAGGAAGTGCTGCTATTTATGGGCTGCTTGATTGTCCATTGTCCACAGCTGGCAGTAGGTGGGGCTAATGAGTCCAAGGCAATGCATCAGGCTGGGAGGACATTGCGACAACTCCAGAGCTCCCCCCCCCAGTGGCACAACAGGTGTGGCTGCAGCTATGGAACCAGGAACATCCCGGTTCAGTGACACCCAGGTACATATCAGGTAGTGATCAGGATGCTGGTATGGTAAATGGTGGTGATCACGGTACTCATATGGGGTATGGTGGTGATCAGTACACTAGTATGGGGTATGGAAATGATCAGGATATTGGTATGAGGTATGGCGGTGATCAGGACGCTGGTATGGCGGTGATCAGGACACTGGTATGGCGGTGATCAGGACAGTGGTGTGGGGTATAGTGGTGATCAGGATGCTGGTATGGGGTATGGAGGTGATCAGTACACTAGTATGGGTTAAGGAAGTGATCAGGACATTGGTATGAGGTATGGCGGTGATCAGGACGCTGGTATGGTGGTGATCAGGACAGTGGTATGGCAGTGATTAGGGATGAGCTTTATGTTCGGGTCGAACATGAGTTCGACTCGAACATTGGCTGTTCGCCCGTTCGCTGAACAGCGAACAATTTGGGGTGTTCACGGCAAGTTCGAAAGCCACGGAACAACCTCTAAAAGTCTATGGGAGAAATCGAAAGTGATATTTTTAAAGGCTTATATGCATGGTATTGTCATAAAAAGTGTTTGGGGACCTGGGTCCTGCCCCAGGGGACATGTATCAATGCAAAAAAAAAAGTTTTAAAAACGTCCGTTTTTTCGGGAGCAGTGATTTTAATAATGCTTAAAGTGAAACAATAAAAGTAAAATATTCCTTTAAATTTCGTACCTGGGGGGTGTCTATAGTATGCCCGTAAAGGGGCGCATGTTTCCCGTGTTTAGAACAGTCCGAGATCATTTAAAAGTAGTCGTGGTTATAATGAATTGTCAGGCCCCAGCAATACACATAAAAGTTCATTGATAAAAACTGCATGGGATTCCCCCACATTCCATTACGAGGCCCTTTGGGTCTGGTATGAATATTAAGGGGAACCCCGAACCAAAATTAAAAAAAAAAAAAAATGCGTGGGGGTCCCCCCAAATTCCATATCAGGCCCTTCAGCTCTGGTATGGATATTAAGGGGAACCCCGTGCCAAAATTAAAAAAAAAAAATGCCGTGGGGTCCCCCTCAAAATCCATACCAGACCCTTCAGGTCTGGTATGGATTTTAAGGGAAACCCCGCAACAATATTTTTAAAAAAATGGCGTGCGGGTCCCCCCAAAAATCCATACTAGACCCTTATCCGAGCACGCAACCTGGCAGGCCGCAGGAAAAGAGGGAGGACGAGAGAGCGGCCCCCCTCCTGAACCATTACCAGGCCACATGCCCTCAACATGGGCCTCATCCCCACAACCCTTGCCCGGTGGTTGTGGGGGTCTGTGGGCGGGGGGCTTATTGGAATCTGGAAGCCCCCTTTAACAAGGGGACCCCCAGATCCCGCCCCCCCGTGTGAATTGGTAATGGAGTACAAGTACCCCTACCATTTCACAAAAAGAGTGTCAAAAATGTTAAAAAAGACAATAGACGGTTTTTGACAATTTCTTTATTAATGTCTTCTTCTTTCCCTGCTTCTTCTAGTCTTCCTTCAGTTTTCTTCTTCTTTCTCCTCCATCTTGTTCTTCCCCCGCTTTTTCCTCTATCTTCCTCTGCTTCTTCCTCCGGTCCTCTACTTCTTCCTCCGGTCTTCTCCTCTGGCATCTTTCTCCGGCTTCTTCTTCCCCGCTTCATCCTCCGGACGATCCGCCATAATGGGGGGCTCCCGCTGTGTGACGTTTCTGTTCTTGTGACAGCTCTTATATAACTGAGGGCGGGGCCACCCGGTGACCCCGCTCCCCTCTGACGCACGGGGACTTCCCTATGGCTTCCCCCGTGGTGAGGCCATACGGGAAACATGCGCCACTTTACACGGGAAACATGCGCCACTTTACAGGCATACTATAGACACCCCCCAGGTATGAAATTTAAAGGAATATTTCACTTTTATTGTTTCACTTAAGGCATTATTAAAATCACTGCTCCCGAAAAAACTGCAGTTTTTAAAACTTTTTTTTGCATTGATACATGTCCCCTGGGGCAGGACCCAGGTCCCCAAAGACTTTTCCCGGGGCATGATGGGACTGTGACATCATAAGGGGCGGGTTCACCGGGTGACAGCACCCAGTGACCACGCCCCATGCCTATATAAGTCATCGCGCACCGCTCACACAGCATTACAGCGGGAGACAGCGTTGTGTCAACATCGGAAGAAGAGAAGAAGAGAAGAAGGAACAAGACAGCGAAGACCTGGCCACCGCTAGCAAAAGAGCGGCAAAAGAGCAGAAGATAGCGGAGGAGCCCGGCAGAAGAATCGGACACCGGGAGAAGTGGCCGGCGAGTGGGAGAAGAACCGGACACTGTGAGAAGAGGACGGAGAGAGCGGAGATGTCGGAAGAAGACCCCCCGAAGTCGAAAGAAGACCCCCGAAGTCGGAAGAAGACCCCCGGAGCTGCCTAATAAATTACTTTTAAAACCTGTGTAGTGTGTTTTTTTATTGACACTTTTCCCCCCAGGTGAATGGGTAGGGGTACGATGTACCCCATACTCATTCACATAGGATGGGGGGCCGGGATCTGGGGGCCCCCTTATTAAAGGGGGCTCCCGGATTCCGATAAGCCCTCCGCCCGCAGACCCTGACAACCAACGGCCAGGGTTGTCGGGAAGAGGCCCTTGTCCTCATCAACATGGGGACAAGGTGCTTTTCAGTGGGATAGGCCCACAGGGCGCCTACCTGCCCCAAAGCGCCCACCCCCCCATGTTGAGGGCATGCAGCCTGGTACGATTCAGGAGAGACATGTGTCTTTTTAACCATGTACAAATAAAACATTATACTTTTTTAAGAATGTGTTTGTACTAATTGGTTATCGAGATAGTCCATTTATTCCCCTTTGGGGGCACCCCTAAACCTGTGGCAGCCTGTCCATTAGGGAGGGGCGCAAGGGCGCCTCCCCCCCATCCATGCATCCGGCATGGATTCCATTGAGGGGGGGTTTGAAGCACATAATTAGAGCCAGAGGCTCTAATTGGCTTCAAAAAAGGGTGTGCTTAGGGCGCAGAGCACTGCGCCCGAAGCCCGCCCAGTTGTGTGACAATAGTGAATGAATATTCACTATTGTAACACTGATTCTCCTCCCTACCAACCAGGAAGGAGACCCGTCAGCCAATTGGCCAAAAGAAGATCTGATTGGATTGGCCGCCAGGAGGAGAAGAGGGGAGACCCTGGGAAACCGAGACAGCAGCCACCCGCAGTCCGGAGAGAAGCCACCGCCCGCTGCCCGGAGCGCTGCCCGCAAGATGGGATAAGTGCGGGCCCTGACTGACCGACGGGGGGGTTGCTTCTGTGCCAACCCTGACCCGACCAGGGGTTGTAGGGCATATAGCACAAGTCGCCACTGCCCTAAACCCTCCTGTTATAGCGACACTTTTCGGCCGCTATCTTTTAACCCTCGCTAGCGGCTGAAGAAAGGGTTGATAGCGCCCATGTTGCGCGCAGGGCGTTTTGGGAGCACCACTGCATGCACTGAATGCATTAAGGTAAAAGACCTTCTGCCTTTTTAACCGTTTTAACCACTTGCCGACCAGCCGCCGTCATTATACTGCGGCAGGTCGGCACGATCCTGCGAACCATCTGTACGTCGGCTCCGTTAAACGGGATAGCAGGCATGCGCGCCCGCTGCACTATGGGGGTGCCGATGAGCGTGGCCGGCGGTCGCATTGACTGCCCAATCATGGGCACGAGAGCCAGAACAGGGACGTGTGTGTAAACACACAAATCCCTGTTCTGTGAGGAGAGGAGAGATAGATTGTGTGTTCCCACTAGATAGGAACCAAAATCTTTCATCTCCTCCAGTCAGTCTCCTCCCCCTACAGTTAGAACACACAGTCAGGGAACACAGTTAACCCCTTGATCGCCCCCTAGTGTTAACCTCTTCCCTGCCAGTGACATTTACACAGTAATCAGTGCATTTTTATAGCACTGATCGCTGTATAATTGTCAATGGTCCCAAAAATGTGTCAAAAGTGTTCGATCTGTCCGCCGCAATGTTGCAGTCCCGTTAAAAATTGCAGATCACCGCCATTACTAGTAAAAAAAAAAAAAATATTAATAAACATGCCATAAATCTTTCCCCTATTTTGTAGACGCCATATAATATACGCTTACTGCGATTTTTATTACCAAAAATATGTAGAAGAATACATATCGGCCAAAACTGAAAAAAAATTAGCTTTTAAAAAAGAAAAAGCCGCCGTCAGAGTCGCACCCCAATGATTAGGCGGCCGTAGACAGAGATCAATGGTACCTCTCTGCTGCGAGCGTGTAGCTAGGGATTGGCTAGCAGGGAGTGGGGGGAGGGGGGTGGGAGGCGGTAGAGGGTGCTGGGGAGGGGGGGTTTTGGGGGGTAGGGGGGGAGGAGGGAGGATCTGGTCCTGCAGAGGCTATGTATAGGGGTGCAAAGAACAACATGTGCCATTATAATGCAGTTCTACTTAAAGATTAAATGACAGAGTTCACTTGTATTACGTATAATGTTAAGGGGCTGAACTCCCCCCTTAAGAGGCATAAGGTGTTAAGAGAATTAGAGCAACTCAAGGCAAACGTTGTGTTTCTCCAGGAGACCCACCTCTCACCGGACACACATATCAGATTATTCTCCAAATGCTTCCCCAACTGGTTCTACAGTGATTCTCCTATCAAGAGGGCCAAAGGGGTAGCAATTGGGTTTTTAAAAAGGACCAAGTTTGCGATTCTGGAAAGGAGCGCAGATATGGAGGGCCGCTATCTTTTTTTGAAGGTGAGGGTGGGAGAAAGGGTTTTTACCCTGGTAAATGTTTATTGCCCTAATAACAACCCAGTCGAATTCCTGCTTAAGGTCCTGAATAAGTTGTCAGACTTCAGGGCAGGGGAGGTGATTTTGGCAGGAGATCTAAATTTTTGCTTAGATCCAATTTTGGATACTACATCTAGTTCACAGAAAGTGAGTAGGAAACTCTTAAAAAAATAGGACAGAAATTTCATAGTTTCCATATGATGGATGCATGGAGAGTTCAACACGCGAAGGATAGGGATTATGCTTTTTTTTCTACAGTCCACGGGTCTTACTCTAGGCTCGATTATTTTGTGGTAGACCATAGATTACTCGACCAAGTCAAGGCAACGAAGATTGGAGTGACCACGTTGTCAGACCACGCTCCAGTCCTGATGAAGGTGGGGATCCCGGGATACCGGAGATCCCCATTTTCATGGCAATTTAATGAAAGGCTCATCAAGAATCCCAGGGTCAGCAGTAAGATACAGGAGGAAATCGATGGGTTTTTCTTGATAAACGACACCGGGGAGATTTCTGGATCAGTCCTATGGGAGGCGCTAAAAGCGTATATAAGGGGCATATTGATTTCATTAGGAGCCAATGAGAAAAAAGAAAGCACAAAGAGGAAAACAGAACCAATAGAAGAAATATACCATCTTGAACAATCACACAAGGTAGCTAGCGGGGGCCATAACTCACTCCTGCATCAACTAAAAAAGAGAACAACTAAAAGATTTAATGGAATTGGATTCTAAGCGTATTCTAAATAAAAGCTTAAAAAATAGATTCAGATGGAGTAACAAGGTGGGGAAGCATTTGGCAACAGTATTAAAAAGGAAAGGGAGCACCAACTTTATAGATAGGATTCAAAATAAAAAAGGGGTACTAAAATATACTTCCAGAGACATAGCTGAAGAATTTCGGAGCTACTTTGCATCCCTCTATAGGGTTAGGCAAGGTTGGGCAGGTACCCCGGAAAGAGAGGAAATAATGGACAAGTTTATAAGGGAGGCAGGTTTACCAAGCCTCTCGGACAGCGAGGCAAAAGAATTAGAGGGTCCGATCACTGTAGTAGAGATCAAGAGGGCCTTGAAAGCATCTCCCTCTGGAAAGAGTCCAGGGCCAGATGGTTTTACTTCCCATTTTTACAGAAAATTCAAGGAGTCCCTGATCCCCAGGCTTTGTCAGATCTGGAACAAGATAGGGGGTCAGGAAGAGTTTTGCGATGGGGCATTGACAGCAACAGTTACTTTAATACCAAAGGACAGGAAAGATAGCTCGCTGTGCTCGAGCTATAGGCCGATAGCTTTTCTTAACGCTGATACTAAATTATATGCCAAGGTATTAGCCAGTGGATTAAGGAATAAAATGTTGTATTGGATTCACCCAGATCAGACGGGTTTTATATCAGGGAGAGAGGGGAGGGATAACGGCGTTAGATCACTCCTGGTCATGGATGCGATGAAAACAAGGGGGACCCCCTGTCTGCTTCTGTCGATTGATGCAGAAAAAGCCTTCGACAGAGTAGACTGGGGGTTCATGTTGAGGACGTTGAGGGCAGTCGGCTTGGGTAATACCATGCTAAACTGAATTAAAGCATTGTATAAATCTCCCTCGGCATTCGTAAAGGTGAATGGTATATCATCGGCGGAGTTTAGGATGGAAAACGGGACCAGGCAGGTGTGCCCCCTGTCCCCCCTTCTGTTTGTCCTAACCCTGGAACCCGTATTAGCTTTGTTCTGAAAAGAACCCGGATATATGCGGATGCGTTGTGGAGGGAGATGTACACAAGCTCTCGGCGTTCGCCGATGATGTACTGTTTTACATCGTTAACCCGAGGATCTCACTCCCTAATCTGCTGGCTACTATGAGGAGATATGGGGAGCTCACAAATTACAAGTAAATCAGTTGTTTTAAACATCAACATTGATGGACGAAAAGCATCTAAACTCAAGGAAAATTTCCATTTTCCGTGGTGCAAAAAAATAGATTATCTGGGAGTCACATTAGCAAAATTTATCCCTCTCCTTGACGAAATCAAGCAGGAAACAAGGAAAAGTATGCATCTCCCGATCTCTTGGTTCGGTCGAGTTTATACTGTTAAAATGACCCTGGCCCCGAAGATCTTGTATAAAATGCAGCTACTCCCAATCCCGTTAGCACAGTCCTTTTTTAGGGTTCTGAACAATATTCTTACCAGGAAAAATAAGAAGCCACGGATTGCCTATAAGGTCCCGAGTAGGGATAAAGCACAGGGTGGTCTGGCTCTCCCAGACTTTAAAAAATATCACAGAGCGATAGTATTATCACGAGTGTTAGAATTGGGTAAGGTACCGATAGATAAAAGATGGGTAAAATTAGAAAAAGATATGAGCAATGCAAAATTACACCAATTAATTTGGAATCCTCCACACTTTAGGAAGCTAGGTCCGAATGCACATATAACACGCTACACTTTAAAGATTTGGGATCAGTTACATAAACAAAATGCTTGGGAGTTTAATTCACCATTTATTTATTTAAAAGAGAACCAGTTCTTTCCGCCGGGGTTGAGGGAAGTGGGAGGGAACTGGATAAGAAGTAGTGATGCACAATTGATTGATATTATAAAAGACGGTAGAATTGTTACTTTTCAGGAGTTAACCCTACTCAAGGACCAAATGACTATAGACACATGGCGATATAATCAGCTCGCCTTCTTTATTAAAAGCCTCCCCGGTTCAATTAGAGATAAGAAGAACTTTAGGCCTCTGGAGAAACTGTTTTTGAAGAAGAGAGTTATAAAGAAAACAAAAGAATTGTATAAAACAGTGTGGGATGAGGGTGAAGGAGCGAAACCATTATACCTTAATAAATGGGAATCTGAGTTGGGACCTATATCTGGTGGAGTGACGTGGGAGGCCATTCTAAATGCAACACATAAATCGGCAATAGATACGTGAATTATAGAATCAAATTAAATGCCTAGCCAGATGGTACATAACACCAGATAGATTAAATAAGATGCAACCGGAGGCCTCTGGAAACTGCTGGAGGGGGTGTTCCACCAGGGGAACAATGGCCCACCTGTGGTGGGTGTGCCCAAGTATTAAGAGATTCTGGCAAGAGGTGCTAAAGATAACACAGGAGATAATGGGTACTGAGATCAGGGAAGATCCTTGGGTGTGTTTGTTCCATGGGACGGAAGGTCATACTAGCAAATATAATTTTTCTCTAACTCCAGTACTTCTAAATGCGGCAAAAAGTCTAATACCCATAAAATGGCAAGAGGTGGAGGGCCCAAGCATTCGAGATTGGTTAATTAGGGTTAATGAAATTTATATCTTAGAGGCGGGGGAGGCCGAAGACACTTTGCATGAGATAGAAGAAGATTGGGATGGAGCAAAGTGGGCGAAGTGGTTATCCTTAAAAAAAACAGGGAGATTTGCCGAGAAGTTCATATAAAGAATGCATGTACTATCGGAAGCAAGGCTGCAGGATGGGGGGGGGGGTGAGTTGGGGGGGAGGGGGCGTGTGGTAGGGGAAAAAAAAAGGGGGATATTTATTAAAGCAAAAAGTACAAAATATTGTGTTTTTTTCAAAATTGTCGCTCTTTTTTTGTTTATAGCGCAAAAAATAAAAACCACAGAGGTGATCAAATACCACCAAAAGAAAGCTCTATTTGTGGGAAAAAAAGGACGTTGATTTTGTTTGGGTGAAATGTCGCATAACTGCGCAATTATCGGTTAAAGCGACGCAGTGCCGAATCGCAAAAAATGGCCTGGACATCGAGCAGCCAGATCTTCCGGGGCTGAAGTGATTAAGGAGAGAGAAAATAAAAGCAGTAGAGATGACAGGACAATTTCTGCTGCCAGGGAGACACAAAAGAATTAAACCATAACTCCCAACTGTCCCTGATTTCGAGGGACTGTCCCTGATTTGGAGCAATGTCCCTCTGTCCCTCTTTCCCCCTCATTTGTCCCTCATTTTGGTCTGATCTATATAGTTGTATAAAAAATGCACTTTTTAGCTTTCAAACCTTTCATTCAAATTCTAAATGGCTGCATTTGTAAATGTTAAAAGCCAATATAAAGGAATAGTAGTGGTAAAAAAAAGCCCTTGTGGGATTAATTAACCTTTTTTTTGGTTAATTCTCCTTTAAGAGGGTGTGGCAGGGGACGTGTTCTATGCCTAAATACGTTTGCTAGTAGGTGTCCCGCATTCCCATCTCAAAATGTTGGAAAGTATGGTTAAACTTACAAGGATAGTGTCTTATCTCCTTGATATTTTCTCTCCTTTTCCCCTCCGCATGAGCCTGAGCACTGTAAAGCTTCTGTCAGCCTTCCCCTCTAGCTGAGCCAAGACATACAATCAAGGCTGGAAATGCACACATTTTAATTACAGAAAGTGACATATAATTGTTGAGACTAAGGAGAGAGGGAGAGTCCTCAGTAAGGCAGTGACTGCTCTGGGCTTCAACAAAATGGTGGCTTCCAGCAAGGAGAAGCAAGGAGAAGCAGGAGAAATGCTGGAGGCAATTTACAGCACACACTCATTTTGGTAGCATATTTGGTAGCGTAATTATAAAATGTGGAATGTATGTTCTCTTTTTAAAGAACATTAATTGTTCTGGATATAGTCCTGCTTTAACTTAGTACACTAATGCCGCGTACACACGGTCTGACTTTCTGGGAAACTAGGTCCGACTTATTTGCCGCCGGACTACCGCCGGACTTTCTGTACGGACGGACTTGCCTACACACGACCGGACTTTCCGGAATCCGGTCTTCCCGATGGACTTCCGCCGGACTTTCAGAATGAACAGACTTTCCCACAAAGGGACAAGTCCGTTCATTTTGAACGTGACTCTGGTACGACGGGACTAGAAAAGGAAGTCAATCTCGCCGCTTTTAAACTCCGGAGAGAGCGTCGTGTCAACATCTGGGAAAGAGAAGAGAAGACAAGAAGCCCAGAAGTCCGGACCTCCGCTGGCAAGAGAGCTACCTGAAGACAGCGGAGGGGCCAGCCGAAGAACTGGAACACCGGGAGAAGAGGCCGGAGAGAGCGGAGAAGAACCAACCGGACGCCGGGAGAAGATGAACTGGAGGGCCCCCCGAAGCCGAAAGAAGACCCCCGAAGCCGGAGGAAGATCCCCCCCCCCGGAGCTGTTTAATAAATTATTTTAAAAACCTGTGTAGTGTGTTTTATTATTGACACTTTTTCCCTAGGTGAATGGGTAGGGGTACCATGTACCCCATACTCGTTCACATAGGGTGGGGGGGCCGGGATCTGGGGGCCCTCTTATTATAGGGGGCTCCCGGATTCCGATAAGCCCCCCGCCCGCAGACCCCGACAACCAACGGCCAGGGTTGTCGGGAAGAGGCCCTTGTCCTCATCAACATGGGGACAAGGTGCTTTGGGGTGGGGGGGGCACTGCAGGGCGCCCCCTCCCCCAAAGCACCCCCCATGTTGAGGGCATGCGGCCTGGTACGGTTCGGGGGGGGGGGGCGCTCGCTCGTCCCCACCCCCTTTCCTGACCGGTCGGGCTGCGTGCTCGGATCGGGGTCTGGTATGGATTTCGGGGGGACCCCTACGCCGGTTTTTCAGCGTAGGGGGTTCCCCTTAAAGTTCCATACCAGACCTAAGGGCCTGGGGTGCCCCACGCGCTCGCCGCAATAGGAAAATTTGTTTTTCCTATTGCAACGAGCGCGAGATGCAGCACCCTGCTCCTCCGTCGTATCTGGTCCGTCGGACCAGCATACAGACGAACGGGCTTTCAGTCAGGAACTGAGTCCGGTGGAGTTACGACGTAAAGATTTGAAGCAAGTTTCAAATCTAAAGCACGTTGGATTTCGGACCGAAACGGTCCGTCGGATTTAGACCACACACGGTCGGATTGTCCGCCGGATTTAGTCCGGCGGCGTCTGGCGGACTTTTGTAGGTGAAAAGTCCGACCGTGTGTACGCGGCATAATAGTGCTTGAGAACTATAATTCTTTTTGAGGGATCAGCTATGTTCAAATGTCTTGTAAAGTAAGTAACATCCTTTTTGAGATAACAAGATGTTTTATAGTTTTCACAAATGGGTATGCTCAAATCCAGTTAAATAAAATAACCTGTATGTACCGCCAGTGGGAAGCACTTGAGCACCTCTCCTCGATCAATGATTGCCTTCTCCATCCTCCTCACTAAGTCCCTCAGTAACGTCTAAGTTGAATGACACCAAACAACAACCACCCTCTTCTTGTGACCTAATGTGGCCACAACTGTCACTCCTGTCAACTGCCGCCCATTCAACTGCTGCCAAGACATTCACACAGACCCAAAATGGCGGGCACACTCATTACATCATTTACCTAATATGGTCACATCTGTCACGTACTCCACTGCCACCCAATCAACGGCGGCCACGTCATTCAAAGAGACCCAAAGGGGCGGGGGTGCTTGTTACATCATTGACCTAATATGGCCACAGCTGTCACTCCCGTGCCTTGCTGCCCAATCAACTGCATGTGTCTTTCCTACAGACACAAAGAAATGGTAATGCTTGTTACATCATTGACCTAAGATGGCCACGTGGCCTTCTGTCATGAGCCAATATTAGGTCAATGATGTCACAAGCCACCCTGCCCCCTTCATGTATGTTCAGCTGCAGGTTGGGGAATGCCTTGGCTGCTCTTGATTGGGCAGTTGGTGGGGGTGGGAGTGACAACGTCCTTCCAGGCTCAATCTGTACCCAAGTTCGGACCAAACCCATACCCATCCTTATTTGCCTTACTTTCTTGAGTTCTACTTACTGTTTACTTCAATATAAAACATTTTGCTTCTTTTTATTATTCCGTCAACTTTTGCTATGCAGGAATAATTCCCAGAATCCATCAGCTGAATGGACTCAATGACATAGTAATAATTAGAACTGAAATTCTGAATATTTTGCCCTTTTCCGTAGAACGCAAACTGTATTTTTTCCTCCAGTCGAGGTGGACTGAGTCTTGACTCACATTTAATGGACACACTTTCATTTTCTAACACTGAGGATACTTGTGTTGTAATTTCTGGAGGGGTAAAAATCTCTAGAAGGAAAAAAGAGAAAAACACTTATTGATGAGTAAACATGACATACACTATATTACTAAAATAAAAAAGTATTGGGACGCCTGCCTATACACGAACATGAACTTTAATGGCATCCCAGTCTTATGCCCTGTACACACGGTCGGATTTTCCGATGGAAAATGTCCGATCGGAGCGTGTTGTCGGAAATTCCGACCGTGTGTGGGCTCCATCGGACATTTTCCATCGGATTTTCCGACACACAAAGTTGGAGAGCAGGAGATAAAATTTTCCGACAACGGATTTTGTCCTAGTCCCGACGTACATGTTTTACGTCACCGCGTTCAGAATGATCGGATTTTCCGACAACTTTGTGTGACCGTGTGTATGCAAGACAAGTTTGAGCCAACATCCGTCGGAAAAAATCCTAGGATTTTGTTGTCGGAATGTCCGAACAAAGTCCGACCGTGTGTACGCCCTAATAGTCCGTAGGGTTCAATATTGAGTTAGCCCACCCTTTGCAGCTATAAAAGCTTCAACTCTTCTGGGAAGACTGTCCACAAGGTTTAGGAGTGTGTCTATGGGAATGTTTGACCATTCTTCCAGAAGCGTATTTGTGAGGTCAGGCACTGATGTTGGATGAGAAGGCCTGGCTCACAGTCTCCACTCTAATTCATCCCAAAGGTGTTCTATCGGGTTGAGGTCAGGACTCTGTGCAGGCCAGTCAAGTTCCTCCACCCCAAACTTGCTCATTCACACTACAGTGCCAAAAGTATTGGGACACCCTTCTAAATCATTTGGTGGAGGGGGGATTATGGCGTGTGGTTGTTTTCCAGGGGTTGGACATGACCCCTTAGTTCCAGTGAAGGGAACTCTTAAGTAGTTAGCATAACAAGACATTTTGGATTATTTCATGCTCCCAACATTGTGGGAACAGTTTGGTGTTGGACCCTTCCTGTTCCAACATGACTGCACACCAGTGCACAAAGCAAGGTCCATAAAGACATGGATGAGCGAGTTTGGGGTGGGGGAACTTGACTTGCCTGCACAGAGTCCTGACCTCAACCTGATAGAACACCTTTGGGGGTGAATTAGAGCAGAAACTGCGAGCCAGGCCTTCTCATCCAACATCAGTGCCTGACCTCACAAATGGCTTCTATGTTCTTCACCTATAGCAGCCCCATTTCCCATAAGGCAAGCAGGCCTACCAGTGCTTGGTTTCCCCCAGAACTTGTACATGATGCTATAGTGCTTGGCTGTCACGCCAAGGCATGCAGGAACTGAACAAAGCAAACAGGTACTTGCGGTTGGCAGGCAGTTCAGAGAATAGTCGATATCCAATCCAAAGTCGTCGACAAGGGAATCCAAACAGCAGAACAAAGACAAACAGGCAGCTTGAACATATGTAACAAATGCAATATCACAAGCATTAAACTGCTGGCTTGGCTGGCTTAAATCAGGTTTGGTCTCCACCCAGAGACTGGCCACATTAATCACCTTGCAGGTGGACAGGCAGACAAGGAGAATGCCACAACCAAAACCAGGATGCTGGAATGAGGAGCAGGAGTGCTAGACACTCCTGACAGTGGTGATGCTTAATACAACAGGATTGTTTACTAGAGTTCGTTCATGGTTGTCATCTACCGGGTCGTGAACGTGGCTTAAGTAAAGGTACTCCCTGTGTGAGGAAAGTGACCATGATTCAGGTGCCTAGCGTAGCCCAGAAGAACCCACCCCTGGGTAGTCCTCCCATGTGACCCAGGTCCGTCATCACCTACCTAACCACCCCCCTCCCACCCCCCCCGTGTACACACGTACAAGAAAAATTTAACATCTTTCAAATTAAAATTTTCTCGTCACTGTGGCTGAAAATGAACATCAATTTGAGCAAACTAATGATTGGAAAAATGAATGAATGTTCTTACAACGTTCTTATACTGTAGAATGTTGAACGGAATTCTAAAAGTGTATACCCAGTTTTACTGCTGCTTCCTGTGATCTCTGGGTGCTTAAACTAAAGCAACAATATGCCTTCCAGCAATGGGCTGGCATCCTTGTTGGATTAGGGGACGGTCATGATGGAACAGAAAAGGGCCTCCAGAGATCTTAATAATAAACAACACTGGAGGGGACTGAACCTATCACTCTTTACCAAAATCATCTGTAGAGCTTACCTTTGACAGACACAGAAGCTTCTCCGCTGTACTGATAATACCACAAGTGGCGATACACCTCTTTTATACATTTGTATCTACCAGATCTTTCCAGGCTTGTGTTTCTAATATATAACTCATCATCAGATCCCCAGTCTCTTATTACAGTATTATCCTCATAAAATATAGTCTGTCTTGCAGAATATCCGGGATAATGAGCACATCTCAGCGTGAGGTCATCTCTTTCATGAATATAGAGAGGACCCTGCAGGATTACCCAGCCTGAAACACAGAAATAAATCATTTACAATATGTATTAGAGTAAGGTTCAGTGGTGTATTTAGGTTTTGTGCTGCCCTAGGCCTGACTAAACTCAAGCACCCCCCTAATTTAAATACGACCCACCCCTTGCTGCTGAGGCCACATCCCTTCCTGTTTAAGACCCACCCTATCATCTGTAAACCACACCCCTTCCTCTTTAGGCTCATTTGGCACCTTTCAGGGGGGAGGGGGGAACAGGTACCTGTTTTTGATAGGTACCCTTCCCCACTCCCTGGAGACTCCAACTAAATGCGGACTGTTTAAAGGGTTTGCATTGATTTTAGCATGCATGGAGCACTTTGCACATGCCAGTGGCGTCTGGTGCTCAAAATTTTTGGGGGGGTGCAAACAAAATAAGAAATTCAGAAAAAAAGACATCAATTGCAGCCTCACTGTGTCCCATCAAATGCAGCCACTGTTCCATCAAACGCAGCCACTATTCCCACCAAACGCAGCCACTGTGCCCACCAAACGCAACCACTGTGCCCATCAATTGCAGCCACTGTGCCCACCAAACGCAGACACTCTGCCCCATCAAAGGCAGCCACTGTGCCCACCAAACGCAGACACTGTGCCCCATCAAACGCAGCCACTGTGCCCACCAAACGCAGCCACTGTGCCCATCAATTGCAGCCACTGTGCCCATCAATTGCAGCCACTGTGCCATCAAACGCAGCCACTGTGCCCACCAAACGCAGACACTGTGCCCACCAAACGCAGCCACTGTGCCCATCAATTGCAGCCACTGTGCCCATCAATTGCAGCCACTGTGCCATCAAACGCAGCTACTGTGCCCACCAAACGCAGCCACTGTGCCCGCCAAACACAGCCACTGTGCCCCATCAAATGCAGCCACTGTGCCCACTAAACGCAGCCACTGTGCCCCATCAAATGCAGCCACTGTGCCCACTAAACGCAGCCACTGTGCCCACCAAATGCAGCCACTGTGCCCATCATTTGCAGCCACTGTGCTATAAAATGCAGCCATTGTGCGCCATCAAACGCAGCCACTGTGCCCCATCAATTGCAGGCACTGTGCCCTCAAATGCTGTCACTGTGCCCATCAATTGCAGTCACTGTGCCCATCATTTGCAGCCACTGTGCCTATAAATGCAGCCATTGTGCCCCATCAAACGCTGTCACTGTGCCAATCAATTGTAGCCACTGTGCCATCAAATGCCAACACTGTTCCCATAACATTGATATAATTTATTCAATAACTTTACCTGCTGTCCTGCAGGATTCCCTTGTGCTTCTCTCTCTGTTTCTCTCTTCCTGACGTCACTGCCAGACCCTGCCCCAGTGCCGAGGAGAAGGGTCAAGCAGTGTGGAGGAGGGTAGGCGGAGCATAAGGCTCCACCTCCGCCAGTCATCGGCCGCTTATGGGGGCGTGAGTCACACGCCGCCCCCCCGCATGAGAGAAAGTCCCCCACCCGTCTTCCTGATTCCCGTCTGCCGCGCCCGCCCCCGCCCCCGCACACATGCAGCTCACGGCAGCCGCCTTGCTGTAGCGGGCGGCGCTGCTGTGTATGGGCGTGCTTGTCAGAGGGTGGAGGGGCGTGAGCTCTGCTAAGCACGCCCCTCCACCCTCTGCCAAGCACGCCCATACACAACAGCGCCGCTACAGCATTGCGGCCGCCGTGGGCTGCATGTGTGCGCGGGGCGGCCTCGGGAGCCGGGAATCGGGTGGGGGGACTTCCTCTCATGCGGAGGGGCGGCTTTTTTTGCCGCCCCCCGCAAAGTGCCACCCTAGGCCTTGTCAGCCTAGGCCAAAACACAGCCCTGGTAAGGTTGCTAGAAGTGCATGCCACTCTTCAGAAGTGAGGAATCTACTTTCTAAATGTGGCTAACTACTACAACACTCTAAAGCCAAATGTTCATGGACTCTTGATCATCACATCTTTATGAGTTTGTTGGATATCCCTTTCCAAAACCATGGGCATTCATTTGGAGTGGACCCATTTTGCACTATAAAGCCTCGTACTCACAATTGGCCAACAAAACCATGGAATTTTGTCCGAAGGGTGTTGGCCCAAACTTCTCTTGCATACACGCAGCCACACAATTGTTGGCCAACAATTACGAACCTAGTGACGTACCGGACGTACTACGTGGTTTTTCAGCTCTTTAGCGCCACCCTTTGGGCTCCTTCTGCTAATTTCATGTTAGTAGAAGTTTGGTGAGTATTGATTCGCGCTTTTCATTTCGCACTTTTCATTTTGCGCTTTTCAGTTAGTTTCTGAACAGCCGTTCGTCAACCAGACAAGTTGCGGAATCGGAGGAGATAACGTGTTATTTACAGTATTATTGGCCTTGGAGTTATTGCTTTGACATAATTTTTTTGGTTGAATAATGATTTGATTTGGTATATTTTCTATATTTTTGGATGCATAGAATACATTTTTTGGTAAAGTTCTATTGGCAGATAGCATGTCTAATTTTATTTGTTTTATTTTTTTAATGCACAATAAAAAAATTGTGGAGAATAATACTTGGCTATGTGTTTTACTTCAAATGACAGTTTGGGAGTAGGCAGTTACATTTAAAAAAAATACAATGTAAAATTGACAAGAGACACCAACATAGTTGTATCTTTGATCTTAAAAACTATGTGATAATGGTGTTGTGGTAACTTGCCCAAATAAAAAAAAGCAAAAAACATAATAATATTATTTTTGATATCATTAGAAAAAAGCCTTTGAAAATGTGTTTGCAATAACTCCATCAGTATCACCAGCAAAGCAGCTTCATTATTATCCCATTAAATAAGAAGAGAATGTGCGCTGCGTTTCGAGATTTTATAATTTTACGCATCATGAATGTGATATTTCCATTACAAACGCTAGTTTACAAGTCTGACCACTTCCGGCTCTTCCTTGCTTCTGAGCATGCGTGTTTGTACTTTGGACTTTTGTCCGATGGACTTGTGTACACATGCTCAGAAAATCCGTCAACACACATTTGTCTGTGGAAAATTTGAAAACCTGCTAGCCAACATTTGTTGGCGGAAAGTCTGACAACAATTGTCCGATGGAGCATACACACGGTTGGATTTACAGGCAACAGCCTGTCATCACACATTTCCCGTCGAAAGTCTGATCGTGTGTATGGGGCTTTACACTCTCCACTCTTCTGGTATGCTTTCCACAAAATTTTGGAGTACGACTGACGTCATGGCTCTGTGTAGGCCACTCGAGTCCCTCCACATCAACCTGGTCAAACTATGTTATGGATGCAAACAATAAACGGTGCTGTGACTGAAATAACAAATGCACTGTGTGCTGTTATCTCTCCGTATGCACATATAACAACAGTATTGTGAATAAACATGTATTACAATGAACACTTAGATACTAAAATTACAAAAAAAATAAAAATAATTGACAAAATGCCACAATATAGTAAAGGTGTGCTGAAATAAAGTTCTCAATCAATTGCGTGTGCAGTCTATAAGTTTATCTCAAAGTGACGATTCTTGAACCTTCCAGTGCTGGTATCCCAAAAAAAAGTGTTGCTCAAGGCCCCAGATGAAGTCACATGACCCGTGACGTAACCAGAAGACATAAGCACTGCCGAAAAAATTGTTATGCTGCGTACACACGAGCGGACTTTCCAGTATACTTGGTCCGACGTTCTTCCTGCCGGACTTTCCGACGGACTACCGCCAGACTTTTTGAATGGACGGACTTGCCTACACACGACCGGACTTTCCGGCAGGCTAGGTCCGGCCCGTCTTTCCGACAGACTTTCGCCGGAGTTACGGCGGACTTTCAGAATGAACGGACTTACCCACACATGGACAAGTCCGTTCATTTTGAACGTGACTCGGGTACGACGGGACTAGAAAAGGAAGTCAATCTCGCCGCTTTTATCAGTGAGATTGACACCTTGCAAGCCCCATCGTGGGGCATACCAGGCCCTTAGGTCTGGCATGGATTTTAAGGGGAACCCCCTACGCTGAAAAATCGTCAAGGGGCCCCCCAAAATCCATGCCAGACCCCGATCTGAGCACGCAGCCCAGCCGGTCAGGAAAGGGGGTGGGGACGTGCGAGCACCTTCCCTGAACATGGGGGGTGGGTGCTTTGGGGGAGGGGGGGCACCATGTTGATGAGGACAAGGGCCTCTTCCCGACAACCCTGGCCATTGGTTGTCGGGGTCTGCGGGCGGGGGGCTTATCGGAATTCGGGAGCCCCCTATAATAAGAGGGCCCCCAGATCCCGCCCCCCACCCTATGTGAATGAGTATGGGGTACATGGTACCCCTACCCATTCACCTAGGGAAAAAGTGTCAATAATAAAACACACTACACAGATTTTTGAAGTAATTTATTAGACAGCTCCGGGGTCTTCTTCTGACTTCCGGGGTCCCTCCGGCTCCTCTTCTCCCGGCGTCCGGTTGGTTCTTCTCCGCTCTCTCTGTCCTCTTCTCCTGGTGTTCCAGTTCTTTGGCCGGCTCCTCTGCTATCTTCATGCCGCTCTCTTGCCAGCGGAGGTCTGGACTTCTGGCCTCTGGCTTCTTCTCTTCTTCCCATGTTGACACGACGGTCTCTCCGAGTGGAATGGTCTCTGAGCGCTCCGATGTGACTTATATAGGCGGAGACCCCACCCCCTTATGCCATTAAAGTCCCTGGGCATGCTGGGACTTTGACGTTTTAGGGGGCATGGTCACCGGGTGATGTTGACCACGCCCCCTTATGCCGTCACAGCAGATGACAGGTGGAGCCTTAAGCTCCGCCTACCCTCCCCTGCACTGCTTTCCTGCAGTGAATCTTCTCCTCGGCCCTGGGGCGGGATCTGGCTGTGACGTCAGGAGGAGGAGAGAGAGGAGCATGAGGGAAACCCCCAGAACAGCAGGTACAATGATTGAATAAAGTATATCAGTGTTATGGGCACTGGCAGTGGCAACATTTGATGGGCACAGTGGCAGCATTTGATGGGCACAGTGGCTGCGTTTGATGGGCACAGTGGCAGCATTTGATGGGCACAGTGGATGCGTTTGATGGCACAGTGGCAGCATTTGATGGGCACAGTGTTAGCATTTGATGGGCACAGTGGCTACATTTGATGGGCACAGTGGCTGCGTTTGATGGGCACAGTGGCTGCGTTTGATGGCACAGTGGCTGCATTTGATGGCACAGTGGCAGAATTTGATGGGCACAGTGGCATTATTTGATGGGCACAGTGGCTGCGTTTGATGGGCACAGTGGCTGCATTTGATGGGCACAGTGGCTGCATTTGATGGGCACAGTGGCTGCGTTTGATGGCACAGTGGCAGCATTTGATGGGCACAGTGGCAGCATTTGATGGGCACAGTGGCTGCGTTTGATGGCACGGTAGCTGCATTTGATAGCACAGTGGCAGCATTTGATGTGCACAGTGGCAGCGTTTGATGGGCACAGTGGCTGCGTTTGATGGGCACAGTGGCAGCATTTGATGGGCACAGTGGCAGCGTTTGATGTGCACAGTGGCTGCGTTTGATGGGCACAGTGGCTGCATTTGATGGGCACAGTGGCTGCGTTTGATGGCACAGTGGCTGCGTTTGATAGCACAGTGGCTGCCTTTGATGGGCACAGTGGCTGCGTTTGATGGCACAGTGACTGCATTTGATAGCACAGTGGTAGCATTTGATGGGCACAGTGGCTGCGTTTGAGGGCACAGTGGCTGCGTTTGAGGGCACAATGGCTACGTTTGATGGCACAGTGGATGCGTTTGATGGGGCACAGTGGCTGCGTTTGATGGGGCACAGTGGATGCGTTTGATAGCACAGTGACAGCATTTGATGGGTACAGTGCCTGCGTTTGAGGGCACAGTGGCTGCAATTGATGGGCACAGTGACTGCGTTTGATGGGCGCAGTGACTGCGTTTGATGGACACAGTGGCTGCATTTGATGGGACACAGTGGCTGCATTTGATGGCACAGTGGCTGCGTTTGATGGGGCACAGTGAGGCTGCAATTGATGGGCACAGTGAGACCCCCCCCCCGTGATAGCATTAAAACTCAGCAGCTAAAAATACTGTAGCTGCTTACTTTTAATATTAGGACACTTACTTGTCCAGGGATCCAGCGATGTCGACACCTCAGCCGATTTTTGGATTGGCTCTCAGGTTTTGCCACTATCATTCATGGTAAGGGAAACCGACCGGTTCCCTACTGCACATGTGCGAAGCGCGTTGCACTTTCTCAATGGCCCAGTGGAGGAAGGGGGAGGGGGGCAAACTTCAGAGGGGACAGCGCAGTCTCCCGGGAGTGGGGAAGGGTACCTGTCAGAAACAGGTACCCGTTCCCCCCTGAAAGGTCCCAAATGAGCCTAAAGAGGAAGGGATGTTGTTTACAGATGATAGGGTGGGTCTTAAACAGGAAGGGGTGTGGCCTCGGCAGGATGGGGTGGGTCGTATTTAAATTAGGGGGGTGCATGCGTTTAGTCAGGCCTAGGGCAGCACAAAACCTAAATACACCACTGCCTCAGAGTTGACCACATTGAACACAAAATGGAACAATACACAACATCCTATAATGTAATTGGGGAAGCACACACCACACAAGGAGAAGATATAGCATGGATGAGAGATAAGATCGCAGATTTAGAAGACAGGTCCAGAAGGCATAATATTAAACTCAGGGGCATTCCAGAGTCTGTTACACCAAATCTCCTTCTCCAATATGCCCAAACCCTGTTCTCCACATTAGTTTCATCTCTAACTGCGCAGGATCTTATAGTGGACAGGATCCACAGGATTCCCAAACCCGCCTTTCTCCCTGCGGAAACCTCAAGGGATGTCTTACTAAGGGTACATTACTACCATATCAAGGATCAGATCCTTCAAGCATCCAGAAAACCAGACAATATACCACCACAATATGCCACTATCAGGCTGCTCCCTGACCTCTCCAGGCACACGCTACAACGCCGCCGCAACCTGGCGACAATCACCAAAGCTTTAAGAAACCATAGAATCCTCCACAAGTGGAAATACCCGGCAACTTTGTCCATTACACACAATGGGCTCACAACATCAGTCACAACACTTGATGAAGGGATTGCCGCACTACGCCAATGGGGCATACTACTAGAACAGGCCCCTCGCCCAGCATCACCACCTAAGCCTCCACCAATGCAAAATGAGTGGCAAATAGTTTCCCGCAAGCGTTCCACCAAAAAAAGAAGTGGTGAAGCTCATAAGTAAACGTATTCTAAAATGCAGATTCTCCGGTATAGGAGCTAAGTAATTTTCTTATCTCCTTTCCCCCAGTACAGTCGCAGTTACATCAGCCCAAGGATCAGTTATAAGATCCAGTTCCTATGTTAATTCTCTATGTTTTTTGTTCTTTTTGTTATTTGTTTGATACACGCAGTTGCATCCGACAAGAACATTGCTTTCCAAATGAGGCCGATCTAATTCACCTGTCCTCTCCGCACATGAAATGGCTACATACAGGACACCATGTGACCGCAGTGAGTACCTACACCACTATACATTACAGCATACTACTCCCGACATGCTATGACCATCAAGTGCCTCTCAATGAATGCCAGGGGTCTTAACCACCCCACCAAACGATTTTCCATGTGGCAAGAGGCCTGCACTCAAGGAGCCGACATACTATGTGTGCAGGAAACACACTTTCAGCTCTCCAAGTCTCCGCCTTGCACACACAAATACTCCCCGAATGTGTTCCTGGCCTGCACGCCTAACCAGAAAAAAGGGGAGTACTCCTCGCCATAAAAAACACTCTCTCATTTACACTGGTTTCATTATACTCCCCAAACTCTCACCAACTATGCTTTATAGGAAAGGTATTCAAAAAAGCGGTCTCCATGAAACACAGCAATCTTCTAATCTGCGGAGACTTTAACCTTACCAAGCCTGGACGCCACCACCAAGAAACCCAAAGGAAACTCATCGCTACAGACGTCCTACACAGAGAAGATCTGTTTGATGCATGGCGGGGCCTCCATGCAAAATAGAAAGACTACACTTTTTTTCTCACACAGACACTGCTCGCGTATCGACATGTTTTTAACAGGCAAATGGCTATTACAACAAGTGCTCGAATCCACGATATTACGTGGTCTGACCACGTGTCAATTTCTCTGTCATTTAATGAAACAGGTGTCTCCTCTTCCTCCCCTATCTGGCGTTGCAATAATAGACTTTTCCAAGAACCCAAAACTCACTCGACCATCTCTCAGCATCTCAAAAACTTCTTTCTATCAAACGAGTCATCAGTATCAGACCCACACATTCTATGGAACGCATATAAGGCTGTCATGAGGGGCATATTCATACAATTAGGAGCCAGAGAAAAAAAACGCTACACTGCCACACTTCATGCATTCATTTCTGAAACGCACTGTAGAATTGCAAAACAAATGCTCTCCCACTATAGCGCTGACTAACACTCTCTCCAAACTCAGGCACAACCTTAGAACATCTCTCCCAAAAATTTGACCTGCATCTTAGACGATTAAAATTGAATCACTATGCTAATGCAAAGCGCTGCGTAAACTGTTGGCGCTATATAAATCCTGAATAATAATAATAATAATAATAATAATGCAAACAGAGCTGGTCAATACTTGGCTAAACGTTTGAAAGCGGCTCACACCAAAACCAAAATAGCTCACTTAATTCACCCTACTCAACACTTCAAGATAACTAACCCACAAGATATAGCGAACCAATTTGCAGAATATTATGGTGCGCTATATAATCTACACGCAGATGGCTCCACACCACAACCATCCATGGAGAGGATACAAACATTCCTACAAAGCTTAAAACTTCCCTCCCTCTCCGCCACTGACTTACAGTATCTCAACGCCCCATTCACAACCACAGAAATATCAAAAAACAATTGATACACTGCCCAATGGGAAATCACCAGGACCTGATGGGTTCTCTAATGAATATTTTAAATCCTTCAAAAATATACTCTCACCTTGCTTAAGATTGGTATTTACACAGGCGGTGGAATCATCAGCATTCCCACAAGAGATGCTGAGAGCTCATATAGTAACTCTACCCAAACCGGGTAAAGATCCCAACACACCAGCCAATTTTAGACCAATACCCTTATTAAACTCGGACATAAAAATCTACGCTAAACTCCTGGCCAGAAGATTAACGAACATAATTCCTACTAACATACAGCGTGACCAGATGGGCTTTTTGAAGGGAAGACAAACCTCTGATGCAACTAGGAGAATTGTTGATGTTATATTTCATGCTGTGCGTGGTCGAACGCCTTCTCTGCTATTGTCCATAGACGCGGAGAAGGCATTCAACAGCGTTAACTGGAAGTACATGAAAATGGTGATGTCTGGGTTTGGATTCCAGGATCCTATATTGCAGGCTATCCTAGCATTATACTCATGCCCTTCAGCTCAGGTGTATTCACAAGGTTTCCTATACTTGCCTTTCAATATTCGTAATGGGACTCTTCAGGGGTGTCCCCTATCACCTACTATCTTCAATTTAATGATAGAACCTTTAGCAGAAGCCATTAGATCCCACTCTTCAATCACAGGCTTCTTGCACAAGTACACCAAATCCTAACGGATTTTGGGGACATATCATATTATAAAGTCAACTTTTCCAAATCAGTAATTCTAAGTCTTGTGTACCTGAACACATTCAACACACATTACAGAAAACATTCCCGTACTCTTGGAGCACCAAAGGCATAACGTACCTAGGGGTCACACTCACAAATACCACAACAGCACTAGTAGATGCTAATATCAAACCTTTAATAACCAAACTGGAAGTCCAATTGAGAGAAATCTCCAAAAAAGGACTCTCTTGGATGGGGAAATTATGAGCCTTCAAGATGTTACTCCTGCCAAAATCCTATACATATTCAGAGCATTACCAATTCACGTACCTCAATGTTATATTAGCACATTGTCCAATCTCATGTGGAAATTCCTGTGGAATGGTAAAAAAGCAAGATGTCCCAAGCAGAACCTCACTCCGCATAAACGGGTAGGAGGTGGCGGGCCTAACAGACTTACAGGACTATTTATGGGCAGTAAGATTGGACCAACTTAAACACTGGTTCCAAGGTCCTGGCAGACCAATATGGGTGGACATAGAAGAAAAGCAGACCCCACGAAGACACTGAAAACCTTTCTCCTGGGGGACTCCTGGAAGCATTGGAATATAAAACATCTATCGCCACCAGTTAGGGTGTCTATCCAAGCATGGAGATACCTTTTGTCCCTAAATCACACTGACGAAACAGTAATAGAAGTCCAGCATCCAATTGTTATATTGGAAGCCCAAATCCCCATGTTATCAATCAAACCACTCTCAAAACAGGGTATTACACAGATCTCAGATCTACTTACGGACCAACAGCCTAAGACAGCGGAACAAATCCTCCATGACTATAACCTGCCAAAAACAACCCTATTCACCTGTGCACGTATTTCACACTTTTTGAAAACAAAGTCAAAGATACCTACCAAAGCTTGGGAATTTTACTCAACAACCCGCAATAACATCAAGGGGATATCCCTCTTCTATAACTTATTGCAGGACACATTGATTCTTAGGAAAACCACTGCAATCCACAAATGGGAAACAGAGATAGGCACCACACACATGGCTGCACAATGGCAATCTGCTTTTATGGAAAATCAAAGAGCTTCCCACTGTCCTAAACACTGGGACCTAATGGTCAAAATTACCAATAGATGCCATTACACACCTTATAGATTGGCTAAGTTCTTCCTAGACTGCTCACCCCTCTGCTGGAGAAACTGCGGTAACACAGGACACCTAATTCATATGTTCTGGCACTGCCGATCATTAAAAGTCTATGGAATCAAATCTTCCAATTAATTTTATCACTCACAGGTATCCTCACACCTCCCAATCCAGAATTAAGAATTCTCCTTTTGGGCATTGAAAAATTCCCATCACACTACATATCAGTGGTCACCCACATTCTATTAGAAGCTAGGAACCTACTACTCCGCCACTGGAAAGATACTACCACCACTAATCTCTCGGATGTAATAAAAGCTGTTCATAGAAATCACACCTTTGAATGCCTCATAGCAATTAACTCTATGCGATGTAAAAGGTTTGATAAAAAATGGTTAATTTGGACGAATAGATTCAATAATTTGCAATACTTCATTGATAAATAATAACATCATACATGATATATGATAAAAATATGTGTATCAAACAGTCTTATATGTTTTGTTCTGTATAAACAATATTGAAACAAAAAAAAGAATTGTGTTGATATCCCAATATTATTGGACCTGACTGTAAATAATAATAAAACATGTTTCATTATTTTTGTTATTTATCATTATTAATTTGTTACGTTCCATTCATTTAGATACGGCATTCGTTATTTTGGATAATAAACTTTGGAGAATTTTGTAATCGTTATGTTCACTAACAGCCAAATTTGAAAGGCAATTCCAATACCTATAATTTAATAGTTAGTAATAGTTAAGTTATTATTAGTTTGTTATTATTTCAGATTTTTGAATTTTTGGGTTTTTCGGATTTTCGAATTTACGAGATGTTCGAATTTACGAGTATCCGTAAAAATTAGTTTAACATTGTTTTTTGTTAATTCGGATATTTCCGAATTACCAAATTTGTCGAAATTTGTTAAGAAAACAAATTCGGAACAAAACGAATTGAACATGTCTAGTAACCGATAGGGTCAGAGCCTGGGTGACTCGGACTGGAAGTGATGCAATATGAATACACAGTGGTGTTTATATTTGTTTTTAAAGAAATGCAGTGGTTTTATATGTGATGTGAGTGCGATTTTAACAAATAAATAGCCTTGATTGAAATACTATACCATTGGAGGCTTTACAGTATGGCCGTATGAGTGGTAACCAGCCTTAAAGATACTAAAGTGGACACCTTAGTGGCCAGGAGGTCCTGGTCACTGTACTACGAGGGGAGGCCAATAAGTTTTTACCCTCACCATAATCTAGATGTGCTTTGGATCTGAAATTGCAGGTTTATAGGTGGATATCTTAGTAATATGCATGCCAATTTTTGTTTTTGTAGGTCGTAGTGAATTATAGTTTGAGCCAAGAGAAATAGAGTAGGTGCCATGCCGGACAAAGTTGAATACCGAGCAGTGATTCCAAAAACAGCAATGAGTGAAATGTGCACAAAGCATTTTGCACCTTTAGTGACCATGGATGAAAGCTGGGTATAGCTATATGATCCTGAGACTAAAGAAATGAGTAAAACATGGAAACATACTTCATCACCCACACCCAAAAAGGCTAGGGTGCAACATTCATCCATTAATCATGGCTCGGTATTCAACTTTGTCCGGCATGACACCTACTCCATTTCTCTTGGCTCTATCTTTAATTCACCATGACCTACAAAAACAAAAATTGGCATTCATATTACTAAGATATCCACCTATAAACCAGTAAAATTTCAGATCCCTACCACATCTAGATCATGGTGAGGGTAAAAACTTATTAGCCTCCCTTTGTTCAAGGATACAGGTGGGCATCTAAGACCCGAGGAGACCCTGGCGGTTATACAGCATGCATTATATGACCATTCCATTGTATGTGGGTCATATGTTTAAGAGCATTGTGAGCACTGTGGGGACATGGGAGTGTAATAATATGCCCAAACCATTGTGACTGATATGCTTTGATATGCTTTGATATGCTCTGCCATTTCAGTATACAAAATAGCTTAAATCTGCAACTATAAAAGAATGTTTAGAAAAATGCTTGCACAAGCACTGTACTCTATATATCATTGTGGGTTGGTTTGTCCTTTCCTGTTCTCTGTTCTGTAGGCCATGGGGCTGGATGCATGACTTATGACTCATAACCAGATGGCCTGTTGACTCTTGTAACCTCATGATAGATGTATTTTGGGGGTCATTGCCTTGTATAACCATATATTTTATACCAATACATAATTTACTAACCACTCCCCCCTCCCCTTTTTCTATTGGTATGTTGAACCATATATAACCTGTAACACACCTAATAAAGGCAGACATTTTACGAATGCACAAACTGCCTCTCGTTTCTTTCGGTGTCTCCAGATATCTGAGTACCTTGTTGGTGTACCTAATAGACGGGTGGTCTTCCAGAATACCTACTATTTCCTTTCAGGGAGGAATCACAATTTTGGCACAGCCTTAAGCTTCACTGTTTTTTGGGATAACAGCACTGGAAGGTTCAAGAATTGTATGCATGCACCTGGATATGCATTTAACTTTGTCATAAATCATCACTATGAGAATAACTTATAGACTGCACAGCGATTGAGAACTTTTTAACAAAATGTATGTTTTGCTCAGAGCAGTGGAGCTTAGGTAAAGACTGGAAGTCGCAATCTGGATGCCTAAGCTGTGGTGTCCTCCCATCCACCAAAAGACAAGACAGTCATCGAAAAAAGACAGCTGGCAACTCCATAGTCTTTAAGTATTTTATTTTACCATACCAGTGAGTACAGAGACAGTGACAGACGCGTTACGGCAATAAGGCTAGTTCAGAGGTGTGCTGTGAACCAGACTTATCGCCAAACGTGTCTGCCACTGTCTCTGTACTCACTGGTTTGGCAAAATAAAATGCTTAAAGACTATGGAGTTGCCAGCTGTCTTTTTTTCGATGACTGATTGAGAACTTTATTTCCGCACGCCTTTACTATATTGTGGCATTTTGTCAATTATTTTACTTTTTTGTAATTTTTAGTATATTAGTACTTATGGTAATATCTTATTTATTCAAAATACCATTGTTATATGTGCCTATGTGGAGGTAACAGCACGAAGTGCAGGTGTTGTTTCAGTCACTGGGGTAGCGCAGCACCATTTTTTGTTTGCAGTTAAAGTTGTCATTGTGGTATCACATTATGGAGTTGATTTACAAAAATTGGAGCACACAGAATCTGGTGCAGCTGTGCATGGTAGCCAATCAGCTTCTAACTTCATACCAAATAATAAGCTGCGCTATAAATTGATTTGAAATCATCAAAACAAACCCTTGCAGGTTGTGTGGATACACATATGTGCATATACTGTATCACATTGACATTCCCACATCACCAGTGATATGTGCACAAAAAGGGGAAAAAACAAACCGTGAAAAATATGTATATCTAAATACCAAAAATTGAAAACACAAAATTGAATATTATAAATTATAAAAATGAAGTCCACTCAAATAGACTAAAAATATTATTTGTAAAGTCCACTAATATAGACAGTCCTCCGGGGGGTGACTTTATGTTCTTCTATAAACGGTGACATGCAATTCCGACGCTGGAGGTGGTGTGTGTTGGGGTACAATACAAAAAGTGCCTTCACCACGAGAAATGCTGCCGCTTACCAGCTCCCTAGATCTCTTTTTACGGAGATCTAACGTGCCTTTAGCTTCTACCCCAGCCACGGGTCTTTCGGCAGCTGTCAGCGCTAAGAGGATTCCCCACGGTCTCAGCATAGGATGTCGTCTCGTATGGCAAGCAAGCGTTCATAGACTGTGGAATGACATAAAACCTCTGAATCCTTCTTATAGAAGACCCCGTGTGGGTGTAACGTGTATGGCCGGGAAGCAAAATTCTTCAGATGAACAATGATGGTGTCTTCAACCTTGGCCTTTATGATGGGACCCAGGAACCCCAGCCAGGCTGGCTTACTGACTTCTTCTGTATAATCCCAGTTGGTGTATTGTCTGTAGATGGCCTTCTTATAGACTCGTCCTATTCGGTTTGGACCCGGGTTCCAGAAATACAGATGCATGCTCTGATTTCACCGCATTCGTCCGAAAATCCAAATTAATTTAGGTCGAATCTGTCATTAAAGGCTTATGGTGTCTGTCGAATGTTCAAAGAAGAGTCGACGGAGCAGCTAAACTATACGTGTACCTTTCTGGTTGAATTTTCTGCCTACAAGCTAGCTGTAGTAGAATTCTAATGTTGTATGACTAGTAATAATTATATTTATTAATTATTTTACTAGTCAACCAACATTAGAATTTTTCTATAGCCTATGGGCGGATGCATTTGACCAGAAATATACGATTGCAGCATCATACAGTTAAGCTGCTCCGTCGAATCTTCTTAGAACTTTCGACAGACACCATAAGCCAAAGATTCGACGTTTGTATGTTTTTCATTGCTTTGTTGAATCTTTGTCGTTCATGTGGAATGGTCTACTCTACCCCAACAGTCAGCCAACTTTCACATTAGTTTCTCAATCTCCAAGTGCAAAGGCGGGCACGGCATCCGATGTTGTGTCAGATATTGATATGGCATTATAATATAGAATCTATAATAATAAATCCCCCCCCACAACACGGGCAGCCTCTGAGGCTATCACAACACTAGCAACACTAGTATCACTATCAAGTTCACAACACTAACACAATAGCAGCAGATTATTATGAAAAAGTTAAGTTGAACTGTAGCTTGCTTCACTACTGTTCTGCTGCTGCGCTTATGCTTAATTGCTAAATAATTCAGGTTCTCTGACAAACGGACCAGCTAAGATTGACTGTCTTCTGAAATGATTCAGTGTGTGTGTCTCTCTCTGCTAGCAAATCGTAAGTGAAAGTAAGTTGGCTGTACGTGTGTACTTAGTTCTAGCTATTTTACTGCCCCGCCTTTTTGGTTACAATCGGCCAATAACATTCATCATCATCATTATTTTTATTTTACTTCCCCCACCCAATTCCAGCAGTCATCTTTTCTCTCTATGTTGAATCTTTTCTCTCTATGTCGAATCTTTTCTCTCTATGTAGAATAATCTTGGACTAATAGAGCTAAGGATAGGCACATTCGACCACAGGTTCGATGGACACAGATTGTTATTGTCAGCGTCATGTCAAATCTCCTATCTATATCGAACTGTTGTCGCAACGAAAACTAAAATAAAGCATTTGTTTATGTCGGATCTTTCGGTTTTCGTATTCTGCACTTTCGTTATAGTTTGTTAAAACGATAACGAAAATACCTGAAATTCGGACGAAAATGCATTCAGACGAAAACGAATGCACATGTCTAATGTTTATATTGTGGAAACTAAAGAAAACTGGACTATATTTTTTTTATAATTTTTGTAAACATTTTTATTTATTTTTCATGTTCCTAACTTGTACTAATGGTGTATATAACCAAAACTATTACAGTGGTCACTTCAAGAGGTCACTTCTAGCTGGAGTAATTGTCATGGTTGACATGCTCCATTGTTGCACTTTTGTAAATGTTTACTTTAAAAAAAAAAAATGTATTATCTTTTAAAAAAAAGTTCTTGATAAGTTTCAGCCGATGTTTGCATTTCATTTGCACTGCACGTCATGCCTTTTTGATTTAATAAAAAAAAATAAAAAATACTTGCGTACTCATGATGTATAATTTTTGTGCATCCACTGCTGGTGGAATAGTGTCAACTTTCTGTAGGTCCTCTGTGGGTGGAATTAAACCCCTCTCTGAGGGTAGTATTGCATCCCTTTCAGTGGGTGGAGTAGTACCCCTTTCTGTGGGTCTTCTCTGGGTTGAATTAGGCTCTCTGTGGGTGGAATGCCCCTTTCTGAGGGTTTGATCAGGCCCAGCGGTGACCCGTCCATTAGGGGTGCATGGTCGCCGCCCCCCCATCCATGCGTCCGGCCCCCTGATCTACATACAGGGTGCTGGAACAGGGATTCCAATTGGGGGGGGGGGGGTTGAAGCACGTGATTAGAGCCAGAGGCTCTAATGGGCTTTAAAAAAGGGTGGGCTTGGGGCACAGTGCCCCCCCCCCAGTTGTATGACAATAGTAAATTAATATTGAATGAATATTTGCTATCGTCACACTGGTCTTGAAACCCGTCACCCGATTGGCTGAAAGGATCCAGTCCATCCTTTTGGACGCTTAGAAGGAGGAGATGCATGGCGGAAGCCGCCGTGATGCAGAAGAGGAGGAGAGCACACAGGAGATGCTACCCACTGCCTGCTGCCGTAGGAGCCAGCAACCCGCCCACTTCCTGCCCACAACCTAGATGGGGTAAGTGCCAGGCTTGATGATGGACCGTCCTACCAGGGGGGGGTTTGCGGGTGACCCGGCGATCGACCTATCTACAGAGGGTGGGGGGGCGCCAGCTGCCACTGAACAAGCCCCTCTTTCTGGTATCGCACTGGTTACCACCACCAAAAGGGTGGTGTTAAATATAACATCTTTTTTTAGTTCTTGTTTTGTTTGTGAATTGGACTTAACAGATTACTGCACGATTATTTGCGCTATTTATCAACATTTTTTTTCTCGTTGTTTAGCGCAAAATCATTATTGAAAAAAAAAATATGAATTGGACTTAATTTACTGCATGCGATAATTTATGCAAATAAGTAACACGATACCCTTACCACACGTGGTAAAGCTTAGTGAATTGACCCCTATGGCTTTATGGAGCTTAAAGCTTTAGGGGAATAGTCATGTAAGCAGGTGCTTGTAAAGTATTGCCTGAGGCTGTATCACAGCAAGGTTCAGACACCTTGCCTGCCGAAGAAGTATTTATAGTCTTTCATTGTAGGAATCATTCTTTGGTATTTTTTTGAGAACCAACAGAATTATTTTAAATCTGTAAGTACATGTACTCACCATTACTGACTTGCAGGCCGGCAGGATCACTTTTTAAATGAGAAGAACTTTGTTTGCACTGGTAGTTCCCACTGTCTGTTATTTTTAGAGATAGAATTACAAAGCTCTCTTTTGTGTGCTGTAGCTCTTTATTATCCTTGTACCAGGTATAATGATTGTCTGATGGCATAGGCAAATGCGGCTTGCTCTTAATTTCACATTTTATTCTTATATTCTCTCCTGTGAAAACTGTATCCCAGTTTGGAGTGAAGGTGACCACAGGATGTCCTAGAGGTTCTACAAATCAACACATTGAATGTTTAAATTATTAGAGATTTAAAAAAAAAACCCAAAAACTTTTATTATTTATACTATCCACTGACTAATCATTGTAAAATCGATTTTTTATACAGCCAACCCTTGATTTCATGAGTCTCATGTACATATAATGCTGCTTCAACCGAATGACTGTTATTCTAAAGTTGGCCATAGATGGTTAATTTTTTTATTGTAAGCAGTTTGCTGAATGACAAAAAAAACAAACAGATTCCCCCATCCAAATGAGGTGGAAGGAGGGATCCCCCTCACTAGGGCATTGTTTTCTGACTGCGGGTCAAACTAACAATTGACTTCTGTCGTACAGAATGGGCCACACACTGATTGGAATTTGTCCTCCGGACCCTGCTGAATCAGCCTGTTTGAATAACCTAAGACCCATCTCCTTGTTTGCGTTTGCCTCCAAGCTCAACGAATGCCTTGTCCATGACCGAATGAGTCGCTACCTCACTGACAACAACCTTCTTGACCCCCTACAGTCTGGCTTCCGCCCACCACATTCCACTGAAACTGCCCTACTAAATCTCACCAATGACCTACTAACTGCTAAAACCAAAGGCCAGTACTCCATACTCATACTCTTGGACCTCTCTGCTGCCTTTGACACAGTGGACCACCTGCTCCTCCTCAGCAAACTCCACTCCCTTGGCCTCCGTGATTCTTCCACTCCTCTTCCTCTTTCTGTTGTGGTACCCCAATGCTCCGTCCATGGGCCCCTTCTATTCTCCCTCTATACCTCTTTCCCGGGCAGTTGATAACCTCCCATGGCTTCCAATACCACCTCTACACCGATGACACCCAGACCTATATCTCCACACCTCACGTCACCCCCTCGATCTCCTCACAGATCACAAACTTGCTGAATTTCATATAGGGATGGATGTCACACAACTTTCTCAAACTCAATCTTTCTAAAGCTGAGCTTGTTGTATTTCCTCCTTCCCGGTCCCCCCCCATGACTTTACCATTAAGATCAACAGCACAACCACTGGTCCCTCCACACATGCCAGGGTGCTGGGTGTAATCCTAGACTCTGACCTCTCCTTCAGCCCAGGAGGTTCTGACCAGAAGTAGCAAACAGAAAAAGGTATGCCACATCCCTTAGTAACATGAACAAGAAAAAAATGTTCCCCTGGGGTGGGATTTTGGAGGCATTACCACAAAAAGTATGTTAGTAGTAAGAAATGTTTTATTACAAAAACAGAAAATATAACACACAATGATCAAAGTATACCATAGCACACATAAAAGTACAAATATAGAATTGCATCGGGAGTGCAGGTAACAACAAAAGGTGGTATATGTCACACACGACAATAAATGAAAAAACAGACTGATATTATAGGATGGAGTGGGTCTCACTAAACCGACGCGTTTCGGAGAGTCCTTCGTCAGGGTTTGACGAGTGAGAGTTACCATCTATTGAATATTGTAAAAAGCAAACAAATGTCAAAATCGTTAGTGTCAAATACATGCCTAAAGTAGTATGTCCCCCACACCCCAAGTGTGAGAGAGTATGCACTTACCCAATGCAAAAATAAAAAACGAACAATCAGCGCATAAAATCAGCTCTGCTGTGGTGTCCCAGGCCGCATGCATATGTTGGAAGTCCAAGGGTATATGGGCAGGAAGCTATGAATAGATCCGTATGAGGAGTGCTCTTCCCCTGGATGCTGAGAAGACGCCGCGTCCAAATGGGGCGCAGCGCCTGTGCGCAGGCTGGGGTCCAACTGGATCTTCGGACCTAGAATTGTATGAACCATATCATAAGAGAGGGCCAATAGCATATAGGAAAACTAATACTACTAAATATGGTGCAGTCTGAAGAAAACAAAATTCTAAAGGAAGCACCAAAAAAAGTATATCTGCATATATAGAGAATAGAGGCCAGGAGCATACCTGAAATTTGGAACTGGGGGGGACACCTACAGTGTGTAATGTAGGGAAGGGAGGAGAGGTTCAAACAACACCGTACCAGTAAGTGGGCTGGCCGAAGAGTGAGAACCTATTGTTGAAAAACAAAGTGAGAGAGGGTAAGCTCCAAAGTAAAATAAATCAGCAAGTAAAAATGTATGGAGAACACCATGCAATAGGGTGTTCTCCAAAGTAAGGTCTAGTAAGTGCCCCCAATCCCTCAGAGTATATTACCTGTGGCAGCCCAGAGCGCAACACTGGTGCACCGTCCACCTCCGGTCACAAGATCAGAGTGGATGGGCTAAGGTATATATTCACAGTGGAGGCACTCCCAGCTGATTGTAATGACAATCAGCTGGGCGCCGTGTGTTCCCTGAGTTATCTCCTCCCGTTCATCACAGCTGTCAAAAGGACAGCCTATGAAACGGCATCCCGTCCTCCTCGTCCAATCCTGGACCCCCTGGGAGTGGGCCGCGCCGCGCCCCCCCACGCACGCCGGCCCCGGTTCCCCACCGCGCATGTGCGTTAACCAGGCTGGAACGCACCGTCACGGCTGACGTCACGGGGCCCCGCCCCGGAGACGCGCGCCGCCGTCCAATCCCACCGGCACGGGAAGCCGGGGCCGAGCACAGCTGGCGCTGAGTCAGACCCGGAAGGGAGGAGCCGAAAGGTGGCTACCTCTCTAGTGTCCCCAAAGAGGGGAATCTTTTCCGTGCCGGGTCTGCGCACAATCCCAGCAAGGGGGGCAAATATTAAAGATGTCGCCCAGAGAGTTGGGCATACAGAGCCAAAAAGGTATCTAAAAATATGAAGAAAGAAACACGTATCTATGGACATAGTGTTCCATGATAGGGGGACATAAGCAATGCTTATTAACCAACAAAGCACCTATGGCGTGAGAGACCACAGCACAGCTGTTACATGGGGAGAAAAAAATGCTGATGCATACATAAACAGAGAATTACATAACACTCAAATTAGGGGTCATAACATCTGATTCACCCCATTGGGACAAGATTACATCAAACGGGGATAACCTTCTAGCCCTCAAAGACGGGAACAAGTAGTGTAGAACCCCCAGTGTGGCCCGTGAGGCATCAATATCCAGCCCCTAATGTAACAAAAGCCCATCCTCCCCATAGTGGGGGTATTGTAGAAGCAGGACAGGGGCCAAGTCGGAGGTGGTAGGATAGAGGTTTATTTTTCCATGCCCCCGGAGTCAAAGCCCTCTAAAAAGGGTTTGAAGCATGTGGAGTCGTTCAAACCAGGGGGTCTGGTTGCACGTAGGTTATAGATCCACCTAAGCTCGAGCTGGAGGAGGTCCTTGTTCCAGTCTCCTCCCCTCCAGCCCGGGTGTACCCGGTCCAAGATCAAAAATTTGATATTGGGAAACTTTCCCTGGTGAACCAGGGCCGTGTGTCTCCCCAAAGGTAGATCGGGGTCACATGTCTGCATGCTCCTGATGTGGCGGTATGCTCTATGCCAGAATTCCAGTTTGGTTTTCCCGACATAGAAACATCCGCAATCACATCGGAGCATGCAGACCACCCCTTTCGTCTTACAGTTTGCAAAATGCTTGGGCCTGAAGACACTGCCATTAGGTAAAATAGGATTTTTTGTAGTGTACATAAACCTACAGTATCCGCATGCCCCACACATAAAGGTACCCCTGTATTTACAATGCTGGGCAAATTTTTCGTCCCTAAATTCACTTCTGACCAGTCTGGAGGAAAGGGAGGAAGCCCTTCTAAAAGTGAAGAGGGGACTCTCAGGGAGGAGTCTCTGTAAGTTGGGGTCCATGGTAAGAATATGCCAATATTTGGACACAATTTTCCTGACTTCAAAATGTTGGTTACAGTACTTTGTAATGATACGCAGGGAATTATCCTGAGTCTTATCTTTTTGCGAGTAAATAAGGGATTGTCTACTGCGTGTAGTGGCCCGTTTATAAGCTTTTTTGAGAGAGGTACGAGAGTAACCCCTCTCGAGGAGTCTCTCGCGCAGATTGTTTGCCTCTTTCTTAAAAGTCGCTTCGTCGGTGCAATTTCTACGCACCCTCAAATATTGGCTATATGGTATAGATTTGATGAGACTTGCTGGATGATAGCTTGAAGCATGTAGGATGGTATTCCCAGCAGTGGCCTTCCGAAAGAGGCCACTGCTGAGTCCACCATCCCAGTCCCTACTGACCATGACGTCCAAGAATGCGATCTCACTGCGACTGAATGCCATAGTGAAGTTGAGATTGAAGCGATTTCTGTTCATGCTCATCAAGCATGATTGTAAGAGTTCTATAGGGCCATCCCAGATGGTGAAAATGTCGTCGATGTATCGGAGCCACAATAGAAAGTGGCTCGTATACATCGACGAGTCCTCATCACTGAGAAAGGTAGTTTCCCACTCCCCCAGGTACAGGTTGGCATAGGACGGGGCACAACAAGTCCCCATTGCCACCCCCTGTACCTGGAGGAAGTGGGAACCATCAAAAGAAAAAACGTTGTGATATAAAATGTATTCCAACAGTTGTAGAATGAAGTCATTATATGTCCAGTCACCATCCTGTCTCTGAAATATGGCCTTTTTGACAGCCCTAAGTCCACTGGTATGGGGAATAGAGCTATACAGGGCCTCTACGTCGAGCGTCACGAGATAAGCATTGTCCGGTATGGTGAGATTGTCAATAATTTTAAGGAAATGGATAGTGTCTTTGACATATGACCGTAAACTGGTGACATGAGGTTTGAGATACTCATCAATCAAACGGCTGGCATGTTCGCTGATGGATCCCCTCCCCGAGATGATTGGTCTCCCTGTGGGGTTCTGACTGTCTTTATGAATTTTAGGGAGTGAATAAAAAGTTGGTACAATTGGGAATTTAACTCTAATGTATTCCCATACTGTCTTGTTGATAACTTTGTTGTTGTATGCCGTTTCCACGAGGGAGTAATATTCCTGGTAAAATCTGTTGATCAGATCACTAGAAATTTTTTTGTACCAATTTTTATTCATAAGGATTTTGTTGCACATTAGGATGTATTGGGCATTGTCCATCAGGACAATGTTCCCACCCTTATCCGAGGGCTTGATGACTATAGATTTATTGTCACCAAGTTCCTTGAGTGCCTGTCTGTCAGCCAGATTGGTGTTTGTCTCACTAGGGGTGCGAATACGCATTTTTTCAATGTCTTTATGCACCAATTTAAGGAATGTAGAGATATTTGGATTAGAGCTAGGGGGTGGGAATTGGACTGATTTCTTTTTAAGTTTGGACCTCTGATCTGACTCACAGGTCGGTACCTCCCTGTTGGACAGGGGGAGGGAAAGCACGGAGGGTAGATCAATGCGATCAATGAGATCAGTTGTGTCGCTTTCCTCCAAAAGCGACACCAGTTGGTCAATGGCTTGATTTTCCTGGGGTGTAAGATCCATGGACCCCTGGGGTTTCTGATACATGTTTTTTAGCATTAGTTTACGTGCAAATAATTCGAGGTCTTTGACAACCTCGAATCTATCCATATTCTCGTTGGGGCAAAACCCCAGTCCCTTTTGGAGCAAGTGTTTTTCCCCCTCTGTGAGGATGTGGGATGAGAGGTTGACGATGCTGAAGGTCCCGTGGGGGCGTTCCGCAGCATCTATGAAATCCGCCTCTCCACCCTGCTCTAAGTTCGATTTGTAACTCTGTTTAGAAGCGCTTCCGCTAAAGGGACAGCGTCCTGTCTATCGTTGGCCTGATGGGTAGTTTTGGATCTGGTAACTGGAGGTAAGTTTGTGTTGTTCACCGGAGGTATGAGGGGGGGTATTGGTGGAACCTCCACCAAACCCTCCTGTTTGTCTACCTATCCCCGTCGTTGCACATTGTGTCCCCTCCATTGTGTTCACATTTTGAGTCCTTGTTCCCTGAGATCTGTTTTCACTTTGATGGGAACGGGTTCCCTTTTTGGTTTTAGGGGGGATCAGTGAGGAAGTAGAGGAAATACTTGAAGAGGAATTGGAGACAACAGAGTAGTGGTCCCTTCTGTTCCTAAATTTGTTAGCATTTTTGGATTGTGGTTGATTCCACCTATAGGCCCTATTTTCCTCAAATGCGCCACGATCCCTACTTAATTTAGTTTCTTTTTTAATAAGGATGTCCCTATTGAAATCCTCAAGATGTTTTTTGAGTTTGATCTCTCTATCTATGTATGTCTTGTGGGTCTGAAGTGGTTGGAGTTTCAAACAAATAGTTTGAATTTCGCCATCCTTGTTTTGTGGCTCCGATACATCGACGACATTTTCACCATCTGGGATGGCCCTATAGAACTCTTACAATCATGCTTGATGAGCATGAACAGAAATCGCTTCAATCTCAACTTCACTATGGCATTCAGTCGCAGTGAGATCGCATTCTTGGACGTCATGGTCAGTAGGGACTGGGATGGTGGACTCAGCAGTGGCCTCTTTCGGAAGGCCACTGCTGGGAATACCATCCTACATGCTTCAAGCTTTCATCCAGCAAGTCTCATCAAATCTATACCATATAGCCAATATTTGAGGGTGCGTAGAAATTGCGTAGAAATTGCACCGACGAAGCGACTTTTAAGAAAGAGGCAAACAATCTGCGCGAGAGACTCCTCGAGAGGGGTTACTCTCGTACCTCTCTCAAAAAAGCTTATAAACGGGCCACTACACGCAGTAGACAATCCCTTATTTACTCGCAAAAAGATAAGACTCAGGATAATTCCCTGCGTATCATTACAAAGTACTGTAACCAACATTTTGAAGTCAGGAAAATTGTGTCCAAATATTGGCATATTCTTACCATGGACCCCAACTTACAGAGACTCCTCCCTGAGAGTCCCCTCTTCACTTTTAGAAGGGCTTCCTCCCTTTCCTCCAGACTGGTCAGAAGTGAATTTAGGGACGAAAAATTTGCCCAGCATTGTAAATACAGGGGTACCTTTATGTGTGGGGCATGCGGATACTGTAGGTTTATGTACACTACAAAAAATCCTATTTTACCTAATGGCAGTGTCTTCAGGCCCAAGCATTTTGCAAACTGTAAGACGAAAGGGGTGGTCTGCATGCTCCGATGTGATTGCGGATGTTTCTATGTCGGGAAAACCAAACTGGAATTCTGGCATAGAGCATACCGCCACATCAGGAGCATGCAGACATGTGACCCCGATCTACCTTTGGGGAGACACACGGCCCTGGTTCACCAGGGAAAGTTTCCCAATATCAAATTTTTGATCTTGGACCGGGTACACCCGGGCTGGAGGGGAGGAGACTGGAACAAGGACCTCCTCCAGCTCGAGCTTAGGTGGATCTATAACCTACGTGCAACCAGACCCCCTGGTTTGAACGACTCCACATGCTTCAAACCCTTTTTAGAGGGCTTTGACTCCGGGGGCATGGAAAAATAAACCTCTATCCTACCACCTCCGACTTGGCCCCTGTCCTGCTTCTACAATACCCCCACTATGGGGAGGATGGGCTTTTGTTACATTAGGGGCTGGATATTGATGCCTCACGGGCCACACTGGGGGTTCTACACTACTTGTTCCCGTCTTTGAGGGCTAGAAGGTTATCCCCGTTTGATGTAATCTTGTCCCAATGGGGTGAATCAGATGTTATGACCCCTAATTTGAGTGTTATGTAATTCTCTGTTTATGTATGCATCAGCATTTTTTTCTCCCCATGTAACAGCTGTGCTGTGGTCTCTCACGCCATAGGTGCTTTGTTGGTTAATAAGCATTGCTTATGTCCCCCTATCATGGAACACTATGTCCATAGATACGTGTTTCTTTCTTCATATTTTTAGATACCTTTTTGGTTCTGTATGCCCAACTCTCTGGGCGACATCTTTAATATTTGCCCCCCTTGCTGGGATTGTGCGCAGACCCGGCACGGAAAAGATTCCCCTCTTTGGGGACACTAGAGAGGTAGCCGCCTTTCGGCTCCTCCCTTCCGGGTCTGACTCAGCGCCAGCTGTGCTCGGCCCCGGCTTCCCGTGCCGGTGGGATTGGACGGCGGCGCGCGTCTCCGGGGCGGGGCCCCGTGACGTCAGCCGTGACGGTGCGTTCCAGCCTGGTTAACGCACATGCGCGGTGGGGAACCGGGGCCGGCGTGCGTGGGGGGGCGCGGCGCGGCCCACTCCCAGGGGGTCCAGGATTGGACGAGGAGGACGGGATGCCGTTTCATAGGCTGTCCTTTTGACAGCTGTGATGAACGGGAGGAGATAACTCAGGGAACACACGGCGCCCAGCTGATTGTCATTACAATCAGCTGGGAGTGCCTCCACTGTGAATATATACCTTAGCCCATCCACTCTGATCTTGTGACCGGAGGTGGACGGTGCACCAGTGTTGCGCTCTGGGCTGCCACAGGTAATATACTCTGAGGGATTGGGGGCACTTACTAGACCTTACTTTGGAGAACACCCTATTGCATGGTGTTCTCCATACATTTTTACTTGCTGATTTATTTTACTTTGGAGCTTACCCTCTCTCACTTTGTTTTTCAACAATAGGTTCTCACTCTTCGGCCAGCCCACTTACTGGTACGGTGTTGTTTGAACCTCTCCTCCCTTCCCTACATTACACACTGTAGGTGTCCCCCCCAGTTCCAAATTTCAGGTATGCTCCTGGCCTCTATTCTCTATATATGCAGATATACTTTTTTTGGTGCTTCCTTTAGAATTTTGTTTTCTTCAGACTGAACCATATTTAGTAGTATTAGTTTTCCTATATGCTATTGGCCCTCTCTTATGATATGGTTCATACAATTCTAGGTCCGAAGATCCAGTTGGACCCCAGCCTGCGCACAGGCGCTGCGCCCCATTTGGACGCGGCGTCTTCTCAGCATCCAGGGGAAGAGCACTCCTCATACGGATCTATTCATAGCTTCCTGCCCATATACCCTTGGACTTCCAACATATGCATGCGGCCTGGGACACCACAGCAGAGCTGATTTTATGCGCTGATTGTTCGTTTTTTATTTTTGCATTGGGTAAGTGCATACTCTCTCACACTTGGGGTGTGGGGGACATACTACTTTAGGCATGTATTTGACACTAACGATTTTGACATTTGTTTGCTTTTTACAATATTCAATAGATGGTAACTCTCACTCGTCAAACCCTGACGAAGGACTCTCCGAAACGCGTCGGTTTAGTGAGACCCACTCCATCCTATAATATCAGTCTGTTTTTTCATTTATTGTCGTGTGTGACATATACCACCTTTTGTTGTTACCTGCACTCCCGATGCAATTCTATATTTGTACTTTTATGTGTGCTATGGTATACTTTGATCATTGTGTGTTATATTTTCTGTTTTTGTAATAAAACATTTCTTACTACTAACATACTTTTTGTGGTAATGCCTCCAAAATCCCACCCCAGGGGAACATTTTTTTCTTGTTCATCTCCTTCAGCCCCCACATCCAATCACCTGCTAAATCCTGCAGCCTTAACCTCTGCAACATCTCCAGAATTCGCCCCCTACCTGACTAACGACACCACAAAAGCAACTTATTTACTTCTTGGTTATTTCCCGCCTTGACAACTGCAACTCTCTCCTTCATGACCTACCTTTACACAGGCTATCCCCTCTTCAGTCTATTATGAATGCTGCTGCTAGACTAATACACCTCACTAACCAATCCATGACTGCTCCTCTTCTCTGCCAATCCCTTCACTGGCTTCCACTACCCCACCGTATAAAATTCAAAATACTAACCACAACATACAAGGCCATCCACAACATCACCCCCAGCTACATCACCAACCTCACCTGCAGATATCACCCAAATCACCCCCTCCGTTCCTCCTAGGACCTCCTGCTCTCTAGCTCCCTTGATACCTCCTCCCATGCTCACGTTCAGGACTTCTCCGGAGCCTCTCCCATCCTCTGGAACTCCCTGCCCCGGTATGTCCGGTCAGCCCCTACCCTGCCCACCTTTAGGAGATCCCTGAAAACCCACTTATTCAGGAAAGCCTACCCCAAACCCTCCTAGGTACTGTTTTTGTATTTTGTGCATGTCCTTTAGGTGTGCGCAGCCTATTGAGTTTTGTAATAGGTATTAACCGTTTACGGCTTGGATCATATGTTGCGATAAATCCATGAAGAGGCTTATACCTGAATAGGGCTCAGGCAAAGGCGAGGTGCATGTAGCAAACTGCATAAGTTCTTCCTTTACATGGAAGAAGTGAATTTTTGCGATAACATCCCAGGGGACAGTCTCTGGGAGATATGATGGTTGAAGGAGTCTGTGAACCCGATCCACCACTAGTTCCCTCTTGGGCACATTTGGTAGAAGCGCTGTGATCAGGTTTTGCTCGTACTTGTGCATTTCAGCCGGGGGGGGCACAGACTCTGCCACTCCTCTGAATGTCACATTGTTTCTGCAGAATCTGTCCTCTAAATCCGCATTTTGGCTTTAAATTATTTTACTTCTTCCTCCCACTCTTTAGGTGCATCCACCAGTTCATTGTGGGCAGCAGCAAAGTCACCCATCTTGCTTTCCATATGATGCACCCTGTCACCCAGCTCCGCCACTTCATCTTTGATCTGAGTAACCAGAGACATCAGGGTGTGCTCAGGGGGCGCCAAACGGAGATCCGATCGGATTAGCCACCAGGAGGAGGAGGAAGGAGACACAGGAAAAGCAAGGAAGCAGCCCGGAGAGAAGCCACCCACCGCCTGCCACCTGGAGCACTGCCTGTGAGATGGGGTAATTGCAGGGCCCTGACTACTGACTGACCAACCTGCCGACCAGCTGCCACTATTGTCTACTACAAAGTCTCCTAATAAAGTACTTTTTGGCTGCTACAATCTGGGATTCTACAATTTTATTACTGCAGTAGAATTGTTATCACCAGGTGTGCTAGAGGGGTTGAGATTATTCTTGGGATCGGGAGGCGGAACATAGAAAAAAAAAAATACCAAGCATACACTAGTTTTGGATGGAGTGGAGATGGATTAAACACCGATCAGTCTTTATTGTTGCCTGTGCCCCTGTAAGGGTCCTTTCAGACTGAGCAGATCCATTTGATGGACTCCGCTTGCTTGGCGAGATCAATCCGCCGATCCTCCCCAAACTGAGTAGGTGGATGACAGGTGCTGAGATGGACCTGTCAGAGCCCTGCACTCTTCTATGGGGACATCGGATGAAAATGGACCACCTGTTCATTTTCATCCGATCCGCAAGACGGATGGATGAAAAATAGGGCCTACAAGTCTATTCTAAATTCAAATTGTGGAAGATGGTGGTATTCTTTCTATTCTATTCTATGCCATTGTTTTTTTTTCTATTCTATTCTTTTATTTTCTATTCTATTCTAATCTAATCTTTTCTATTCAATTCAAATTCAAATGTATTCTATTCAAAATTTGAATTTCGGAAAAAGGTTATATTCTTTCTATTTTATTCTATTGGATTGTTTTTTTTCTATTATTTTCTATTCTATTCTATTCTTTTTCTTCTATTTGAATTCCAATTTATTCAATTTGAAATTCAAATTTCAGAAGATTCTATTATATCTATATTATTCTATTTTTTTATTATTATATTCTATTCCTTTTTTGTTCTATTCTACTTTATTCTGATCTTTTATTTTCTATTATATTTTGTTCTGTTTTAGTCTTTTCTATTATATTCTATTCTTTTAATTTCTATTCTATGCCTTTATTTTTTATTCTATCCCTTAATTTTCTATTCTATTTTTTCCAGTTTTTTATGTTCTGATCTGTTTTTCTTTACTCTATTATATTATATTCTTTTTTTATTCTATTCTATTCCTTTATTTTCTGTTCTATTTTATTCTGTTCTTTTATTTTCTATTCTATTTTGTTCTGTTTTACTCTATTAGTTTCTATTCTATTCTTTTATTTTTTATTCTATCCCTTTATTTTCTATTCTATTTTTTTGTTTATTTTATTTTCTATTCTGTTCTGTTTTACGCTATTATATTCCATATATTTTTCTCTATTTTATTATTTTCTATTCTAATATATTCTTCTCTATTCTATTTCTTTATTTTCTATTCTATTTTATTCTCTTCTGAAATTCAAATTTTATTTGAAAATTACTCAATTTCAATTAGAAAACTATCCAAATTCGATTAGAAAACTATCCACGTTTTGTCCGCAATTTTTGTTATTCGGATTTGTTTAACCACTTCAATACCAGCCTATTGTCAAATGACATCCACAGATGGGATCTCCCATCCTGGGTGGACGTCATATGACGGCCTCGGGTTCCCGGCCGTCTAGGGGGCGCGCGCGCTCGGGACCCGGTGTGTGTGCCCGGCGGCCGCGATGTCCGCTGGGCACCTGTGATTGCCCGTTAACCGGGCCGGGCCGTGGATCTGTGTGTGTAAACACACAGATCCACGTCCTGTCAGGTGAGAGGAGAGCGATCTGTGTTTCCAGTACAGCGGAACACCGATCGGTCTCCTCCCCTTGTACGTCCCCTCCCCCTACAGTTAGAAGCATTCCCTAGGAAACACATTTAACCCCTTGTGTCCCCCTAGTGGTTAACCCCTTCACTGCCTGTCACATTTACACAGTAATCAATGCAATTTTATAGCATTGATCGCTGTATAAATGTGAATGGTCCCAAAAATGTGTCAAAAGTGTCCGATGTGTCCGCCATAATGTCGCAGTCACGAAAAAAAATCGTGATCGCCGCTATTACTAGTAAAAAAAATAAATAAATATATTTTTTTTAAAAATGCCATAAATCTATCCTGTATTTTGTAGACACTATAACTTTTGCGCAAACCAATCAATATACGCTTATTGCGATTTTTTTACCAAAAATATGTAGAAGAATACGTATCGGCCGAAACTGAGAAAAAAATTCGTTATTTTAAAAAAAAATTGGGATATTTATTATAACAAAAAGTAAAAAATATTGTGTTTTTTTTCAAAATTGTCGCTCTTCTTTTGTTTATAGCGCAAAAAATAAAAACCGCAGAGGTGACCAAATACCACCAAAAGAAAGCTCTATTTGTGGGAAAAAAAGGACGTCAATTTTGTTTGGGTACAATGTCACGCAATTGTCGTTTAAAGTGCGAGAGCGCTGAAAACTAAAAATTGGTCTGGGAAGGAAGGGGGTGAAAATGCCCTGTATTGAACCGGTTAAACTCATTATTATTGTAATTCAGAAATTCGCATACATCCGAATTCCCGAATAACAAAAAAATTTGTCTGAATTCCGATTCAGAGCAAAACAACCCGCACATGTCTAGTTCTAACTCTTCCTTATGCCGTGTACACACCAGCGGACTTTACGGCAGACTTTGCCCGGCGGACGGGATTTCGTCGGACAATTCGATCGTGTGTGGGCTCCAGCGGACTTTGTTTTCTCAAAAGTTGGAGGGACTTAGATTTGAAACATGTTTTAAATCTATCCGTCGAACTCGAGTCCGGTCGAAAAGTCTGCTCGTCTGTATGCTAGTTCGATGGACAAAAAGCCACGCTAGGGCAGCTATTGGCTACTGGCTATGAACTTCCTTGTTTTAGTCCATTCGTACGTCATCACGTACGAATTTGACGGACTTTGGTGGATTGTGTGTAGGCAAGTCCATTCATTCAGAAAGTCCGTCATAAAGTCCGTAGAAAAGTCCGCCGGGCAAAGTCTGCCGTAAAGTCCAACCGTGTGTACATGGCATAAGTCTATCCAGAATTTAAAAAAAAAAAGTTTTGCCTATAGTTCTACTTTGGTGCTGTCTGTTCCTGTGCAAAATCTTAAATCATTTCATGCATGAGCATCAAATAACAGGTAGTGAGGGAAAAATCTCTGGGGTGACAGAAAGAAAAATTGAACAGAAATGATAACACTTCCCTGTCTTCCAAAACTTACAAAAAATGTTTTTGAATATAGGCGTTAAAGTAGTTGAAATTTTCAAAGATGACAGGTTCACTTACCTATAAATGAAACATTAACAACTAAAACAGAAAAAGGAGAGTGTTAATACAAAATAACATTTTGGCTACATAACCAATGAATAGAAAGATTTTTTGAATTTTCTTCTCTCCAAATCATCTTAAAGAATATGTATGGCAACTCTTTTTTATTTTTTTTATGTATTTCATTATGGAAACATAGTTTTGGCATACAACTTTTTTAAATTAAATTGCTTATCACTTAGCAGGTTCTGAATTTTCATACTTTTTCTGGTCTTCTATGGGGTCGCTTTTTTTCACGTAATTATCTAAGCATGCACAAGCAGAGGCCAGTACATCTTTTTTTGTTAATCCCCAATCTACAGTCCGAGAGCAAATACTTTCTGATAGTCAAAGCTTAACCACTTCAATACCGGGCACATTCACCCCCTTTCCTGCCCAGGCCATTGCTGTTGCACTTTGAACGAGAATTGCGCGGCCATGTAACACTGTACCCAGATAACATTTTAATCATTTTCTTCACACAAATAGAGCTTTCTTTTGTTGGTATTTAATCATTGCTGGATTTTTTATTTTTTACAAAGAAAAAGACCGAAAATTATGATAAAAAAAGTTTTTCTTAGTTTCTGTCAGTAAATTTTGTTAATAAGTAATTATTCTCCTTCACTGATGGGCACTGATGAGGAGGCACTAATATGCCGCACCGAGGGGCAATATTGGGTGGCACTGATATGCGACACTGATGAGCACTGATATGCGACATTGATGAGCACTGATAGGCATCACTGATGGGCACTGATAGGCGGCACGGTTAGGCAATACTGATGGGCACTGATTGGCGGCGCTGATGGGAGGCACTGATGGGCATTGAGATGCACAGATGAGCAGGCACTGATGGACACTAAAAGGCTGCAATGATTGGCATCACTTATGGACAATGATTGGTGTCACTGGTGGGCACTGATTAGTGGCACTAATGGGCACATATTGGTGGCACTAATGGGCACTGATCGGTGTCACTAGTAGGCACTGATTGGTGTCACTGATTGGCACTGATTGGCGACACTGATTGGTGTCACTGGTGGGCACTGATTGGTGTCACTTATGGGCACTGATTAGTGTCACTGGTGGGCACTGATTGGTGTCACTGGTGGGCACTGATTGGTGTCACTTATGGGCACTGATTAGTGTCACTGGTGGGCACTGATTGGTATCACTGATGGCACTGATTGGTGGCACTGATTGGTGGCACTGATGGGCACTGATTGGTGTCACTGATGGGCACTGATTGGCGGCACTGATGGGCACTGATAGGTGGCACTGGTGGGCACTGATAGGTGGCACAGTTAGGCAGTACTGATGGGCACTGATTGGCGGCACTGATGGAAGGCACTGATGGGCATTGAGATGGGCAGCACAGATGAGCAGGCACTGATGGGGACTAAAAGGCTGCATTGATTGGCATCACTTATGGACATTGATTGGTGTCACTGGTGGGCACTGATTAGTGGCACTAGTAGGCACTGATTGGTGTCACTGATTGGCACTGATTGGTGTCACTGATGGGCACATATTTTATCACTTGTAGGAACTGATTGGTGTCACTTATGGGCACTGATTAGTGTCACTGGTGGGCACTGATTGGTGGTACTGATTGGCGGCACTGATGGGCACTGATTGGTATCACTGATGGGCACTGGTTGGTGGTACTGATGGGTACTGATTGGTGGCACTGATGGGAACTGATTGGTGCAACTGATGGGTCCTGATTGGTGGCACCGATGGGAACTGATTCTTGTCACTGACGGCCACTGATTGGTGGCACTGATGGGAACTGATTGGTGTCGCTGATGGGCACTGATTGGTGGCACTGGTGGGAACTGATTGGTGTCACTGATGGGTTCTGATTGGTGGCACTGATGGGAACTGATTGGTGCAACTGATGGGTTATGATTGGTGGCACTGATAATAACTGATTGGTGTCACTGATGGGCACTGATTGGTGGCACTGATGGGCACTGTTTGGTGACACTGATTGGTTCTGATTGGTGGCACTAATGGGCACTGATGTGCACTGATTGGTGGCACTGATGGGCACTGCTGGGGCTTTCCTGTAATCAGTGCCCTGATTTCCTGCCCTGATCTCCCCTGCAAGGAGATACCGCTGATCGGCACTCCTCGCCACAAACTCTGTCAGTGTGAAGCGAGGAGAGCAGATTCACAATACTTCTGCATTTACATGTGACCAGCTGTGATTGAACGCAGCCGATCACATGGTTAAAGAGCTGTGTCATCTGCTCTTTACAGAGATCGGGCGTTGCGGCGCATCCTAGGAACACGGCGCGGCCCCAAACGCTGTAACAGCAGCTGTTTTGGGTTGCCGTCATATGACGTCCACCCAGAACAAGAGCTGCACCGCTCCTCTGTCAGTTGATGGTAGGTGGGCAGCAAGTGGTTAAAGAAGCAGTGCAGTTGATTTACTAAATGCAAATAGACCATTTACTTTGCAAGGGAAGTTTCTCTTTGCAAGATAAATTTCCCCAGAGCTTAGTGAATGAGCTGACTTCCATCATCTATTCGTGTGCAATCAAAAATATATATTTTTTATATTTTGCTTACACTTGATTGAGCAAAATTTCATCAGACTTACTAAGCTCTAGGGAAAATGCCCTTCCAAAATGAAAAAGTCTTTTTGCCTTTAGTAAACTAACCCCTATTGCCTATTCAAGGGCAAAGTGACAGTGCCTTCTGATAGCCCATCTCTCAACATGGTAAACCACCCAACCCATCAACACCTCCTCTCCCCGCCACCTCCTGGTTCCATTGGAGCCATCATTGCCCTAGTTATGACCCAACAAGTGACTTCCTTCATGTGATAGTGCTCAGGCTTGAGTCGCCAACTGGCACTCCTGAACAGTTACGCTACTATTCTGGAGAGGTAAATAAGTATCTAGATGGAGGAATATCAGGTTGGAGTAGGTTATGAGCTAAAGGGTTTTTGCTGAAAACTTGAACTTGTCCTTGAATATAAAAATGAATACAACCAGAACAGAAGCTCTTACCAGAATTAAAATGTAAACCCATTGACAAGCTCCACGTACACTTACTGCGGCAGGGCGGCCGCTCTGTGCCAGATCACATACCTAGTACTTGATCTGACACTTCTGGGTCTGGGGAGCATGCACGCCGCCAGCGACCGACTCCCACTGTGATTATATACAGCAGGAGCCCAGCGGCGGGTACCACGGACTCGATGTCCTGCCGGTGCCTGCTGATTGGGTTATTATTCTGTCAGAGTACCAAACAATTGGCGGGTCCCGGCGGACATTGAGTCTGCTGGTCCCGCTGTGTAGAATCACAGCGGGAGCAAGCCGCCAGCGGCACGCGCTCGCGCCCAAAACCTGGATGTGCAGAATCGGGTATATACACGTGAAATCTGCACAGAGCGGCCGCCCTGCAGCAGTAAAACTGCTATGGGGCGGTCGAAAAGAGGTTAAATATCGAAAAGGATTATATTTTAACCCCTTCATGCCGACCGTACGCAAATATGCGTTCATGGCTTGAAGGGGTTATACCGTGATATTATTTTTTAGAGCCAGCGGTTGGCTTTTTAGTGATAACCGATGTGGCTAAAAGCTGCTTGACTGTTATCCTAAAGGAGCAGGAGGGGACATCCCCCCCTCCCACCGCCTTCCGCCGCTCTTCCCATCCGCCAGCTAGTCTGAGACCCGAACAAAGCCGGATTCGGCTCCGAACAGGTATCCGATGTAAAATCCCAGAAGCGACGTTGCGACGTCGCAACGTCACAACATCACGACGTCTCAACATCATGACGTCACAACGTCACTTCTGGTTTACTCGGCTGCCAATGGCGCCAATTTTAAAAAATTGACAGTATTCAGAAATGCAAATTTTGGGGGATCTCAATACTTTGAAGTGCAAAGGAGGGATTTGGCATCTTTTAGACCCCCCGATCCCTCCATAAAGAGTACCTGTCACCACTTATTACTGTCACAAGGGGTTTTCATTCCTTGTGGCAGCAATACAAGTGATCAGATTTATATTTTATTTTTTAAAGTGACAATGTTAAAAAATAAATAAAATAAAATAAATAACAAAACAGAAAAACATTTTTTAAAGCACCCCCCTGACCCGTGAGCTCGCACAGCAAAGAAAAGGCACACGTAAGTCGCGCCCACAAATGTAAACGGTGTTTAAATCACAAGTGTGAGGTATCGCTGCAATCATCAGAGTGAGAGCAATAATTCTAGCACTCTGTAATTCTAACCTGGTAACCGTAAACAATTTTTAAAGCGTAGCCTTTGGAGATTTTTTAAGTTTGTCGCCATTCTACGAGTGTGTGCGCAATTTCAAAGCAATACATGCTAGGTATCTATTTACTCAGCGTAACATCATCTTTCACATTATACAAAAAAATTGGGCTAACTTTAATGTTTCGTTTTTTTCTTTTTAATTCATGAAAGTGTATTTTTTCTCAAAAAATTGGTTTGAAAGACCGCTACGCAAATACAGTGTGACAAAAATTTGCAACAATCGCCATTTTATTCTCTAGGGTCTCTGTTAAAATATATACATATATATATATAAATATATATATATATATATATATATATATATATATATATATATATATATATATATATATATATATATATATATATATATATATATATATAAAATGTTTGGGTGTTCTAAGTAAATTTCCTAGCAAATAATACAGATATTAACTTGTAAGCAACAAATGTAAAAAATAGGCTTAGGCATGAAAGGGATAAACAACTATCAAGTAGTGCTCAACATGTTTTGTTTAAATATAGTTTGTAATAAAGTATTAGGCCATTTTTAATACAATTTAATAGTAAAAGAGATTTTTTTTACCTCTTACTCCAAAAGTCACTAGAAAAAAGGAAAAGAGTCAATTAGATGTTGTCATGGTCTTTTTTGTAAAGTTTTTCTCTGTCTCTCTTTATAAATGTGTTTATTCTAATCTTTCTCTCTATAGGGGAGATTTACAAAAACTTGAAAGTGCAAAATCTGGTGCAGCTCTGCATAGAAACCAATCAGCTTCCAGGTTTTATTGTCAACGCTTAATTGAACAAGCTGCAGTTAGAAGCTGATTGGCTACAATGCACAGCTGTACTGAATTCTGACTTCTCCAGTTTAGGCCGGGTTCACACTGGTACGACGTGACTGTCATCCTACTTTGCCCTAGGACATCGGTCCTACTTCCATTTTTTGTTCCAACTTTGAGATAGCAGGACTTGTCCTTTGACCAATCAAAACAATCCCAGTGTGACATAAATTCCTTTTACTGCTGCTGTAATCACCATGTTGGATGTCATAAGTCGGATGGTAAGGACAAGGGTCCTACTTTGATCCGACTTCAGTGATATTCAATGGGCTGAAGTAGGACCAAAGTCAGACCAAAGTAGTGCAGGAACCTTTTTTAAAGTTGGACCGACTTGTGTCAGACCAATTAGGATGGCTCTCAAAGGGAACCATTGATTTATACACGTCATGAGACATGAGCTCCCAATGTCAGAGTGTTTGTTGTACCAGTGTGAAACCGGCCGTATACATCCGAAGGATGTTTCCATGGCCACTCTCCAAAGGACACACTTTGAGGCGACTTTAAGGGACTACCTACTCCATCATCAAGCACGGATCTTTTCCTCTTAGTGATATTTATCCAAAAGAGAAACAGAACAACTCCACATAGTATAAAACCGTAATATTGAGGATTTATTGAAAAAGTCTGAACACTTACATTCAGCTGGTAGAAAAGCACTTATCAAACAGCATCAAACAGCATAAAAGACGCAATGGCCTGGATAGGACTCGATCTGACACGTTTTGTCTACTTAGATCTCATCTTTTAAAAGGTGGTGGATATCCTTCACCGTGGTGACCTATCTATGACAAACAACATCGGGGCTTTTCTGCAACACTCCTATAGAATTTTTTCAACTCTCTTGTTCTAGTATTGTTTATATAATGATAATTATTTGCAGTATGATATGAGCAAATGAGGATATAGTGTTTGAACAACATTGTTTGATGGCTTCTTTAATTGCATTTTAATTGCACTTGACCCTTTATTCATGCAATTTTTTGGTTATCAAATTTTCTTTTTTATTTAATATTTGTGTGCAGATTTATACAAGTGACATTGTTACACCGTTAAAAGACCTATAAGGGTCCCCATTAGAGGAGATCTCCATATGTCCTCCTTGTCACTTTATTAGAGCTGCACATTTACTATAGGATTTTTAACACAAATGTATTTGTCCTTTTGTAGTGCTAGCAGCTTTTTAGTACTTTCAGACTTGAGCATGGTATTTTATATACAAGTTTTGGCATCCTGCAAAGGGAAGGGACGATAAACATGCAACAGAGATATAAAGAACAATTTGTTTAACCACTTCCCGACCGCCCCATAGCAGATTTACTGCTACAGGGTGGCCGTGCTGGGCAGAATCATGTATATAAAAGTGATTCTGCACTTCCCAGTTTTGGGCATTACAATTGTCCTATGGTTGAATATTCTCCACTCATACATTGTCATTATTTAATATAGACTTCCATCCATTTTTGCACATCCCCCATAGCCGCCGTGGGGGAACCCTGGTGGTGCTTTGACTCCGGCTAGGCTTGGGTCCTGGGTAAGTGACATTGCTCTCCTTCTCCCTCCCTCTCTACTTTATTATTGAGTTGTTGAATTTTTTCATATATTGTGATACTGTGATATTTGGTGTTTACTGTCATAATGATTTACTACAGATATTCTCCTGATGAAATGGTAGAACTCCGCGAAACGTGTTGAGAACAATGATATCCGTGGGAACCCACCATATCCTAATCCTCCTTAACAGGGGACATGAGTGTTGGTGATATACATGGATTGTTAACATGCACTTCCCAGTTTTGGGCATTACAATTGTCCTATGGTTGAATATTCTCCACTCATACATTGTCATTATTTAATATAGACTTCCATCCATTTTTGCACATCCCCCATAGCCGCCGTGGGGGAACCCTGGTGGTGCTTTGACTCCGGCTAGGCTTGGGTCCTGGGTAAGTGACATTGCTCTCCTTCTCCCTCCCTCTCTACTTTATTATTGAGTTGTTGAATTTTTTCATATATTGTGATACTGTGATATTTGGTGTTTACTGTCATAATGATTTACTACAGATATTCTCCTGATGAAATGGTAGAACTCCGCGAAACGTGTTGAGAACAATGATATCCGTGGGAACCCACCATATCCTAATCCTCCTTAACAGGGGACATGAGTGTTGGTGATATACATGGATTGTTAACATGCACTTTTTATGATGTTTTTCAATAAGTATTTGGATATCCTGTTTTTATAGGTTTTTGTATCAAAAAATAATTGAATATTTTTTATCAAATCTTGAGTATACGCAGTGTAAGTTAGTACCGAGATAGTCCTTCAGAATTACCTTTTTATGGGTGACCGGGTGGGGACCGAGCTCCCAGTCTCTTTCCTTCTAATTGGATGATGGTCCACCATATCTAGTCTATATGTAATCTATACCAATAGAGGCTTTAGCTTCTTAACAACACAATATAATACAATACAATACAATATAATACAATACAATGCAATACAATATAATACAATACAGTGCAATACAATATAATACAATACAACGTGAAAATGAATACAGTTGGCACAAAAGCCACTAAAATCTGACATTCCTTCCAAATCTCTGAACTGTACTCAGGGGCGGACTGACCATTGAGCCACTCGGGCACTACCCGAGGGCCCTGGGCCACTAGGGGGCCCCGTCAGGTTTGCCAGCCTCAGTAAAACCAGGGACAGTATGTATAAATCTGTGTTTTTTTTTACATCTGTCTGTGTATACTGTGTGTACATGTATGTGTAACATGTGTGATTGTATACTGTGTGTGTGTATACTGTGTGGCCCCATAATCTCTGATTGCTTGGGGGCCCCATAATCTCCTATTGCCAGGGGGCCCCATGAGTTATCAGTCCACCCCTGACTGTACTTTGGTCTTCGTGTGACCAATTAAGCTTGTATTAATCTATTAATGCAAGATGCATGGCATACTGTGAGATTAAAATATAAAATAAATATAATTTACTTACAGACCAACAGCACCAGTAATTCAGGATACATGTTGACTGGAAGGTGAGTATACAAATGATGCCTAACATTTTGAAAGGATAAGATACGATCTTTGCTCTTTCCTGTACATTGCAAGCAGGAAGGTACATCAGACTCTATTGCAATTCCACTGAAATGTATGAAACATTGGGGTTGATTTATTAATGGCAAATAAACTGTTTACTTTTCAAGAGAATTTGCACCCAGAGCTTAGTGAATGAGGTGAAGCCCTGGTGACTTCCATCATCCAATCATGTGCAAGTAAAAAATGTTTTTTTTTTTTTAATTATTTTTTTTATTTAGATAAAAAAAAAATAAGAATTGGTCCAGACTTTAAAGGCAAAATGGAAAGGATGATATAAATATGATCCCTATTTTTAATGGTGTACAAATTTCATAAAAAACACATAAAGTGCACATATTAAAAAAAACAGTCACATACAAATGCGATAAATGGCTAATGTAAGCCCAGTTTGTAAACAGAGATATTGTTACATGTTATCAGGTGAGTAAGCCCTTGTGTGTCAACGCGTATCGCTGATCCGCTACCTCAGGACACACAAAAAGGGGAAAAGGCAATGATTGCACTGATTGCACTCTCCTGCGTGATAGGATGCATATGACACAGTCTCCCTGAGCGGGTACTGGAATAGAAAGAGAGCAGGCCAGACTTATCCCACACTAGGTGGACCCATGTTAGATGGTGAATAGGCAAGCCACTATGGTGACCTTGGGTCCCAGCTACAGTCTCCCTGGGATGCTATCACTCAACGCTTTATTGGGATCTTGGGATTCCTGGGACAATTCCATGTGGAAGATAAAATGCCTTTCCCTGTTCCCTCTCTTTCTATTCAAAATGAAAAATAAAGTTTTGCCTATAGTTCTACTTTAACATTCCCTAGTTCGACACTTACCACCTCCTCTACCCTAAGACTTGCCCCTTCCCTTTACACCTCAACACTTACCCCCTCCCCTTCTCGCCTGAACACTTAACCTCATCCTTTCCCACCTCAACACTAACCTCTTTTTCCATCCCCTTCCTACCTCAACACTTACCTCCCCTATCCCTACCTTATAACTTGCACTCTCCCCTTCCCACCTCAACACTTACCCCCCCTACCCCAAAGCTTGCACCCACCCCTTCCCAGACCCAACACTTACCCCCTTCCCAGGTCAACATGTACCTCCTTTCCTACCCCAAAACTTACCCTCTATCCTTCCTACCTCAATATGCACATCTCCTACCTTATAACTTATACCCTACCCTTCCCAGCCCCAACACTTACCCCCTTCCCACCTCAACATGTACCTCCTCTCCTAACCCAAAATTTACCCTCTCCCCTTCCTACCTCAACATGTACCTCTCCTACCTTATAACTTACCCCCTCCCCTTCCCAGCCCCAAAACTTACCCCCTTCCCACCTCAACATGTACCTCCTCTCCTAACCCAAAACATACCCTCTGTCCTTCCTACCTCAACATGCTTTTCTCCTACCCCATAACTTACCCCCTCCCCTTCCCAGCCCCAACACTTACTCCCTTCTCCTACCCCAAAACTTACCTTCTCCCCTTCCTACTTCAACATGTAGCTCTCCTACCCTATAACTTACCCCCTCCCCTCCCCAGCCCCAACACTTACCCCCTTCCCACCTCAACATGTACTTCCTTTCCTAATAAAAAGTGTACCCCCTCCCCTTCCCAGCCCCAACACTTACCCCCTTCCCACCTCAACATGTACCTCCTCTCCTATCTTAAAACATACCCTCTCCCCTTCCTGCCACAACATGCACCTCTCCTACCCTATAACTTACCCCCTCCCCTTCCCAGCCTCAACAATTACCCCCTTCCCACCTCAACATGTACCTTCTCTCATAATCCAAAACTTACCCCCTCCCCTTCCCAGCCCCAACACTTACCCCCTTCCCACCTCAACCTGTACCTCGTCTCCTACCCCAAAATGTACCCTCTCCCCTTCCTACCACAACATGTACCTCTCCTACCTTATAACTTACCCAAATTCCATTTGGGAGTGCTGTGAGCCTTTATTCCTAACATCTGCTTACAACCAGTACCACTCTTGATATAGCTGAGGCTTTTAAAAACATTGCACTCTGACGACGAAATGCGTTAAGCTGACTCTCCTGTGCGGCACTTCCGGCTCAGAGTGTGGAATGCACGCCAGGTAACTGGCAGCATCCATCACTCTTAATAACAAGAGGCTGTTTTGCAATATTTTTGTGGCATTTTTTCATTTTATCTTTGTCCTCATCTATTTTTACTTTTACGAATGTTTGTGAAAAACCTATAAAGAATAAATATCAAAAGGATTTTATACTATGAGGAGCCTTCTCTCCATTTGTTATATACCTGCCTAAATGGCTGTGGAATTCGTGGAACATCATTGGAGGTACTTTGCACCAGTGGGAGCCATCAGAGGACACCACAGTGCAATAGGTCCGCCATAAAAGACCTACAAGCCCAGCAAACTTTCCTTAATGTAAGGTAGGGGAGTCAACAATATCTGGTGAGTGCTGAGTGTTTACATTTTCTCACGTGGTGGATCATATTGGGAACGTGTAGTTACGAGATTACCAGCCAGGTCGTCTCATCCAACATCAGTATCTTACGTCATAATTGGTGGCCAGCTCCATAATGACATTGTTTAACCAGTTTGGTGTAAAGGAACTCAAATGTCCTGCACAGAGCCTTGACCTCAACCCTTCTCAACACCTTTGGAATGAATTAGAAAATTGTTTATGACCCAGGTTTTCTCACCCAACCTCAATACCTGGCAACATAAGTGGTGGCCAACTCTATAAAGACACGGTTTGACCAGTTTGGTGTGGAGGAACTTGAATGTCCTGTGCAGAGCCCTAACTTCAAACACCTTTGGGATAAACTGAAAGGCCAATTGTGAGCTAGGTCTTCTCACCAACATCACTCCAAAGAGATGCTGGTAGGTTAATTGGCTTCTGTCTAAGTTGGCCCTAGTATATGAATGTGAGTTAGGGGCCTTAGATTGTAAGCTCCTTGAGGGTAGGGACCGATGTGAATGTACAATGTATATGTAAAGTGCTGCGTAAATTGACGGCGCTATATAATTAACTTAAATAATAATAACATCAGTACCTGACCTCACCAATCTTCCTTAACTAAATTAGCACACATTACCATAAATAACACTTTAACACCTTGTAGAAAGCCTTCACAGAAGAGTGGATGGTTGTTATAGCTACAAAGGGGGGAAGTCATATCAATGTCTATGGGGTTGGAATGGTATGTTTACCTAGCTCATATAAGTGTGATGGTCAGGTGTCCACAAATGTTTGGTCACTAAGTATATATTATAATTGTGATCATTACTAATACAGAAAAGTGAAAATTAAGCAAACTATCATTTTTTATTTATTTATTTTTTTTTTTAAGAATTAGCTACAGCCTAAGGACTACAAATGTGTTTGACAAAAATAGATATTCATTTTTTTGAAGATGTAAAATAAGATGTAAAAAAGATAAATAAAAATAAAATCTGACAAGCTGTCAAAACAATGTAAGGTGTCTTCCAAAGAAATCACATGGCAAGTTATTACTTCAGTCCATAGAAGTAAAATTGTCATGGTGACTACATTTATCTGGAAAGGTAATTCAGCTGAAAACTCTTGCTACATATCTTTGTTAGGTACAGAACATTTCAACACATACTGTAAGCAACTGCATGTGGCCAGGTAAATTATACTGTATACGTATTTATTCATTACCTAACAAATTCCCATAATGTGCATTAATACATCATATAGGTAATATTAAAGTTAGAGTACTATTAACCTCCCTGGCGGTATGATTATTTCAGATTTTTGATGTTGAAAGCGCTACAATTATTTTGCATGAAAATTTGGCGTTTTATATTGTAGGCCTGTAATTCTTAGGAATAACTCACTTAAATCTGTCCAAGCAAGAGTCTATTAGACATCCCGGGTATGAGAAAGTTTGAAACACGAAATCATAAATTATAATATAATAAATAACTATAAATAATTATAACAAATAATAATATAATGATAATAAAAATTATTCAATAATGTAATCAAATCAAAAACACTGAAATTTGCTCAGTTGCAGAATTGTCGCTGTCATTACTTTCAGTGTTTGATGACGGATTTCCCCACAAATCACTATTGATCAATTCTGCAAGTGATTCTAATTTATTATTGGTGTTTTCTAGTTGGTCTAAAACCACTTTTGATGTAAAGGGACGGTTTTGGTTGCTATGGACAATCTCCAGTTTCCAGACAGAAAGAACAGTATTTATAATATAAAACTGCATGCAGGGCACTGGACAAAGCACTAGGGACAAAGGGGATGTGAAATAAACTGATACAGTAATGTAATCTGTAAGATTACAGTGTACTGTATATGTATTGTGTTTTTTACTTTTTGAATTTGGCGCCTTTCTCCGTCTCCGTGCGTCGCAACGCTTGCAGGGAACGGAGCCCGGCTCTGTGATAGTTCAAACGGAGGACGGCCCGCACACAGAGGGGGGAGGACATCGCAGGATCCTGGGGACAATGTAAGTTTGCTGTACCTGGATCCTGCGATGCAATCCCGAGTCTGGCTCGGGGTTACTGCTTTTGGTGCTGAAAATCCACCCCGAGCCACACTCGGGAATACCGCCAGGGAGGTTAATATCTAGCCACCAGTAGCCATTTCCTGTTCCACTGACAATGTTCATTGCAATATGGCAGGCTTAGCCAAAAAGTAAGGTTGCAGCTTCTTGAGCTACAAATCCCCACCACACATACCTAAAGTCTTGCCTAAAATTGTCTCCCCTCCTTCTGAAATGAGAGACCTCCAGAGCTGTAGATGTGCTAGACCTCAGATTCATGTGGACGTCCATCCAAATTATTAGGTTCAGATGTTTCCACTGAATGGCACTGTTAATGCTACAGCATATAAAGCCATTTGGGACAATAGTGTGATGTCAGCCTTGTGGGAATAATTTGGGGATGAACCCTTTTCTCTTCCAAGCTGACCGTGCCCCTGTGTACAAAGCCAGCTCCAAAAAACATGGTTTAAGGAGTATAGAGGGGAGGAACTCTGCACAGAGCCCTGACCTCAACCCTACTGAACACCTTTAGAATGAATTGTAACACTGGTTGCGAGCCAGGTCTTCTCACTCAACATTTATACCTGACTTTGTAAATGGTGGCCTGATCTATTTAGACACAGTTTGCCCATTATGATGTGGAGGAACTCAAGTGGCCTGCACAGGGCCTGCACAAAATCTTGTGGAAGGCTTTCCCAGAAGAGCAGAGACAAAAGTGGGCTTACTAATAATGTCATGGTTTTGGAATGAGATGAACTATAGGTGTGATGATCCAATAAGGTTTTCTTGGATGAATGAGCTGAATTTGACTGAATAGGCACACTTTTCCAAAGACATGATTTTACCTGTTTGGTGTGGAGGAACTCAGGTGTCCTGCAGGGAGCCATGACCTCATCCCTACTGAACACCTTTAAGATAAACCGAAAGACCAATTGTGAGCCAGGTCTTCTCATCCAACATCAGTACCTGACCTCACAAAAGCTTCTTAGCTGAAGGGGCACAAATTACCATAACACACTTTAAAACTTTGTGGAAAAAGCCTTCGCAGAAGAGCGGAGGCTGTTGGGGGAACCATATTAATATCCATAGATTTGGAATGCAATGTTTAGTTAGCTCATATAAGTGTCATGGTCAGGTGTCCACAAACGTTGTTATTATTATGATCAATAAACAGCCCATCTTTGTTTTTTTGTTTTTTTTCTTTTTTAAAAATTAGCAAGAGCCTAAGGACTACCAATGTATTTGACAAAATTAGATAATGGTTTTCATAAATATGTAAAAAAAAAGATAAATAAAATCTGACAAGCTGTCAAAATAATGTAAGGCATCTTCCAAAGAAATCACATTTCAGGTTATTACTTCAGCCCATAGAAGTAAAATCTTTATAGTGACTAGGGATGAGCTTCGATTTTGAGTCAAATGTGAGTTCGACTCGGACATCGGCTGTTAGATCGTTCGACGAAGATCAAACATTATGGGCCGTTCGTGACAAATTCGAGCTGCGCGTCACAGCCCATAATGCACTGCGTCATCGCAGTGGTTTGCTGGCTGATGATTGGCCAAGCATGCACTATGACCTGCATGCTTTGGCCAATCACAGCGCTGTAAGCAAACAGAGCCATAGTTGGCCACAGGCGGGGTTTTAAGTACACGCCCCACACTATATAAGGACTATATAAGTGTGTTCCGGCGTTGCGAGAAAGAGAGTGTCATTTAATTTCGTTTAGATAGATTGAGCAGACAGTTGATTCAGTTAGCTCCAGTATATTTAGTATATATATATATATATATATATATATATATATATATACATTCCAGGCTTTGGATATAATACATATACATAATGTATATGTATACATTGTATACAGTTTAGCTAGAACTCACTGCAGAGCTTTCCTGGTGTACTGTTCCTAATATACTACAGACAGGCAGTTCATTCCGTTAGTTGTAGTATATTCAGTATACTGTATCCAGTTTAGCTAGATCTCACTGCAGACCATTCCTGTTGTTCTGTTTCTAATATGCTACAGGCAGGCAGTTCATTCAGTTAGCTACAGTATATTCAGTACTGTATCCTGTGCAGCTAGATCTCGCTGCAGACTGTTCCTGTTGTTCTGTTCCTAATATACTACAGGCAGGCAGTTCATTCAGTTAGCTGCAGTAAATTCAGTATACTGTATTCAATTTAGTTAGATCTCGCTGCAGATCATTCCTGTTGTTCTGTTCCTAATATACTACAGGCAGGCAGTTCATTCAGTTAGCTGCAGTATATTTAGTACTGTATCCTGTGCAGCTAGATCTCGCTACAGACCGTTCCTGTTGTTCTGTTCCTAATATACTACAGGCAGGCAGTTCATTCAGTTAGCTGCAGTATATTTAGTACTGTATCCTGTGCAGCTAGATCTCGCTGCAGACCGTTCCTGTTGTTCTGTTCCTAATATACTACAGGCAGGCAGTTCATTCAGTTAGCTGCAGTATATTTAGTACTGTATCCTGTGCAGCTAGATCTCGCTGCAGACCGTTCCTGTTTTTCTGTTCCTAATATACTACAGGCAGGCAGTTCATTCAGTTAGCTGCAGTATATTCAGTATACTGTATCCAGTTTAGCTGGATCTCTCTGCAGAAGGTTCCTGTTGTTCTGTTCCTAATATACTACAGGCAGGCAGTTCATTCAGTTAGCTGCAGTATATTCAGTACTGTATCCTGTGCAGCTAGATCTCACTGCAGACCGTTCCTGTTGTTCTGTTCCTAATATACTGCAGGCAGGCAGTTGATTCAGTTAGCTGCAGTATATTGAGTAGTGTATCCGATGCAGCTAGATCTCACTGCAGACCGTTCCTGCTGTTGTCTTCCTAATATACTACAGGCAGGCAGTTGATTCAGTTAGCTGCAGTATATTCAGTACTGTATCCTGTGCAGCTAGATCTCACTGCAGACCGTTCCTGTTGTTCTCTTCCTAATATACTACAGGCAGTTCATTCAGTTAGCTTCAGTATATATATATATATATATATATATATATATATATATATATATATATACATCCCAGCTTTGTGCAGCTACATCTCACTGCAGGCCATTCCTGGTGTACCTATTCAAATACATTACAAATACATCAAATACAGTATGTCTAGAAGGTCAACAAGGAGAGGCAGATGCTAAAAGCCACTTAGGCCACTAAAAGAGGGCAAGCAGGCTCTGTGTCTACAGCCAACATTGTTGGTCGTGAACATGGTGCATCCTCAGCACATGGCCGTGGGGCACGTTAGTCCATTTTTTCGGCAGCTGGCCGTGTTGAGCCACAACATACGGAAGAGTTGGTAGAGTGGATGATCAAGCCGTCCTCATCCTCCTTATCCTCTGTCACCCAGGCTCAGAGTACTTTGGCTGCCAATGCAGCTGCCAAAGCAGCCTCTTCCATTGGCTCAATGTCATCAGTCACTCCTTCCCTAGCCCCACCATCATGCCCTGAGGAGTCCCCCGAACTGTTCGACCACAGTGTTGGGTACATGCTGCAGGAGGATGCGCAGCATTTTGAAGGCTCTGATGATGGCACCCAGATTGAGGAAGGTAGTAACGTGAGCCCAGAGAGGTGCCCAAGAAGGACAACAAACTGGCAGTCATGTTCCCCCAGCTGCAGCATACTGCCAGGTTTGCTCCAGTGACGAGGAGTTAGGGGATGATGAGGTCACTGACTCTATGTGGGTGCCTGATAGGAGAGAGGAAGAGGAGGCACATCTCCAACAAGGCAGGATGCCTTCCAGGGGCCAGCTTAAGGTCAGCCAACCAACTGCATCACACCGCAGAGCTCCGCATGTGCAGGGAGCTGCTGACTGCGCATTTTTCCAAAAGTTCTTAGGTGTGGGCCTTTTTTGAGACGTGTGCAGCAGATCGCACTGTTGCTGTTTGCAACATATGTCTGAAGCGTATCAAGTGTTGCCAAAACAGCAGCCGCTTGGGCACCACATGCTTGACCAGACATATGTCAAACTCCCATGCAGTCCGTTCGTTGGCAAGCGTACTTAAAAGACCCACACCAAAGAACAAGGCAGACCTGTCCTTGCTCCTCATTAGCTGGATCTCCAACCCCACTATACCTTCAGATCTCTCAGAAACCTGCACTGAGAGGAATGAAGGTGTAGAATTAGGTGTGCCAAGTACTTGCAGGCAATCTGCTATCGCTACACCAACGTCTGATTGTAGCAGGCAAATTTCCCTACCCCAGTTGCTAAACTGGCAAAAGAAATTCGGTCCCAGCCATCCACATGCCCGGTGGCTGAATGCTAGCTTGGCTAAATTGCTAGCACTCCAATTGCTGCCTTTTCAGCTGGTAGACTCTGCCCCCGTGAATTTGTGGAATTTGCGGTACCTCAGTGGCAGGTTCCCAAATACCATTTTTTTTCACAGAAGGCGATTCCTGCTCTCTACCGGCATGTGGAAAGCAATATCTTGGCCTCGCTGGACAGAGCGGTCAACGGTAAGGTGCATATTACCGCTGACTCATGGTCCAGCAGGCATGGACAGGGACGTTACCTATCTTTAAGGGCGCACTGGGTGACCCTGCTGGAAGCTGAGAAGGATGCAGGACAGGGTGCAGTATTGTTGGAGCTTGTTCCCCCACCACGCCTATAAAAATACTACTAGTGGTGATTCTGACACACCTCTCTCCTCCACCCCCTCCTCTTCTTCCTCCATGCCCTCTTGCTCTATAGATTTGTCCTCAGAACCAGCGGTGCTCCGTAGGCGTTCAAGGGGCTATGCAAGCACTCAGGCAAAAAGATGCCATGCTGTGCTTGAGCTGGTGTGCTTAGGGGACAGGAGCCACACTGGGGCAGAGATTCTGTCAGCTCTGAAGGGGCAGGCTCAGAGGTGGTTAACGCCACTCCAGCTTCAGGCAGGAATGGTAGTTTGCGACAATGGCCGCAACCTCCTCTCTGCCCTCCGACAGGGACACTTCACCCATGTTCCCTGTTTGGCTCACGTCATTAATTTGGTGGTGCAGCGCTTCTTGTGCAGGTACCCGAGCTCTTGGCTTTTTTCGCCACGCCATTGGCTCCTGATCAAGGATGCATGCACTGTCCTGTCACCATTTGAGGAGACCACGAGGATGGCGAGCAGTGACAGTGCATGCATCAGTGATACTGTCCCTCTTGTCTACCTGTTGGAGCACACGCTCCATGGAATAATGGACAGGGCACTTGAAGAAGAACAGAGGGAGGCAGAGGAGGACTTCCTTACCTCTCAAGGCCCACTTTATCCAGACAGTGTTCCTGTGGGCCTGCCGATCACACAGGAAGAGGAGGAGGAGGATTGTGTCAGCATGGAGGTGGAGCCTAGCACTCAGCATCAGCAGCAGTCTTCAAGGGATCGTTTACAGTTCCCAGAAACCCATGGACTAGTACGTGGCTGGGAGGAGGTGTCTGCGGTTCAGGTGGTCCTTAGTGACCCAGAGGACTGCAGACTGAATGCCTCAGCAAACCTACGCTGCATGGCCTCCCTGATCCTGCAAAGTCTGCGAAAGGACCCTCAGATTCATGGTATCAAGGAGAGGGATCATTACTAGCTGGCAACCCTCCTTGATCCACGTTACAAGGGTAAGGTTGCGGAACTTTTCCCGCTTTCACAGAGGGAGCAGAGGATGAAATATCTTCGGGAGGCCTTGCAGAAAGGTTTGTGCAATGCATTTCCAGAGTCTGGGAGGTTAAAAATTCCGGGTCCTGGACAACGTATTGCTGAGGCTTCGGTCAGTCACAGAAGGAGCGGTGGAGAAGGTGGCCATCTGACAGATGCATTCAGACAATTTTTAGTCCACAGCCCCAAGGTCTGATTGGTTCCAGCAACCATCGCCAGCGTCTGTTTTACATGGTGCAGGAACACCTAGGGGCAAGATCAGACTTGGAGACCTTTCCAACCGAAAATCCTCTGGGTTACTGGGTCTTGAGGATGGATCACTGGCCAGAGCTTGCACAGTATGCAATTGAGATACTGGCCTGTCCTGCATCCAGCGTTCTTTCAGAACGTACATTCAGTGCTGCTGGAGGCTTTGTAACCGATCACAGAGTGCACCTGTCCACCGACTCGGTTGATCGGCTCACCTTCATAAAAATGAATCAGTCATGGATCACCAGCTACCAAGCACCTGATGCTGATGAAAACGATTACTTTTTTTATTAATGTGAGATCCCTTGAAGACTGCCTATGCTGATGCTGAGTGACTATCCTATTCCTCCTCAATGATCATGTTGATAGCTTGTAAGAACATTTTTGGTTCTGGGCACCACCACCAGTGGCTAAGACCCAATTTTTCTGCCCCTGTTTAACAGGGGCGTGTGATTACAATTTTTGCTGTAATATTTTGCAGCAGGGCTTGTTCCTGTGCTCAACTAGAGTATCTGTAAGGGGTTGCAGTGCTGTGGCAGCAGCATCAGTGCCTAAAGCCGAATTTTTCTGCCCCTGTTACAAAAGGGGAGTGTAATTACAATTTTTGCTGTAATATTTTGCAGCAGGGCTTGTTCCTGCGCCCAACTAGAGTATCTGTGAGGGGTTGCAGTGTTGTGGCACAAGCACCAGTGCCTAAAGCCCAATTTTTCTGCCCCTGTTACAAAAAGGGCGTGTAATTACAATTTTTGCTGTAATATTTTGCAGCAGGGCTTGTTCCTGCGCTCAACTAGAGTATCTGTGAGGGGTTGTAGTGTGGTGGCACTAGCACCGGTGCCTAAAGCCCAATTTTTCTGCCCCTGTTTAATAGGGGCATGTATTTACAATTTTTGCTGTAATATTTTGCAGCAGGGCTAGTTCCTGCGCTCAACTAGAGTATCTGTGAGGGTTTGCAGTGTTGTGGCACCAGCACCAGTGCCTAAAGCCCAATTTTTCTGCCCCCGTTCAACAGGGGCACATAATAACAATTTTTGCTGTAATATTTTGCAGCAGGGCTTGTTCCTGCGCTCAACTAGAGTATCTGTGAGGGTTTGCAGTGTTGTGGCACCAGTGCCTAAAGCCCAATTTTTCTGCCCCTGTTCAACAGGGGTGTGTAATTACAATTTTTGATCTAATATTTCACAGCAGGGCCCGTTCCTGCTCCCACCAAGAGTAACTGTAAGGGGTTACAGTGTTGTGGCAACACCACCACCAAAGGCCCAATTTTTCTGACCCTGTTCAACAGGGGCAAGTAATTACAATTCTTAATATAATATTTCACAGCAAGGCCCGTTCCAGTGCCCACCAAGAGTAACTGTGAGGGCTTACAGTGTTCTGGTACCACCAACACCTAAGGCCCAAATTTCTGCAGAGTATATAGGGCAGGCCCCTACTTTCAAACATCTGACTTACAAACAACTCCTACTTACAAACAGAGAGAGATAACAGGAAGGGAGAGGAAATCTACCCCTAGGAAGAGAAATTCTCTCCTGTAAGAGTTATGGGAAAAAAGGTGTCCCCTGCACTGATGCTTTATCACCAATCCTTGTTTCCCTAAAAAACACAAATTTTCAAAATCCAATTGTCATTGGGACAGAAAGTGAGGTGAAATCTTCTGAATAAGGGCACAGACAGCAAAACAAATGTTACAGGGGTGATAACCCTTCCCTATGTTTTGCAAAAAGCTTAAAAATAGATTTTTTGGCTGGAGTTACACTTACAAAATGTACCTGTTCCAAATTACAAACAGATTCAACTTAAGAACAAACCTACAGTCCCTGTCTTTCTTGGGACAGCCTGTATACTGCTGTTCAGAGTATGTAGGGCCTGGGGGCCCCACGCCTTTTCTTTTTTTAATTTGGGTACGGGATTCCCCTTATTATCCATACAAGACCCAAAAGGCCTGGTAATGGGCTGGGGGGTTACCCATGCTGTTTTTCTCAATCATTTTCATCCATATTGCCGGGACCTGACATTACATTAAAGCCGCAAGAAGTTTTAAATGACTTTTATTCCTTTAGAAATGTCATTTTGTGCAGGGACAGTTCTAAACACAGGAAACACGCGCCACTTTACAGGCATACTATAGACACCCCCCAGGTACTATATTTAAAGGAATATTTCACTTTTATTTTTTCACTTTAAGCATCATTAAAATCACTGCTTCCGAAAAAATGGACGTTTTTTATTTTTTTTTTGCATTGATACATGTCCCCTGGGGCAGGACCCGGGTCCCCAAACCCTTTTTAGGTCAATAACTTGCATATTAGCCTTTAAAATTCGCACTTTTGAATTCTTACATTCGAGTCCCATAGACTTTAACAATGTTTGAAAGTTTGCACAAACTTTCGGTCCGTTCGCATGTTCTGGATGCGAACTGTGAAGATATGAAATATATGGGCCATATCTTGTTATGTATCTAGAGTTCCATTTTTAAAATGAAACTGTATTTCTTATAATTTTGAGTAAAATTTTTCTGAATTCTTTTGGTATTGCAACACATGTGGCTGTCTTAGTTGGCCTCCAGTTGACATTAAATGTTCTGTCAATGACATGACAGTTCTCGGAAATGTTGATATGGAAAGATGTTGATATGGAAAGTCCCTGTTTAAAAGTCAAATTAAATCCCTTGATATAATTAGTCTTCCCTTTTTGTCAAACTAACTGTCACCTATAAATCAGAAAGGTCAAGATGACCAAAAGTTATGTTGAAATACTTAGTAAAATGCGTACTTTGTGATGTGTAACTTTGGGCTTGTGCCCGCCATAGACTACTGTATAATCATTCTCTATAAAAGCTGTACTGCCCTGTAACCTGTATCACATTCTCCTGAAAGATGTGATCCGCTGTATGTACAGTGTATATTCTGAAGTAAACATACATGAGACGAATGCAGATCTTCTGGCGTTGATGTCTTTTATTTTAAGGCTCTAATTAACAGAACCGAACCGGGGGGTGTTCGGCTCATCCCTAATAGTGACTACATTAGATATGATAGACCTCAGATATCCCTCCAAATGATTAGGTTTATGTGTTTCTACTGAAAGGCACTGTCAACACTATAGCATACAAAGATATTTTGGACAATTGTGCACTTTCACCCTTGTCTTAACAGTTTTGTGAAGATCCCTTTTCTGTTCTAGCTTAAATGTGCCTAGGTACACAAAGCCAGCTCCATTAAAAAAAATGGTCCAATGAGTTTAGAGTGGAGTAACTCAGGTGGTCAGCACAGAGCCCTGACCTCAACCCTTCTGAATACCCTTGGGATGAATTGGAACTCTGGTTGCATGTCAGGTCTTCTCACCCAACATCAGTACCCGACCTCATAATGGTGGCCTGATGCATTTAGACATGGATTGACTAGTTTGGTGTGGAGGAACTTAAGAGTCCTACACAGAGCCCTGACCTCAACCCTACTGAACATCTTTGAGATAAAATGAAACACTGACTGAGAGCCAGGTCTTCTCACCCAACATCAGTACTGGACCTCACAAATGTTCTTTTGAAAAAATGGGCACAAAATCTTTGTGGAAAGACAAAATAGGGCCAACTCCATATTAATATCCATGGTCCCACGAGTGTGATGGTTCAACAAGGCTTTCTTGGCTGAATGGACTAAATTTGACTTGAATGGACACAACTCTAAGATCTTGGAGAAGTGACTGCCATAATCCATACTGTCTGTCTCCATACTCACTTCAGAAGTAATTGCGGGGATTGTCCCTCTGCAATTTCAACTGATCAGCAAGAAATGATATGAATTTAATTTAAAGGAGAGGGTCTATTACGGTAAATACATACAGCAGTTTTTGAAAGTAGGTTTAGCATTTTTTGGTGAAAATATGCTGAAAAAATGGAGGATTCTTAATTACATTTATTTTTTCATTTATTTTTAATTTAGACCATAAATGTAAAATTTATTGCAGGAAACATGGCAAGGCAACAGCATTAGAGAATGCAATTAAAGAACTAGCAATATAAGATTATGCCATCACTATATACTCAGCTATGGTAATACAATGAGATCATCCGGTGTGTAATAATCCACCATGATTTATCAGTTATAGAGCAGTTGAATATTCATTCACAACTTCAAGTGATTTTATGAACTTTATGTGATAAAAGATAAAAAGGATAGTAAATATCAGTATAAATCCTGATAGTACATGCCGTATCATGAGCAGCTCATAGGCTAAATTCTGTTGTTCTGAATTTTGACCTGAAAATAGATAACATATATTAAGTTGTGAAAAAAAACATATATAACATGCTGTTTCTAAGGGCCCATTCACACCCAAGGGTTTTCAATGGCCCCTCAATGCACTAAAGCAATGCACCTGTAATGCAGTTTATTAAGCCCATTAAGCCCCGCATCTAATTGGTTAGGTGTAAATGGGCCCTCACTGTTCTAAGCTGCTCTAACAGCTCTGTTAATTCATGAAATTTCTTGTGTCACTATATACTGCTCTGTTACATCATGTGATGTCCTGTGTCTGTGTATACCATTCTACTATGCAAAACGAAGACCCTGCTGTACCATATAATTGAGACCCTAGAACCATTTTACTGATTTTACTGGTCTGGTCAACCCAGATCTTGGCAGAAAAGGCAACCAATCATTGCAACATTTTTGGAATAATTATAAGAAATAAAACCAGAGATTGGGAATTTATTTCCACCCCCACTGGATAAAATTGAACCATACTTTGATTGTTTTTTTTGCCCTCTTCTAGATCAGTGGTTCTCAACCTGGGGGTTGAATGATGATTTGCTAGGGGTCACCGAATCCTGGGCTGTTCCTGAAGCCCGCACTGCTCTCCCAGCCTCTTTGTGTCCTAGGAGCCTGTGGCTTGGAGCTCACTCAGCCTCTTCGCAGCCGCCCATTCAGTTCACGGCATGGCTGTTGAGCAGAGACTAAAGGTCAGCTGACTGGTGTGGAATGTAAAGTTGGAGGGGCTGGAGGAGACCCTATTTCCTGATTGCTGCATAGGTGTCACCGCTATGAGACACCACAAAGTCTGAGACAGTGAGTAACACTACCTGGGATTAAAGTTGCCATTAAAAGTCCCCACTACAGTTCTCAGATCAGCAGATGACCTTGATCAAGAGCACCTAAGATGGCTGATCAGAACTCTCCCCAGCACTGCCACTGATCCCAACTCCCCGCCAACATTGCCACTCATCCCATTCCCCCCATCCCCCTACCAAGGAGTAAGAGAAGGAATAAAAATAGAGAATACATGGAAGGGAGAGGAAAAGAGAAAGGAGGGACAGGGGAAAAGGGAGAGAAAGAATAAGAGAACAAGAAAGATGGCTAGAGAGAGGGATGGAGGAAAAAAAAGAAATTAGGATAGAGAGAGATAAAAAAGAAAGAAAGGAGAACAAAGAGAGTGGTACATCCTAAAATGTACTGTACCATAGGCGTTTTTAATACTGTACGAGTGGAAAGGACTCAGGGAGCGCTAAATGTCCATGGGTTAGGGGCACAAATGACTTGCCTTGCCTTGGGTGCTGACAACCCACGTTACGAAAATAATTTTACTGTTAGGGGTCCCCACAACTAGGGAAATTTTATCAAGGGGTCACGGCATTAGAAAGGTTGAGAACCACTGTTCTAGATCAACTCTGGGTATAGAGTTCTGTAGACAAAGGTTTTCTATTTATTTTATTCCTTTTTTTTTCAATTGGTTGAACTGGATGGACCTATGTTTTTTGTTTTTTAACCAAATTATGTAACTACACTATATTGCCAAGAGTATTGGGACACCTGCCTTTACACCCACATGAATTTTAATGGCATTCCAGTCTTAGTCCGTAGGGTTCAATATTGAGTTGGCCAACCCCTTGCAGCTATTACAGCTTCCACTCTTCTGGGAAGGCTGTCTGCATGGTTTAGGAGTGTGTCTATGGGAATGCTTGACCATTCTTCCAGAAGTAAATTTGTGAGGTCAGGCACTAATGTTGGATGAGAAGACTTGGCTCGCAGTCTCTGCTCTAATTCATCCCAAAGGTGTTTTATCGTGTTGAGGTCAGGACTCTGTGCAGGCCACTCGAGTTCCTCCACCCCAAATCTGCTCATTCACACTATATTGCCAAAAGTATTGGGCCACCCTTCCAAATTATTTGGTGGAGGGGGGATTATGGTGTGGGGTTGTCTTTTAGGGGTTAGGCTTGGCCCCTTAGTTCCTGTGAAGGGAACTCTTGAGGCGTCAGCATACCAAGACATTTTGGACAATTTCATGCTCCCAACTTTGTGGGAACAGTTTGGGGTGGAGGAACTTGACTGGCCTGCAGAGAGTCGTGACCTCAACACTGATAGAACACCTTTGGGATGACATATAGTGGAGACTGCGAACTAGCTCCACATCAGTGCCTGACCTCACAAATGAGCTTCTGGAAGAATGGTCAAACATTCCCATAAACACAATCCTAAACCTTGTGGACATCCTTCCCAGAAAAGTTGAAGCTGTTATAGCTGCAAAGGGTGGGCCAACTCAATATTGAACCCTACAGACTAATGCCCCGTACACATGGTCGGACATTGATCGGACATTCCGACAACAAAATCCTAGGATTTTTTGCAAAGGATGTTGGCTCAAACTTGTCTTGCATACACACGGTCACACAAAGTTGTTGGAAAATCCGATCATTCTGAATGCAGTGACGTAAAACACGTACGTTGGGACTATAAACGGGGCAGTAGCCAATAGCTTTCATCTCTTTATTTATTCTGAGCATGCATGGCACTTTGTGCTTCGGATTTGTGTACACACGATCGGAAATTCCGACAACGGATTTTGTTGTCGGAAAATTTTATAGCAAGCTCTCAAACTTTGTGTGTCGGAAAATCCCATGGAAAATGTGTGATGGAGCCCACACAGGGTCGGAATTTCCGACAACAAGGTCCTATCACACATTTTCCGTCGGAAAATCCCACCGTGTGTACAGGGCATAAGACTGGGATGCCATTAAAGTTCATGTTCGTGTAAAGGCAGGGCCCCAATACTTTTGGCAATATAGTGTATATAACTGGTAGTAGGCAAACCATAGCTCTGGTTAGCTAGTATGAATAAAAATAATTCCCAAACAGAGAGCGAAAGAAAAAAGTAGGGGCTTATTGAATGACTGTGAACACATACTGAATAATATAAAAAATATACATTTAATTGAATAAATATAAAAAAAGCAGCCAGTATGGGTGGACTAGGTCTTGTGTCATAAATCTGGGTCATGTTATCTACATCAGAAACGTATTTCCCCTCTTAAGGCAGATTTGGGTAGCCTTATCCAACTTTTTCATTGGCTGAGAAAGGTGGTTCAAACACAAAATATACTGGATTTCCAACCTGGAAATGATAAGCTAATTATTTGCATGTCCCCAAACATCTATTTGCAGTACAGGATTTCCCACATTTCCAAGAGCATTTTGAAATCTATTGAGTTAGCTTGGCAGTATTTTTTTTTCTTGGGGGGGGTATTTACTAAAACTGGTGCAGACAAAATCTGGAGCAGCTGTGCATGGTAACCAATCAGCTTCTTTCTTCAGCTTGCTCAATTGACCTGTAAAAATTAAAGCTAGAAGCTGATTGGTTGCAATGCACAGCTGCTCCAGATTCTGACTGTTCCACTCCTAATAATGTCCCCTTCTTTTTCACCTAAAGCTGGCTAGACACTGCTCAAATGTCTGGCAATTCCCGCTGAATCAGCCGGACTTTGAGTTGCAGGTGGCCCTGTCATTACCACCTAGCTCAACAAGCTAATTCACTTGACTTTTGTTGAAAGTGCTGGGTAAAAAATTGTTGGCTGAACAGTCTAATCAGATGAAGTCACTGTTTGGGTAGTCACCAGTTGCAGGTCTTGCCAGCTGCTGAATACAATAGAATACAGGCTCCTGGTGGGGTGATGGATGACACATTTGGCTTTTAAATCTGTGTTGACTGGTGTACTTACACTCTGTACCATCTCAGGACATAACAAATATCCTGCTTCTGTCTATCAACCCCGTGAAGAAGGAATCTTTATTTTGAAACGCGTTGGGGTTTCACAATTTGCGTCAGATTTCGTGCAGCTGTAATATGCCTATACCATCATGCTAATATACGCATCTTTGTTATGTACCTATGGTTCTTTTTAATTGCACACCAGTGTTTTCTTGTTGTATGTCAGTTTTTTTTAAATGTTATATATATAAAAATATAACAAATGTATTATATTTATTACTTTTTTTCTTTGGGCCGCTATAATCCCATTATATTGGGGGATTTTTCTTACGTAATTCTATTAGGGATGACGGCCCATGCCCTTACAACCATACCCCCTTACCTCTATGTAACAATAGCTGGCAGTGGAGATTCCTTCATTCATACTTTTCAACATGGATAAAGGGAATCGGGGCCGAAGGAGAGAAATCTAAAAGGTGTATGGTTAGCTTTATAAGTGCAAATCACTGGTCTTGCTCTCCTACAAAGGCTGGAGGTCTAGGCTAAAGGGTTTAACTTCCATTGAAACTTTTGACCTGCCCTCTATACTCCAAAAAATGGACATCATGTACCCATAATGTATAAGCATTTCTTGCTATTAATTAAGCTGTTTATGGACATTTATAGCAGTGGGAGTCTACTTACTTAAAAAAAGGTGTCCTTAGATGACATCACCAAAGGGCCTCTCATTACATTGAGTGAATGTAAGGCTACGGAAAGCTGCCAGGGACTTTAGACATGCAACAGGAGATAGCCAGAGACTGCAGGTATGCAACAGGAGATGGTCAAAGACTACAGGCATGCTACAAGAGAAGGTAAGAGACTATAGGCAAGCATGAAGAGATGGTCAGAGACTATGGACAAGCAACAGGAGATGGTCAAAGACTACAGGCATGCTACAAGAGAAGGTAAGAGACTATGGGCAAGCAACAAGAGATGGTCAGAGACCATGGACAAGCAACAGGAGATGGTCAGAGACTATGGGCAAGCAACAAAAGATGGCCAGAGACTGCAGACATACTACAAGAGATGTTTGAAACATGTTTCAGGAGAAAGTCATAGTGTCACGACCTGGTAGAGGAGCCTGATACAATGAGGAAGGCCTGTCTTACACCCATGACTTGGGACCTCGATAGAGTAGACTTGGTAATGCAGGTGTGCAGATTGACACGAGTGCCTGATGGTCTTGCTAGCCACAGTGCTGGACAGGATCTCCTGGTCAAGCAGCGGATGGTCATCAGTGAATGGCAGCAGGCAGAGATGCCAGGTAGCAGCTGATGAACAGTAGGTGGGACCAGGCTGGCACTGGAGACAGCAAGCAGGTGAACTGCAGGAAGATGGAAAACAGGCACCAGTGGATGACAGGCAGATGCTTGCAGCTTTGAAATCCACTAATGAATGGAACATAGACAGGGTCAGATGAGCTGGGTCATACACAGACAGACAGATCAGGTACAGATGCGGAAGCAGGAGCGAAGTCGCGGTACAGGCTAGGTCAGTAACAAATCAGTAAAATGGCATTAATGAGTGCAGGCAGAAGCAAAGTCAAAGACAAGCTGGGGTCGATGCAGGCAGAGTTCAGGAGTAGTCAAGGCAAGCCGGGTCAATAACTGGAGACAGATGCAGAGTAACAGGTTGAAGGTTAGCATGGGAACAATGTTTAGACAAGACAGCACTGATCTTGAGTACTGGCCAAGTTTAAATAGGCATTTGGCACCAATATCAGTCACTGGTGTGTGTGCACACGCCAGTGCATGCTCACGCAAATCTATGAGCATTCCTATGCACATTAGTGCACCTACGTTTACAAGAAGGTGCACGCACGTGAGCGCGAGCATGTGCACAATTTCTATGTGCACCTGCAGAGCTGTGAACAGGAATCTGTCCAAGGGAGCCATCTTGTCTGCTGGCATGCCCTTCCTGACACATAGACGGCAGACACATTATATGTACCTTATAGAGATCAGTCCCTTCATAAATCAATACTACCACATTTGGGCTCCCTGCAGCCCTGATTTAAAATGACTTGTACCAAATTTGATATTTCACTCTAGCAATATCAACTATAAAAGATCAGAGAAATAGAAATACAATGAGAGAAGGGATGAACAGCACAGAAAAAGTAAGACTATAATAAAAAGGTAAGCCAAACCATCTGACTTCTAGAAGCCACTATAATGGATATGAGTAAGTACCTAGGTTAGTAAAAACACTAATACTGTTTAGAGGGGCCCCACACAACAAGGTTGCTGAAAATAAGCTTCATATTCAAATGATTTTTCCACCGTCTTACATAGTTACATGGTTAGTGAGGTTAAATAAAGACACAAGTCCATCCAGTTCAACCCGAGTGAGTGTGGGTGCATGTCTACAATTGTCCCTATCCCTGAACATTGTGTCTCATTAAGATGCTCATCTATTATATTATTATTTATTTAATGTACCCATATAGCGCTGTCAATTTATACAGTGCTCCACACATAGATCGCACACTCACTTCAGTCCCTACCCTCAAGATGCCCACAATCAAGGTCCCCAACTCACATTCACATACTAGTATCAATTTTGGACTGAAGCCAACTAACCTACTAGCATGTCTTTGGAGTGTGGGAGGAAACCGGAGGACCCAGAGAAAACCCACGCAAGCACAGGGAGAACATACAAACTCTAGGCAGGTGGTGTCGTGGTTCGAACAAGCAACCCTTTTTACTGGTAGGCGGGAGTGCTACCCACTACACCACTGTGCCGTCTACCATTTTGTAGCCTAATCTGCATAAGATTTGCTTGCACCCCCCTTGATTAAGCTCCAAAGCGAAATGTGTTAGGGGCGTGGCCTGGTCGGAGTCCAGGCTGAGGCTGCCATTCACCTTTCCACACACGGGTCTGCCATTAATGTGCAGCACATGGACTTCTTTACTTGATATTACCAAAAATGTACTTGTTTTTTGATTGAAAATTTATACTTTATTTTGCAAGAAAATATACAAAAAACAAATACTTAAACAGGGTACATTCCAATCTGTACTTGTTACCATATTAGACTAAGTTGGTATATTTTGAAAGTCACGGAAAGCCAGCATAATCTAAAGCTAAGTCCTCTGTTACCACAACCTGCACCACTTCTACCCACCTTGTATCGGGACATATAATTTTTGGCTCCTCTTTGTTAAATTTCTGGTTGACATTTCCACCTCACAGAAATAATTGCCAGAATCCTTCACCTCCGCATGGCTGACTATGTATTGTTTGGATAAACTGAGATTCTGAACATTCCGGACATCCTTGAAGAAAGCAAATTGCAGGTCTTGTTGTGTGCCTGGGATAGATCTTGTGTTACAAGTCAATGTCATCTCGTCTCCTTCTATCATTAGAGGCAGTTCTGGTTTTATTATTGGTTCAGTGAAGACCTCTGATAGAGAGAACAACAGATGTAAGATACATTGCTGGTTCCATATGTCCTGAAATACCGTATTTTGCATAGTCACAAATACATGATGAATATGTATTAACATGATTCAAACCTCATTTTTTGATGATATGTTTATTTGGCTATGTACCTGGTGCAGGGGTGGTGCCAGGTGGGTGCTTGGGTGTGCTGAAGCTCCCCCAAAAAATCTTCAAGCACCCTCATAGCACCCCCAAAATTTCCACAGAGGTATTACAGTACAGTCACAGGATTTCATACAAATTATTTGGTACCTGCTGTGAATCCTGTCTGCAAGAAGCTAGGGACTCTTTTGTAAAGTGGAGGGATACAGCCGAATAAGCTGCTAATAATCAGTTAGACCCGGCAAGGGCTGGGTGGTGAGTAGGGATGAGCTTCGTGTTCGAGTCGAACCCATGTTCGACTCGAACATCGGCTGTTCGACCGTCCGTCGAATTGCGAACGATATGGGCCGTTCGCGCCAAATTCGTGTGGCGCGTCACGGCCCATAATTCACTGCGGCATCGCAGTGCATTGCTGGCTGATGATTGGCCAAGCATGCACTATGACCCGCATGCTTGGCCAATCACAGCGCCGTCAGTAGAGAGAGCTGTAATTGGCCAAAGCCAGGGTGGCTTTGGCCAATTATGGCTCAGGGGATTTAGTACACACCCCACACTATATAAGGCCGCCTGCACGGCGGCCCTGTGTAGTGTGTGTTCCGGTGTGCTGAGAGATAGAGAGAGAGAGAGACAGTGTCATTTGATTTGAGTTAGATAGATTAGGCAGAACAGTCAGTCAGTTAGCTGCACTTACAGTGTATTGTGTATATATATGCATCCCAGGTGTTGCATATATATATATACACTGTATTCAGTTTAGCTAGATCCGTTCCTGTTATCTTCTATCTAGACTATTTACATTTAGTGCAGTGTGTCCTGCTAACAGTGTTCAGCTAGATCCGTTCCTGCTATTTACATTCAGTGCAGTGCGTCCTGCTCACAGTGTTCAGCTAGATCCGTTCCTGCTATTTACATTCAGTGCAGTGCGTCCTGCTCACAGTGTTCAGCTAGATCCGTTCCTGCTATTTACATTCAGTGCAGTGCGTCCTGCTCACAGTGTTCAGCTAGATCCGTTCCTGCTATTTACATTCAGTGCAGTGCGTCCTGCTCACAGTGTTCAGCTAGATCCGTTCCTGCTATTTACATTCAGTGCAGTGCGTCCTGCTCACAGTGTTCAGCTAGATCCGTTCCTGGTATTTACATTTAGTGCAGTGCGTCCTGCTCACAGTGTTCAGCTAGATCCGTTCCTGCTATTTACATTCAGTGCAGTGCGTCCTGCTCACAGTGTTCAGCTAGATCCGTTCCTGGTATTTACATTTAGTGCAGTGCGTCCTGCTCACAGTGTTCAGCTACATCCGTTCCTGCTATTTACATTCAGTGCAGTGCGTCCTGCTCACAGTGTTCAGCTAGATCCGTTCCTGCTATTTACATTCAGTGCAGTGCGTCCTGCTCACAGTGTTCAGCTACATCCGTTCCTGCTGTTTACATTCAGTGCAGTGCGTCCTGCTCACAGTGTTCAGCTAGATCCGTTCCTGCTATTTACATTCAGTGCAGTGCGTCCTGCTCACAGTGTTCAGCTAGATCCGTTCCTGCTATTTACATTCAGTGCAGTGCGTCCTGCTCACAGTGTTCAGCTAGATCCGTTCCTGCTATTTACATTCAGTGCAGTGCGTCCTGCTCACAGTGTTCAGCTAGATCCGTTCCTGCTATTTACATTCAGTGCAGTGCGTCCTGCTCACAGTGTTCAGCTAGATCCGTTCCTGCTATATACATTTAGTGCAGTACGTCCTGCTCACAGTGTTCAGCTAGATCCGTTCCTGTTATCTTCCTACTGACAGGCAGGCTTGTCTGGTTACAGTATATAAAGCTACCTGAAGAAAATTACAGGTGTTCTTTTTGATCCTATTAGTACCACGGTCAGGCAGCTAGACTATTTACATTTAGTACAGTGTGTCCTGCTCACAGTGTTCAGCTAGATCCGTTCCTGTTATCTTCCTACTGACAGGCAGGCTTGTCTGGTTACAGTATATAAAGCTACCTTAAGAAAATTACAGGTGTTCTTTTTGATCCTATTAGTACCACGGTCAGGCAGCTAGACTATTTACATTTAGTACAGTGTGTCCTGCTCACAGTGTTCAGCTAGATCCGTTCCTGCTATTTACATTCAGTGCAGTGCGTCCTGCTCACAGTGTTCAGCTAGATCCGTTCCTGCTATTTACATTCAGTGCAGTGCGTCCTGCTCACAGTGTTCAGCTAGATCCGTTCCTGCTATTTACATTCAGTGCAGTGCGTCCTGCTCACAGTGTTCAGCTAGATCCGTTCCTGGTATTTACATTTAGTGCAGTGCGTCCTGCTCACAGTGTTCAGCTAGATCCGTTCCTGCTATTTACATTCAGTGCAGTGCGTCCTGCTCACAGTGTTCAGCTAGATCCGTTCCTGGTATTTACATTTAGTGCAGTGCGTCCTGCTCACAGTGTTCAGCTACATCCGTTCCTGCTATTTACATTCAGTGCAGTGCGTCCTGCTCACAGTGTTCAGCTAGATCCGTTCCTGCTATTTACATTCAGTGCAGTGCGTCCTGCTCACAGTGTTCAGCTAAATCCGTTCCTGCTGTTTACATTCAGTGCAGTGCGTCCTGCTCACAGTGTTCAGCTAGATCCGTTCCTGCTATTTACATTCAGTGCAGTGCGTCCTGCTCACAGTGTTCAGCTAGATCCGTTCCTGCTATTTACATTCAGTGCAGTGCGTCCTGCTCACAGTGTTCAGCTAGATCCGTTCCTGCTATTTACATTCAGTGCAGTGCGTCCTGCTCACAGTGTTCAGCTAGATCCGTTCCTGCTATATACATTTAGTGCAGTACGTCCTGCTCACAGTGTTCAGCTAGATCCGTTCCTGTTATCTTCCTACTGACAGGCAGGCTTGTCTGGTTACAGTATATAAAGCTACCTGAAGAAAATTACAGGTGTTCTTTTTGATCCTATTAGTACCACGGTCAGGCAGCTAGACTATTTACATTTAGTACAGTGTGTCCTGCTCACAGTGTTCAGCTAGATCCGTTCCTGTTATCTTCCTACTGACAGGCAGGCTTGTCTGGTTACAGTATATAAAGCTACCTGAAGAAAATTACAGGTGTTCTTTTTGATCCTATTAGTACCACGGTCAGGCAGCTAGACTATTTACATTCAGTGCAGTGCGTCCTGCTCACAGTGTTCAGCTAGATCCGTTCCTGGTATTTACATTCAGTGCAGTGCGTCCTGCTCACAGTGTTCAGCTAGATCCGTTCCTGGTATTTACATTTAGTGCAGTGCGTCCTGCTCACAGTGTTCAGCTAGATCCGTTCCTGCTATTTACATTCAGTGCAGTGCGTCCTGCTCACAGTGTTCAGCTAGATCCGTTCCTGCTATTTACATTTAGTGCAGTGCGTCCTGCTCACAGTGTTCAGCTAGATCCGTTCCTGCTATTTACATTCAGTGCAGTGCGTCCTGCTCACAGTGTTCAGCTAGATCCGTTCCTGCTATATACATTTAGTGCAGTACGTCCTGCTCACAGTGTTCAGCTAGATCCGTTCCTGTTATCTTCCTACTGACAGGCAGGCTTGTCTGGTTACAGTATATAAAGCTACCTGAAGAAAATTACAGGTGTTCTATCCCAGCTTAGTGCAGCTACAGGCCATTAGTATGTCTGGAAGGCCAAGAAGGAGAGGCAGACAGTCACAAGCCAATAAGAGAGGGCAAGCAGGCTCTGTGTCTAGTGCTGGTCGTGGAGACGGTGCATCCTCATCAGCACGTGGCCATGGGACACGCTTGGCCTTTTTTTCGGCAGCTGGCCGTGTTGAGCCGCAACATGCGGAAGACTTGGTCGAGTGGATGACCAAGCCGTCCTCATCCTCCTCATCCTCTCTCACCCATGCCCAGGGTGCTTTGTCTGGCAAAGCAGCGGCCTCTTCCCTCAGCTCAATGTCATCAGTGACTCCTTCCCTAGCTCCACCATGTCCTCATGAGGATTCCCTCGAACTGTTTGACCACAGTGTTGGGTACATGCTCCAGGAGGATGCCCAGCGTTTGGAAGGCTCTGATGATGATACTGAGCTCAATGAAGGCAGTAACATGAGCACGGACAGAGGGGGTGCCCAAGAAGGACAGCAATCTGGCAGTCATGCTCCCCCTGCTGCAGCATACTGCCAGGTTTGCTCCAGTGATGAGGAGGGAGGGGATGATGAGGTCACTGACTCAACGTGGGTGCCTGATAGGAGAGAGGAGGAGGAGGAGGAGGAGGAGGAGGAGGTGGCACATCACCAACTAGGCAGGATGCCCTCCAGGGGCCAGCCTAAGGGCAGCACATTGACTGCATCACACCCCAAAGCTCCACATGTGCAGGGCGCTGCAGTCTCTGCGCGTTATTCAAAAAGTTCTTTGGTGTGGGCCTTTTTTGAGACGAGTGCATCAGATCGCACCGCTGCTATTTGCAACATATGTCTCAAGCGTATCTCGCGTGGCCAAAACATCTCCCGCTTGGGTACCACATGCTTGACCAGACATATGTTGACCTGCCATGCAGTTCGTTGGCAAGCGTATCTAAAAGACCCACACCAAAGAACAAAGACGATCTCTCCTTGCTCCTCATCAGCTGAGATTTCCAACCCCACTAGACCTTCAGTCCTCTCTGCGACCTGCAGTGAGAGGAATGAAGGTGTAGAATTAGGTGTGTCACAGCCAAGTACTTGTGGGCAATCTGCTTTTGGTACACCGACGTCAGATTGTACCAGGCAAATTTCCCTGCCCCAGCTGCTGCACCGCCGAAAGAAGTTTGCTCCCAGCCATCCACATGCCCAGCGGTTGAATGCTAGCTTGGCAAAATTGCTAGCACTTCAACTGCTGCCTTTTCAGTTGGTAGACTCTGCCCCCTTCCGTGAGTTTGTGGAATGTGCGGTTCCTCAGTGGCAGGTACCCAAACGCCACTTTTTCTCACGGAAGGCGATTCCGGCTCTCTACCGGCATGTGGAAGGCAATGTCCATGCCTCGCTGGACAGGGCGGTCAGCGGTAAGGTGCATATTACCGCTGACTCATGGTCCAGCAGGCATGGACAGGGACGTTACTTAAGTTTCACGGCGCATTGGGTGACTCTGCTGGCAGCTGGGAAGGATGCAGGACAAGGTGCAGTAGTGTTGGAGGTTGTTCCGCCACCACGCCTCCAAAATGCTGATTGTGACACACCTCTCTCCTCCACCCCCTCCTCTTCTTCTTCCTCCATGGCCTCTTCCTCGGAACCAGCGGTGCTCCGTAGGCGTTCAAGGGGCTACGCAAGTACGCAGGCCAAAAGATGCCATGCGGTGCTTGAGCTGGTGTGCTTGGGGGACAGGAGCCACACTGGGGCAGAGGTTCTGTCAGCTCTGCAGGGGCAGGTTCAGAGGTGGTTGACGCCACGCCAACTTAAGGCAGGAATGGTGGTTTGCGACAATGGCACCAACCTCCTCTCTGCCCTCCGACAGGGACAACTGACCCATGTGCCCTGTTTGGCTCACGTCCTTAACTTGGTGGTGCAGCGGTTCTTGGGCAGGTACCCGGGCTTACAGGATGTCCTGAGGCAGGCCAGGAAAGTCTCTGTGCATTTCCGCCGGTCATATAATGCCAGTGCTCGGCTGACGGACCTCCAAAAGGAGTTTAACCTGCCCAAGAACCGCCTAATCTGTGACATGCCCACCAGGTGGAACTCGACGTTGGCCATGCTGCAGCGGCTGCACACGCAGCAGAGGGCCATCAATGAGTACCTGTGCGACTATGGCACCAGGACAGGGTCAGGGGACCTTGGTTTTTTTTCCCCACGCCAGTGGGCCATGATCAGGGATGCATGCACTGTCCTGTCACCATTCAAGGAGGCCACGAGGATGGTGAGCACTGACAGTGCATGCATCAGTGACACTGTCCCCCTTGTCCACCTGTTGGAGCACACGCTGCGTGGAATAATGGACAGGGCACTTGAGGCAGAACAGAGGCAGGAAGAGGAGGACTTCCTTAGCTCTCAAGGCCCCCTTTATCCAGACAGTGTTCCTGCGTGCCCGCCGATCACACAGGAAGAGGACGAGGAGGAGGAGGAGGAGGAGGAGGAGGAAGATTGTGTCAGTATGGAGGTGGAGCCTGGCACTCAGCATCAGCAGTCTTTAAGGGATCAGTCCCAAGGAACACATGGACTTGTACGTGGCTGGGAGGAGGTGGCTGCGGACGTTGTTGTCCTTAGTGACCCAGAGGACTCCGGACCGAATGCCTCAGCAAACCTACGCTGCATGGCCTCCCTGATCCTGCAAAGCCTGCGTAAGGATCCTCGTATTCGTGGTATCAAGGAGAAGGACCAATACTGGCTGGCAACCCTCCTTGATCCACATTACAAGGGTAAGGTTGCGGACCTTATCTTGCCATCGCAGAGGGAGCAGAGGATGAAACATCTTCGGGAGGCCTTGCAGAAAGGTCTGTGCAACGCGTTCCCAGAGACTGGGAGGTTACAAACTCCTGTTTCTGGACAACGTGTTGCTGAGGCTTCGGTCAGTCAAAGAAGGAGCGGTGGAGAAGGTGGCCGTCTGACCGATGCGTTCAGACAATTTTTTGGTCCGCAGCCCCAAGGTATGATCGGTTCCAGCAACCATCGCCAGCGTCTGTTTTACATGGTGCAGGAATACCTAGGGGCAAGATCAGACTTGGACACCTTTCCCACCGAAAATCCTCTGGGTTACTGGGTCTTGAGGATGGATCACTGGCCAGAGCTTGCACAGTATGCAATTGAGCTACTGGCCTGTCCTGCATCCAGCGTTCTTTCGGAACGCACATTCAGTGCTGCTGGAGGCGTGGTAACCGATCACAGGGTGCGTCTGTCCACCGACTCGGTCGATCGGCTGACCTTCATAAAAATGAATCAGTCTTGGATCACCACCAGCTACCAAGCACCTGATGCAGATGTAACCGAATAATTTTTTTTGAAATCTCAGATCCCTTCAAAGACTGCCTATGCTGATGCTGAGTGACTATCCCTGAGTAATTATCCTCTTCCTCCTCAATCATCACGCTGATAGCTTGTAAGAACATTTTTGGTTCTGGGCGCCACCACCAGTGCCTAAGGCACAATTTTTCAGCCCCTGTTTAACAGGGGCGTGTAATTACAATTTTTGATGTAATACTTTGCAGCAGGGCTCGTTCCTGCATTCCAACTAGAGTGTCTGTGAGGGGTTGCAGTGTTGTGGCACCAGCACCAGTGCCTAAGACCCAATTTTTCAGCCCCTGTCTAACAGGGGCGTGTAATTACAATTTTTGATGCAATACTTTGCAGCAGGGCTTGTTCCTGCGTTTCAACTAGAGTGTCTGTGAGGGGTTGCAGTGTTGTGGCACCAGCACCAGTGCCTAAGACCCAATTTTTCTGCCCCTGTCTAACAGGGGCGTGTAATTACAATTTTTGATGCAATACTTTGCAGCAGGGCTCGTTCCTGCGTTCCAACTAGAGTGTCTGTGAGGGGTTGCAGTGTTGTGGCACCAGCACCAGTGCCTAAGGCCTAATTTTTCAGCTCCTGTTCAACAGGGGCATGTAATTACAATTCTTGATCTAATATTTCACAGCAGGGCCCTGTGAGGGCTTACAGTGTTTTGGCCACAGCAACACCTAAGGCCCAAATTTCTGCTGAGTATATAGGGCAGGACCCTACTTTCAAACATCTAACTTACAAACGACTCCTACTTGCAAACGGAAGGAGACAACAGGAAGTGAGATGAAATCTACCCCTAAGGAAGGGAAATTCTCTCCTGTAAGAGTTAATATGGGAAAACAATTTCTCCTTTCCACTGATGCTTTCCAATCCTTGTTCCACAAAAAAACCCAAATTTTCCAAAAACATTTTTCATTGGGACAAAAAAGTGAGGTGAAATCTTCTGAAGAGGAGGAAAGACGCAAAACAAATGTCACAGGGGTGATAACCCTTCCCTATGTTTTCCAAAAAGCTTAGAAAAGATTTTTTGGCTGGAGCTAAACACATTAAAAATGTTCAAAATTACAAACAGATTCTACTTAACAACAAACCTACAGTCCCTGTCTTGTTTGCACCGCCTGAATACTGCTGTTCAGAGTATATAGGGACCTTTCCTTATTTTAATTTGGGTGCGGGGTTCCCCTTAATATCCATACAAGACCCAAAGGGCCTGGTAATGGACTGGGGGGTACCCATGCCGTTTGTCTCACTGATTTTCATCCATATTGCCATGACCCGACATGACATTAAACCCGCAAGCAGTTTTAAATGAGATTTTTTCCTTTAAAAATGACATTTGGTGCAGGGACTGTTCTAAACATGGGAAACACGCGTCACTTTACAGGCATACTATAGACACCCCCCAGGTACGATATTTAAAGGAATATTTCACTTTTTTTTTTTTACTTTAAGCATCATTAAAATCACTGCTCCCGAAAAAACGGCCGTTTTTAAAAGTTTTTTTTGCATTGATACATGTCCCCTGGGGTAGGACCCGGGTCCCCAAACCCTTTTTAGGACAATACCATGCAAATTAGCCTTTAAAATGAGCACTTTTGATTTCGAACGTTCGAGTCCCATAGACGTCAATGGGGTTCTAACGTTCGTGCGAACTTGCGGTCCGTTCGCGGGTTCTGGTGCGAACCGAACCGGGGGGTGTTCGGCTCATCCCTAGTGGTGAGGAGCCTGCATCAGTGGCGGATTGATCCAGTGCTGGTCTCCTGCTTTTGCCGCCAAAAGAAGAATTTGGATGGAAGCAGCAGAGAGAGCCCATCCCTGTGCAGTGCCCCAGGAAACCTGGAGGAAGCCGGTATTCGAAGGAGAGAGGGGGAGAGAAGCTGTGTTTACTTATATGGTGGGGGGAGGAGTGAGGGAGGAGAACGGAGCTGCTGCACTCAGTGCATTGCAGTCCGCAGGGCTTACTGAGCCTTTCAGTGTCAGAGGACAAGAGGGGTGTGTGTCTCACATGGTGTGTGTGTGTGTCACATGGTGTGTGTGTCACATAGTGTGCTCCGAGGAGGAAGGCCTAGGAGGAGCGAGGCTGATCACTGCTGCAGGCATCCTTCTGTTTTTAATGTAGCTGCTGAGCCTGGAAGGGAAGGGGGCTTTCCAGTCCTCTGATCTATAGCAGCGCTGCATTACACTGATTGAGGGGCCTGATCTGGACTGAGCAGTGGACACTCTGAGGGAAATCCTCTGATATCAGCCCTCTCTTTGGGCTTGGAGACATGTACTGCAATCATTAGAATGCCACGCAGATCAGGAGTGCCTGTGCCTGCTACTTACAGTGCCCAAATGATGATCAGGTGTCCCCATAACAGTGCACCATTGGACTATGGGGTCACTGTTGTGCTGTGGGCACTGTGTATGGGGTCACCCTCCTGCTGTGGGCACTGTGTATGGGGTCACCCTCCTGCTGTGGGCACTGTGTATGGGGGTCACCCTCCTGCTGTGGGCACTGTGTATGGGGGTCACCCTCCTGCTGTGGGCACTGTGTATGGCGTCACTCTCCTGCTGTGGGCACTGTGTATGGGGTCACCCTCCTGCTGTGGACACTGTGTATGGGGTCACTCTCCTGCTGTGGGCACTGTGTATGGGGTCACCCTCCTGCTGTGGACACTGTGTATGGGGTCACTCTCCTGCTGTGGACACTGTGTATGGGGTCACTCTCCTGCTGTGGGCACTGTGTATGGGGTCACCCTCCTGCTGTGGACATTGTGTATGGGGTCACTCTCCTGCTGTGGGCACTGTGTATGGGGTCACCCTCCTGCTGTGGGCACTGTGTATGGGGTCACCCTCCTGCTGTGGACACTGTGTATGGGGTCACTCTCCTGCTGTGGACACTGTGTATGGGGTCACTCTCCTGCTGTTGGCACTGTGTATGGGGTCACCCTCCTGCTGTGGGCACTGTGTATGGGGTCACTCTCCTGCTGTGGGTACTGTGTATGGGGTCACCCTCCTGCTGTGGGCACTGTGTATGGGGTCACTCTCCTGCTGTGGTCACTGTGTATGGGGTCACTCTCCTGCTGTGGGCACTGTGTATGGGGTCTCCATCGTGCTGTGGGCACTGTGCATGGGGTCACTCTCCTGCTGTGGGCACTGTGTATGGGGTCTCCGTTGTGCTGTGGGCACTGTGTATGGGGTCTCTGTCGTGCTGTGGGCACTGTGTATGGGGTCACCCTCTTGCTTTGGGCACTGTGTATGGGGTCACTCTCCTGCTGTGGGCACTGTGTATGGGGTCTCTGTCGTGCTGTGGGCACTGTGTATGGGGTCACTCTCCTGCTATGAACACTGTGTATGGGGTCACTCTCCTGCTGTGGGAACTGTGTATGGGGTCAACCTCCTGCTGTGCACACTGTGTATGGGGTCACTCTCTTGCTGTGGGCACTGTGTATGGGGTCACTGTTGCGTTGTGGACACTGTGTATGGGGTCACTGTTGTGTTGTGCGCACTGCCTATGGGGTCACCTTCCTGCTGTGGGCACTGTGTATAGGGTCACCCTCGTGCTGTGGGCACTGTGTATGGGATCACCATTGTGCTGTGGGCACTGTGTATGGGGTCACTCTACTGCTGTGGGCACTGTGTATGGGGTCTCCGTTGTGCTGTGGGCACTGTGTATGGGGTCACTCTCCTGCTGTGGGCACTGTGTATAAGGTCACCCTCCTGCTGTGGGCACTGTGTATGGGGTCACCGTTGTGCTGTGGGCCCTCTAAAGGGGGCAGTCTCCTGCTCTGGGTCCTCTAAAAGGGGGCACTCTTTCTCTTTGCACTCTAAGGGCTCACTCCTAATTTGGGCACTCTAAGGGGTCACTCCTGCTCTGCACTGTATGCTGTGTACTGCTCACTGTTGTGCTGTGCTGGGTGTTCTGGCTGGCCCTAACATGTATTAGGGGTTGTCATTGCTGGCCCTTATACATGTTGGGGTTTATCATCACTGGTTCCATTTGGGCTTGTTTTTCTCCCACAATCAATTATGTGTGCCTGAAGGTCCTCTTTTATCCATACAATAGGAGAGACAATGAAAAAAAAACCCACACTTTTTGGCCACACCCACTTTTGACCATGCCCACAAGAGGGCGACGCGTGCCGCATTAGCACCACCACTTATACTTTCAGCACCCACACAGCACCCCCCAAAAAAAATGTCTGGAGCCGCCCCTGACCTGGTGACATTCATTTGCTTTTTACGTATTTCTTGAACCATGATTGTTCTTCATTCCTCCTATCTTATCACAAGTGTTTCACTCCTATAGTGAAAACAAATGTGTCCCTGAACAAAACCATAAGACAGAAGGTGGAAATGCCGCACATTGGAGACCAGTCACTCTTCTGTAGACTTGTGCGGTTTGTTCTGTTCCGAATTGCCGAAGGCCTGGCTCGCAGTCTCCGCTCAAATTCATCCCAAAGGTGTTCTATTGGGTTGAGGTCGGGACTCTGCTAAGGCCAGTCAAGTTCCTCCACCCCAAACTCTCTCATCCATGTCTTTATGGACCTTGCTTTGTGCACTGGTGCCCAGTCACGTTGGAACAGGAAGGGGCCATCCCCAAACTGTTCCCACAAAGTTGGGAGCATGAAATTGTCCAAAATGTCTTGGTATGCTGACACCTTAAGAGTTCCCTTCACTGGAACTAAGGGGCCAAGCCCAACCCCTGAAAAACAAGTCCACACCATAATCCCCCCGCCACCAAATGATTTGGACCAGTGCACAAAGTAAGGTCCATAAAGACATGGATGAGCGAGTTTGGGGTGGAGGAACTTGACTGGCCTGCACAGAGTCCTGACCTCAACCCGATAGAACACCTTTGGGATGAATTAGAGTGGAAACTGTAAGTCAGGCCTTATCGTCCAACAACAGTGCCTGACTTCACAAATGCGCTTCTGGAAGAATGGTCATACATTCCCATAGACACACTCCTAAACCTTGTGGACAGCCTTCCCAGAAGAGTTGAAGCTGTTATAGCTGCAAAGGGTGGAGCCAACTCAATATTGAACCCTATGGACTAAGACTAAGTACTTGTGCGTTTACAGGCAGGCGTTCCAATACTTTTGGTAATATAGTATATGTTATTAGTAATATATATATGGATGACCGCCGGCATCCGCTGAGCAGCGAGGAGGAAGACAGAACACAGCTCTGTCAATGCAAACAATACTGATCTGTGTCCTGTCAGCGGGGATATACCGGGCTTTGTTTCCCTGCAAGGCAGGGGATAAAAATCGGCACATCCCTTAGTAAAAGCACCTCACAGTACACACATAAACACTGGTTAGGCACACATTTAACCCTGTGATCGCCCTGCATGTTAACCCCTTCACAGCCAGTGTCATTAGTACAGTGACTGTCTTATGGGGCGTACACACGGTCGGACTTTTCGTCTACAAAAGTCCAACGGACGCCGACGGACTAAAGCTGGCTGGTAATCCGATCGTGTGTGGGCTTCTTCGGACTTTCAGCGGACTTTTTCAGCCTCAAATCCGACGGACTTTAGATTTGAAACATGCTTCAAATCTTTACGTCGTAACTACGACGGACCCCGAAATCCGCTCGTCTGTATGTTAGTCCGACGGACAAAAACCCACGCTAGGGCAGCTATTGGCTACTGGCTATCAACTTCCTTGTTTTAGTCCGGTGTACATCATCACGTACGAATCCGTTGGACTTTTGTGTGGTCGTGTGTAGGCAAGTCCGTTCATTAGAAAGTCTGCCGCAAGTCCGCCGCAAGTCCGCCAAAAGTCCGTCGAAAGTCTGTCGGACAGGCTGTCGGACTTTTGTAGACGAAAAGTCCGACCGTGTGTACGCCCCATTAGTGTCACTGATTCCTAGGGATGGGCGAACAGTTCGATCCCAGCATGAGTTTAGGCAAAACAATTGCCTGTTCGTCGATTCGCTGAACACCCGAATTTGCAGAAAAAAGTGGGGCAGATCACAAGTTAACAATCACTGATATAGATATTGTACCTATCTAAATATTTTTTTCTTCCGTTTATTTATCAAAAAATTGTTTTGTATGAAAAAAATGATAATAATTTCATTTGGGTACAGTGTTGCATGACTACGCAATTGTCATTCAAAGTGTGACAGGGCTGAAAGCTGAAAACTGTCCTGGGAAGAAAGAGGGTGAAAGTGCCCAGTATTGAAGTGGTGAAGAATAAATACTTAAATATAATTGTGTTTTTTTTTTTTTGTCAATTTAAAGTATCTCCAAACTCAAGAACAAATATGTAATGTACTGCAGTTTACTGGTTCTTAGATGTGGTGATTTTCATTTTTTAGCCTAAGAACATTTTCGACAAGCAGGGCTGGATCTAACCTATGTGATCTGGGGGTGCATTAAAAAAGGTCAGGAGGCACAATGTCAACACTGTGTGATTTAACAGAAAATGTGCCCCCTTATATCATATGTTTCTATCAGAGTCCCCCCTTACATCAAGGGTCCTTATCAGAGTCCCTCTTGACATCATGAGCACTCATAAGAGTGCCCCTTACATCAGGGTCCCCATCAGAGTCCCCTTACTTTAGGGTCCCCATCTGAGTGCCCCCTTACATTAACTGTCTCCATCAGAGTCCCCCCTTACATCAGGTGTCCCCATCAGAGTGCCCCCTTACATCAGGTGTCCCCATCAGAGTACCCCCTTGTATCAGGTGTCCCCATCAGAGTGCCCCCTTACATCAGGTATCCCCATCAGAGTGCCCCCTTACATCGGGTGTCTCCATCAGAGTACCCCCTTGCATCAGGTGTCCCCATCAGAGTGCCCCCTTGCATCAGGTATCCCCATCAGAGTTCCCTCTTACATCAGGTGTCCCCATCTGAGTGACCCCTTACATCAGGTGTCCCCTTACGTCAGGTGTTCCCATCAGAGCTCACCTTACTTTAGGGTCCCCATCTGAGTGCCCCCATACATTAACTGTCCCCATCAGAGTGCCCCCTTACATCAGGTGTCCTCTTATGTCAGGTGTCCCCATCAGAGTCCCTCTTACTTTAGGGTCCCCATCTGAGTGCCCCCTTACATTAACTGTCCCCATCAGAGTGCCCCCTTACATCAGGTGTCCCCATCAGAGTCCCCCTTACTTTAGGGTCCCCATCTGAGTGCCCCTTACATTAACTGTCCCCATCAGAGTGCCCCCTTACATCAGGTGTCCTCTTTAGAGTGCCCTTTTAAGCCAGGTGTCCCCATCAGAGTGCCCCCTTACATCAGGTGTCCCCATCAGAGTCCTGTATTGCATCAACTCCCTATCAGAATGCCCCTTACATCAGGTGTCCCCATCAGAGTCTCCAATACATCAACTGTCCCCATCAGAATTCCCCCTTACATCAGGTGCCCCCATCAGAATCCCCCTTATGTCAGGGGTCCCCATCAGAATCCCCCTTACATCAGATGTTCCCATCAGAGTGCCCCCTTACATCTGGTATCCCCATCAGAGTCTCCAATACATCAACTGCCCCCATCAGAGTGTCCCCTTACATCAGGTGCCCCCAACAGAATCCCCCTTACGTCAGGGGTCCCCATCAGAATCCCCCTTACATCAGATGTCCCCATCAGAGTGCCCCCTTACATCTGGTATCCCCATCAGTGTCTCCAATACATCAACTGTCCCCATCAGAGTGCCCCCTTACATCAGGTGCCCCCATCAGAATCCCCCTTTACATAAGGTGTCCCCATCTGAGTGCCCCCTTACATCTGGTATTCCCATCAGAGTCCTGTATTGCATCAACTCCCCATCAGAATGTGCTGGAAAACACAAACAATGTTATGTTTCTTCCAATCTTTCTTCTATAAACTATAGAGTCCCCTATCCCCACTATGTACTGTAATTGAGAGGAAGACATGTTTGTAGTCCGTATTGGGGGGAGGAGCCTAGTGTGGTAACCATGGATCCAGTGATGTAGCGTAAGTAAGTGTAGTCACCCTGGGACAGGAAGTGTGTTACTAAGGGCTGGAAAACTGCCGCATATCACATTTTTGAGGCTTTCATTTATACTTACTGTTTATTTCAATACTAAGTACTTTGCTTCTTTTTCTCACTCTGCCACCTTTTACTTCACAGGAAATATTCTTAAAATCCTCCAGCTGATCGGTCTGACCATAATAGCAGTCTAATTCACTGAATTGTTGAATTGTCTCTCCATCATTGTAGAAAGCATACCGCAGGTCCGTAAGCTGCCCAGAAAAACCATAACTTGTTTTACAATGTAGAGTCAATGCATCCCCTTCTAATACCGGAAATGGGGACACTGAAATTTCCGGGACAGTGAACAACTCTAAAAGAGAAAAATGATCAATAATTAACGAGTAAACATGGACCACATCATCTTTAATAAAGCCATGTAACACTTTTGCTGTCACTGACGAATGACTTGAAAAGTGGACGTTCTTTTTTTTTTTTTTTTTCTGACAAGTGGACGTTCTTAGCCCCGAAACGCGTAGCCATGCCCACCACACTGGCCTAGTGACATCATCGCCGAAGACAGCCGAGTAGAGCCGAACCGATCCTGGAAGCCACCTAGCCACATCGAATGGAGCTTGCATTCTAGCTTAACAGCAATCATCTTTTCTTTTCCAGAAGCTTCCTGATGCAGCTCTGCCTTCACCAGCCGCCTTCTTGCTGATCTCTGCAGATAAGGTTCGCTGCACAGAGGGTTCCATCTTGAGTTGATTGATATGCTGACCTATTAATTATGCAGTGAGTCCAATCTTGCATTTTTATGATTATTTTTAATAAAGAGTTTACACTTAGATGGTGGCGCCCTTTTCTGCTTGTTCTTAATTGTTGCCACTGACATATGGCATCAAGCTATCTGTCAGCTGTCAGATGAAAGCAATCGAGAAACTATACTATCACCAGAGTTTTTCCACACACCCTGGGGACATATTGCCCCACCCTGCTGCACAGGGCCGGGACAAGGGGTGGGTAGGAGAGGCGGTTGCTCTGGGCACAATGGTTTACTAGGTGTAGGCAGTAGTGTATTTAGGTTTTGTGCTGCCCTAGGCCTGACTAAACTAGTGCACCCCCTAATTTAAATATGACCCACCCCTTCCTGTCAAGGCCACACCCCTTGCTGTTTAAGACCTGCCCTAAAATTTTCGAGCAGGGACACTAGTTCTGAGGGCCTGGGAGGGGGGGCAATGAATTCCTCTAATTTGCATAGATTTCCTCCCACTTCCTGTTTGGCTATGGGGCAGGAAGTGAAGGGAAATCTCTGCAATGGGACAGGGATAGTAAAAAATAAACTGACAGGTGTTATAACCCTCCCTTATTTTATTCTATCCAAATTTTTTTTTAAAAAGTGTTGCCTATAGTTCTACTTTAAGCACAAATTTCTGATAATTTCATGGAGAGGACTATGAAGATAACCATGCCAATGGTGCGGCAGAAAACATATAGCACAGTGAGGATGGTTTGTGGTCCAGGATGAGAGGACAGTCAAAATTAGACGTGGCGCCCCCCACAGTTGTAGAATGCCGTCCGCATACCGGAAGCAGTGCGGCTGCTTTATGGTGGCGCTAGACTAATTTGCCTCTCAACCCAGTCTGCCCCATAAGACTGGTGCTACACTAACAGTGTAGCACAAGCCGGCAGGGACTCCTTCCATGCTGCCCCTCTGCAAAGTGCTGCCCTAGGCCTGGGCCCTGTCAGCCTAGGCCAGGATACAGCATTGGGTGTAGGATCCTCTAAGCTTGCACATTATGAATGGGGGAGGGGGGGCACAGTTTGGTATCTTTGCCCTGAATGCTGGATGACCTTTTCCCAGCACTGCTGCTGCACACCCCAATCCTATTTGTTGGGCGTCACGTTTCCGAAAGGCGGACCTAGTCCTGGCAGGGTGGGTGCCGCCGGGTAGAGGGGAAGGGGATCCATTCACTGATCTCTCCCACCTAGTAAGAACCTGGGAGTGGTGTGTATTACATCACATCCAGGTTCCTCTGTTAAAGCTCATGAAGCATGATCTGTGGTCCATTGGCTTCACTGGAGGGCAGGTGAGAAAGCAAGAGTCCAATAGTCCCCCAATTTCTACTTAAACAGATTTTTTTTCACAAAAACATATCATAGTGGGCCTTTTCGTCCCCTATGCATTTGATAATAAAGTTTAGTGGAAAGGGGCTTTTCCAAAGTTTCATGGTTGCACTCAATGTTAAAAATTGACATGTTGGGTATCTATTAAATCAGCACAACCTCATTGTTTGTATTAATCCTGTGATTGAGTGATTTCAGGGTACTTTTTTTTTAGCAGGATCACGGGGGGGACGCAGTTCCGGCACCTCAAGCACAGACTGTAGGTAATGACAAGGGGTACTGGGATGTACTTCATGGTCTATTGATGCTGGCTGCTGGGGGATTTATTCTAGCTGGAGGGGATCTATTTTTTGCAGTGGGGTCTAATGTTGTTGAGGAGGTCTATTGTTTCTGATGGGGAACCTACTGTTGCTGGGGGTGGGTCTTATATTGCTGGGGGGGACTGTTGTTGCTTGGAGAGAACTACTGTTGAGGGAGGGATCTATTGAGGGTGGTGATAAATGGGGAGTACTCTGAATGGTCAGGGGTGGGTAGTGGGGTCCCCTAGGGTTTTGTGCTGGGACCAATCCTGTTTATTTTGTTCATAAATGACCTGGAGGATGGGGTAAACAGTTCAATCTCTGTATTTGCGGACGATACTAAGCTAAGCAGGGCAATAACTTCTCCGCAGGATGTGGAAACCTTGCAAAAAGATCTGAACAAATGAATGGGGTGAGCAACTACATGGCAAATGAGGTTTAATGTAGAAAAATGTAAAATAATGCATTTGGGTGGCAAAAATATGAATGCAATTGATACTCTGGGGGGAGAACCTCTGGGGGAATCTAGGATGGAGAAGGACCTGGGAGTCCTAGTAGATTATAGGCTCAGCAATGGCAAGCTGATGCTAACTAAGCAAGAAAAATATTGGCATGCATAAAAAAGGGGATTAACTCCAGCGATAAAACGATAATTCTCCCTCTCTATAAGACTCTGTTCCGGCCGCACCTGGAGTATGCTGTCCAGTTCTGGGCACCAGTCCTCAGGAAGGATGTACCGGAAATCGAGCGAGTACAAAGAAGGGCAACAAAGCTAATAAAGGGTCTGGAGGATATTAGTTATGAGGAAAGGTTGTGAGTAGGGATGAGCTGAACACCCCCCTGTTCGGTTCGCACCAGAACATGCGAACAGGAAAAAAGTTTGTTTGAACACGCGAACACCGGGGACCTGGGTCCTGCCCCAGGGGACATGGATCAATGCAAAAAAAGTTTTAAAAACGGCCGTTTTTTCAGGAGCAGTGATTTTAATAATGCTTAAAATCAAACAATAAAAGTGTAATATCCCTTTAAATTTCGTAGCTGGGGGGTGTCTATGGTATGCATGTAAAGGGGTGCATGTTTCCTGTGCTTAGAACAGTCTGACAGCAAAATGACATTTCGAAGGAAAAAACCCATTTAAAACTACTCGCGGCTATTGCATTGCCGCTCCAACAATACACATAGAAGTTCATTGATAAAAACGGCATGGGAATTCCCCACAGGGGAACCCTGAACCAAAAATTAAAAAAAAAAAACGACGTGGGGGTCCCCCTAAATTCCATACCAGGCCCTTCAGGTCTGGTATGGATATTAAGGGGAACCCCGGCCAAAATTTAAAAAAAAATGACGTGGGGGTCCCCCTAAATTCCATGCCAGACCCTTCAGGTCTGGTACGGATTTTAAGGGGAACCCCGCGCCTAAAAAAAAAAAGGCGTGGGGTCCCCCCAAAAATCCATACCAGACCCTTAACCGAGCACGCAACCTGGCAGGCCACAGGAAAAGAGGGGGGACGAGAGAGCGCCCCCCCTTCTGAACCATACCAGGCCACATGCTCTCAACATTGGGAGGGTGCTTTGGGGTAGCCCCCAAAACACCTTGTCCCCATGTTGATGAGGACAAGGGCCTCATCCCCACAACCCTGGCCGGTGGTTGTGGGGGTCTGCGGGCGGGGGGCTTATCGGAATCTGGAAGCCCCCTTTAACAAGGGGACTCCCAGATCCCGGCCCAGAAGAACCAGAAGAAGATGAAGGAAGATAGAAGAAAGAAGAAGCATTTAAATAAAGGAATTGTCAAAAACTGTCTTTTGTCATTTTTACCATTTTTGACAGTTTTTTAGTGAAATGGTAGGGGTAAGCACCCCCTTACCATTTCACACAGGGGGGGGGCCAGGATCTGGGATTCCCCTTTGTTAAAGGGGGCTTCCAGATTCCGATAAGCCCCCCACCCGCAGACCCCCACAACCACCGGCCAGGGTTGTGGGGATGAGGCCCTTGTCCCCATCAACATGGGGACAAGGTGTTTGAAGGGTCTGGTATGGAATTTAGGGGGACCCCACGTCATTTTTAAAAAAAATTTTGGCCAGGGTTCCCCTTAATATCCATACCAGACCTGGAGGGCCTGGTATGGAATTTAGGGGGACCCCCACGTCATTTTTTATTTTTAAATTTTGGTTCGGGGTTCCCCTGTGGGGAATTCCCATGCCGTTTTTATCAATGAACTTCTATGTGTATTGTTGGAGCGGCAATGCAATAGCCGCAAGTAGTTTTAAATGGGTTTTTTCCTTCGAAATGTCATTTTGCTGTCAGACTGTTCTAAACACAGGAAACATGCGCCCCTTTACAGGCATACTATAGACACCCCCCAGCTACGAAATTTAAAGGGATATTACACTTTTATTGTTTGACTTTAAGCATTATTAAAATCACTGCTCCTGAAAAAATGGCCGTTTTTAAAACTTTTTTTGCATTGATCCATGTCCCCTGGGGCAGGACCCAGGTCCCCAAACACTTTTTATGACAATAACTTGCATATAAGCCTTTAAAATTAGCACTTTTGATTTCTCCCATAGACTTTTAAAGGGTGTTCCGTGGCATTCGAATTTGCCGCAAACACCCCAAATTGTTCGCTGTTCGGCGAACTTGTGAACAGCCAATGTTCGAGTCCAACATGAGTTCGACTCGAACTCGAAGCTCATCCCTAGTAGTGAGCACTAAACTTATTCTCTCTGAAGAAGAGACGCTTGAGAGCAGTGGCGTCTCCAGCTTTCATATTTAGGGGGGGGAACATGGGGGGACAGGGACAAAAGTAGGGGGGCAACTATAAAATGCAATTTTATATATATATATATATATATATATATATATATATATATATATATATATATATATTAGGGCCCTTTACTACGATCCCACAACGGGCCCTTTCACATGTTCTGCAGTGAGCTCCCTTCCTACTGTATTGGGACCCCCAGGGTGGCAGAAAACAAGCAATATATGTCACCAGCATACCAAGAAAATATAAGCGTCCAAAGCAGTGGGAGAACTATCAGGGTTGCAAAGGTTGTCTTGCCACCGGGCCCTGGTGTTCTGCCACTGTGGGCTTCCCCAGCCTCCTCTTTCTGTCCTGCCCCTGCTATTGACAGCGCTGGTCTGGCATCTCTTGGAATTTACAGGCTGGTTCTCCTATCCTAATGACGGGAGAAATCAGATTGTTTTTTCAGTAACTGAGAGTTCTGGTAGAGTCCTTCCTGCAACTCGTTCTTCTCCCTGCCAATGAGGATGCAGGGGAAGGAGCAGATTGGGTGGCCGTGGTTGTGTGAGCGCTCACATTATGCAGTGTCAGCGAGCAGAGGGAGGGGGGAGGAATCACCCGCAGGAGCTGACTGGGGATGCTCTGCCTCTCAATAGAGACTGTGTTACTCCAGTGGCAGCCCAAGTAAGATGCAGCGCATTCGCTACGAATGCAAACAAAAAGACATTGCCTTTTTGTAAATAAAAAAAAAAATGTTTTTTTTTAATTGGTGGGGAACATGGTGGGGCACAGCATATTGTTGGGGGGTCAGGGCCCCCTCTTGCCCCCCACCTAGTGACGCCATTGCTTGAGAGGGGATATGATTTCAATATACAAATACCGTACTGGTGACCCCACAATAGGGATAAAACTTTTTTGCGGAAGGGAGTTTAATAAGACACGTGGCCACTCATTAAAATTAGAAGAAAAGAGGTTTAACCTTAAACTACGTAGAGGGTTCTTTACTGTAAGAGCGGAAAGGATGTGGAATTCCCTTCCAAAGGCGGTGGTCTCAGCGGGGGGGGCAACGATAGTTTTAAGAAACTATTAGATAAGCACCTGAACAACAGCAACATACAGGGATATACAATGTAATACTGACATATAATCACACACATGGGTTGGACTTGATGGACTTGTGTCTTTTTTCGACCTCACCTACTATGTAACTATGTAACTATTGATGTTGGCAGTGGGGAAATCTGTTGTTGCTGCCGGTAGTCTATTGTTGCAGGTTGTCCATCGTTAGGGGGATATATTGTTACTAGCTACAGGGAATCTATTTTACTACTTTTCTTGTTATCATTGCCAAATTCCATGCAAATTACTGGTCGCCACAAAATGAAACTTGGTTCTGTATTCTCTAAAAAAGGCAGTACTGGGAGGTAGGTAGGGGGTGGGACCAAGGAATGGTGCTCGGAGGTGGGTAGGGGTGGAGAAATGGGGTGATTTAGAAAGGGGAAGTTCCTTCACCTATTCTCTGAGAAAAAAAAGCCCTGGGTGATATATTTTGCTTGTGTGCACTAAAATCTACTTTAGTGGGGGTTTTTTTTGTTTTGTTTTTACTGAACCTGTGCTCAAATCAAAAAGAAAAAAAAGAGCTAGCCATGTATTCTTTTAGAGCATACTGTGTTCTATGGGGACATACTGTGTTACCATTTTCTCCATATGAAATCTTTGTGTGTTATAAAGCATCCTAAAAACTAAGATAGCTTTTAACTTTGGTCAGTCAGAAGTTAAAACTAAATGAATAAATAAATAAATAAATACAATATATACACATGCAGGTGCCCCTTTAAGTGAAAAAAACACCTTTGCAAATAAAAGAAAAAACATGAAAGTGTGGCACTTACAGTGCCTTGAAAAAGTATTCATACCCCTTGAAATTTTCCAAATTTTGTCATGTTACAACTAAAAATGTAAATGTATTTTATTGGGATTTTATGTGATAGACCAACACAAAGTGGCACATAATTGTGAAGTGGAAGGAAAATAATAAATGGTTTTCAATTTTTTTTTTACAAATAAATCTGTAAAAAGTGTGGCGTGCATTTGTATTCAGCCCCCCTGAGTCAATACTTTGTAGAACCACCTTTCACTGCAATTCCAGCTGCAAGTCTTTTTGGGGATGTCTCTACCAGCTTTGCACATCTAGAGAGTGACATTTTTGCTCATTCTTCTTTGCAAAATAGCTCAAGCTCTGTCAGATTGGATGGAGAGCGTCTGTGAACAGCAATTTTCAAGTTTTGCCACAGATTCTCAATTGGATTTAGGTCTGGACTTTGACTGGGCCATTCTAACACATGAATATGCTTTGATCTTGTCAGTAATCGTACTCACCGAGGCCGAGATGCCGAGAGCGGTTTTGCCCTTGCGACTAAGCGCAGCTCGCCCCCTGGAGTTGGTACAGGGAGAGAACGGCACGAAGAGGCACAGGCTCCCCAGTGGACTGTGGAAGACTTGCTTGTGGAGCCTTGACGTAGACGAGCCGCTGTGCAGGTATTTAGCAGGTAAGGTGCAGCTGAAGACCACAGGCGGGAAATCCAGAACCAGGCTGGGGATCAAACACCGGGGTGGTGCTATGGCACTGCAGGATCTGCAAGGTAGGGAGACAAGAGAAGAGAGTCCAGGTACAAGCAATAAGGTCAGGCTAGGAGACAGGAGACAGTCCAAGTAGCAGGCCGAGGGTCAAACACAGGAGATAGGTGGGAATCCGATAAACAGGCCGAGGTCAAGTCCAGGAGAGAGGCAAAGAGAAATCCAAGGGCAAATCCGGGTCACAACGGGTAATCAAGCAAAGATACAGGACACAAGTTCAGGCAACACAGGAAGCTGAGACAAACCAGCAACTTGTGTGATTCTCTGAGTGCCTTTTATAGGCCACCCAGGGAATCACGTTGGGTGTGCACCAATGCGCGTGCGCGAGCACCGTAGCGCCGAGCCACGAACGCGCATGCGCCGGAACGTCGTTCCGCAGGGAATGCGTGAGAAACGACCGGAACGGAACGAGGGCATCTTCTGACAGATCTAAACCATTCCATTGTAGACCTGGCTGTATGTTTAGGGTCATTGTCCTGCTGGAAGGTGAACCTCCGCCCCAGTCTCAAGACTTTTGTAGACTCTAACAGGTTTTCTTCTAAAATTGCCCTGTATTTGGCTCCATCCATCTTCCCATCAACTCTGACCAGCTTCCTGCCCCTGCTGAAGAAAAGCATCCCCACAACATGATGCTGCCACCGCCATGTTTCATGGTGGGGATGGTGTGTTTAGGGTGATGTGCAGTGTTTTCCCCCACACATTTTGATTTTAGGCCTAAAAGTTCAATTTTGGTCTCATCTGACCAGAGCACTTTCTTCCAGATGTTTGCTGTGTCCCCCACATAGCTTCTCGCAAACTGCAAACTGAACTTCTTATGGTTTTCTTTCAACAATGTCTTTCTTCTTGTCACTCTTCCATAAAGACCATGTGGAGTGCACAACTAATAGTTGTCCTGTGGACAGATTCTCCCACCTGAGCTGTGGATCTCTGCAGCTCCTCCAGAGTTACCATGGACCTCTTGGCTGCTTCTCTGATGAATGCTCTCCTTGCCCGGCCTGTCAGTTTAGGTGGATGGCCATGTCTTGGTAGGTTTGCAGTTGTGCCATACTCTTTCCATTTTCGGGTGATGGATTGAACAGTGCTCCGTGAGATGCACAAAACATGGGATATTTTCTTATAACCTAACCCTTCTTTAAACTTCTCCACAACGTTATCCCTGACCTGTCTGGTGTGTTCCTTGGCCTTCATAATGCTGTTTGTTCACAAAAGTTCTCTTATAAACCTCTGAGGGCTTCACAGAACAGCTGAAATTATACTGAGATTAAATTACACACAGGTGGACTCTATTTACTAATTAGGTGACTTCTGAAGGCAATTGGTTCCTCTAGATTTAGTTAGTGGATAGCACTTTCGCCTAGCAGTAAGAAGGGTCGCTGGTTCGAATCCCAACCATGACACTACCTGCCTGGAGTCTGCATGTTTTACCTGTGCCTGCGTGGCTTTCCTCCGGGTACTCCGGTTTCCTCCCACACTCCAAAGACATGCTGGTAGGTTAATTGGATTCTGTCTAAATTGTCCCTAGTATGTATGAATGTGAGTTAGGGACCTTAGATTGTAAGCTCCTTGAGGGTAGGGACTGATGTGAATGTACAATGTATATGTAAAGCGCTGCGTAAATTGACGGCGCTATATAAGTACCTGAAATAAATAAATAAATAAAGGGGGCTGAAAACAAATGCATGCCACACTTTTCAGATCTTTATTTGTAAAAAAAAATTGAAAACCATTTATCATTTTGCTTCCACTTCATAATCATGTGCCACTTTGTGTTGGTTTATTACATAAAATCCCAATAAAATACATTTACGTTTTTGGTTGTAAGTTAACATGACAAAATGTGAAAAATATCAAGGGGTATAAATACTTTTTCAAGGCACTTTAATTTGGCTAACAAGGGGGCAAAACAAGTTGAAAGGAGCTCCTGTAACCCACCTTAGTTTCACTTTCCCCATCGACTCCAATGCCTTTTGCCAAAATGGCCCTCAAGTTCACTCATCCCCAAAAGGACATACACAAAATACAAAAACGTACAAAAACTTGTACACTAAGGGAAGCCATAAATGATTTGATTTTCTTTCCCTCTACCACGGGTGGAAGGAAAGAAAATCACTTGATTCCTCCATCAATCCCTCCCACAGCACTATTGTGTTGTGCTAGTGGGGAGCCTTCCTGGTCAGCAGAACACAATGGTTACTGCTAGCAGCTATAGCTCATGACAGTAATTGAATGTAAAATGATAAAAGATTTTTGTAGAGCTCTACAAAAATCAAGCATAATAAATAAATTACATGATATACCTGTGAAACTCAACGTAAAACAGTCCAATGTAGTACTATCACAACACCGAGTTGTGATACAATATTCTTCATCAAAGTGACTCTTCTAGTAAGAAAATCCTGGCGTCTTCACCACTTGCACAAAAGTATAAATGCACACTCACCAGAGGTGTCTGACCTCTTTTTACAGGCAGGTCAAGCAGCGTTTTTTTTTTGGGGCTCTTAAGTGTTCTTATCACTTAAAAATAATCTTCATATCTTCATCCAGTTTGGTGGCATATCCCTCATATAGCAACCAGGCAGGAGACACCATATAAAAGCATCAAGACATAAAGCTGGACTTGGCATTACACAATTTCAGATAAGGTAGAGGGAGATCTTTGGGAATAATTTAGGACTTACCTTTGACAGAAATAGAAGCTTCTCCAATATGCTGATTATATTGTGAATTGTAAAGGACCTCTTTTATGCATTTATATCTACCAGATATTTCAAGGCTTACATTTTCATAAGATAACACAGCTTCATGTCCCCAATCTCTTATTACAGTATCATCCATATAGAATTTAGTTAGGTTTGCTGAATAACCAAAATAATGGTGGCATCTCAGTTTCAGGTCATCACCTTCATGAATATATGGTGGGGCCTGTAAGATCACCTCCCAAGACTGCGCTGAAACACAGAAATATATACATAGCATGTTAAAGTATGGGCACTTTAAGGGCATTCCTTATTGCTCCAACTGTCAATATAACCCCCCTTCACCAAGGATGGATCGCTTGTAAATCCACTCCTTCTCCATGATCTGGCTGACATATAGCGCCCCATTCTTAGAGAGAGGAAGTCTGGAGGTCCATATGTAAAATGCATTGGGAAAACATGACACACTCACTAAAATCTAGACAAATTTCCCTCCAGGATTGCTCTAGTAGCACTCAATGAGCGGGTACGAGACTTAACCCTATTCCTCTGTAAACACAGACCAGTTTTCACTAAATGGAATCAGTACTCATCTTAGAAGGCCTCGTATATGATCCTCCAGTAATTCTCTACATTATGACTCCTCACTTGGGGCACCAATCCTAAATTGTGTACTCTACATTCTGACTTCTCACTGGGGACATCAGTCCTAAGAGGCATACTGTCCTCTTTTAGTGTAGCCATGGTTGCTGCACACCGTGCTTCTAGTCCATCTTTCCTTCAACAAGCTCTAACTTCACTTCTCACAGTATAGATCCACCACTGGAGACAAGAAACACGCATGCCATTTTATGCTGAAGAACCTTTACTGAAAACTCCTCATCCTAGAATCCTCATCTTTAAAATAAATGCTCATTTTAACACAAGCAAGGTTACTCAACTTTGGTTGATGCATCTTGTTCTTTCTTTATTTCAACTTCCCATGACCATGGGAATCCCGGGAGAACATAATTCCATGCAAGTGTTTTCAGGGAAATTACATCAAATGATCTTACGGTAGGCCTGAGTGTTTCTCCCTACACTGAAAATAGTATTACTTTAGCAACTGCTTCCACAGAATGACCTACTCCAACCAGCAACTGGTACACTTTCTCTTGATTGGAGGAAGACTTCTTCTAGCCAGAGAACAGAACCTCTTTTGCTAACATACGGTGGGAGGAATTAGATCAAACTATGGAAGCATGTCTTAAGCAAGGAGATAAAGTAGATATTTGCCAGCACACCAAGGATCGGCACAAAGTGGTGTCCAAACGGGTGGTTTATTGCATGATCACAACACAAGAAAGGTGCAACGTTTCAGAATCACGCAGGACCCCTTCGTCAGGCATGTGAAGAGGTCCTGCATGACTCCGACACCTTCCTGCCCAAGCCAATTTTCACCTTTCAGCGCTGTCGCAATTTGAATGACAATTGTGCGGTCATGCTACAGTGTACCCAAACAAATTTTTTACCATTTTGTTCCCACAAATAGAGTTTTCTTTTGGTATTTGATCACCTCTGGGATTTTTATTTTTTGCGCAACAAATAAAAAAAAGACCAAAAATGTTGACAAAAAACAAGTTTTTCTTTGTTCCTGTTAAATTTTTTGTTAATAAGTAAGTTTTCTCCTTCAATGATGGGCACAGATATGGCTGCACTGACGGGCACTGATAAAGCGGCACTGATGGGCACCGATGGGCACCGATGAGGTGGCACCAATGAGGAAGCATTGATGAGGTGGCACTGATGGGCACTGATGATGGGCACTGATAGGCAGCACTGATGGGCACTGATAGGTGGCACTGATGGGCACTGATAAGTGGCACTGGTATGCGTCACTGATGGGCACTTGTAGGCGGCACTGATGGGCACTTGTAGGCGGCACTGATGGGTACTTCTGGGTGGCACTGATGGGTACTTATGGGTGGCACTAATAGGTGGCACGGATGGGCACTGATGGGCACTGATAGGTGGGCACTGATGGGCATGGATGGGCACTGACAGGTGGCACTGATGGGTTGCACTGATGTCTCTGATGGGTGGCACTGATGATACTGATGGGTGGCATTGCTGGGCATCACTGATGTTTTGGTACATACTGGTGCCAATCAGCGCCCATTTGTGGGCACTGATTGGCACAGATTGGGCATTCATTTGAACATGTGGATGGCCATGGGGTACATACCTGGCCATCCACATGTTGCCCCCTTCCCTGGTGGTCCTAGTGGCGATCCCTGGTGGTCCAGTGTGGTCATCTGAGGGGGGGCTGCATTGATAAACAATCAGCGCAGAACCCCCCTGTCAGGAGAGCCACCGATCGGCTCTCCTCTACTCTCGTCTGTCAGATGCGAGTGAGGAAAAGCTGATCAACGGCTCTTCCTATTTACATCGTGATCAGCCGTGATTGGACACGGCTGATCACGTGGTAAAGAGCCTACGCCGGAGGCTCTTTACCGAGATCGGTGGAGCGGTGTATCAGACTGACACACCGCTCCACCGATCGACGGCGGCTGTTATCCTGAAGGACGTCATATGACGCCCAGTCAGGATAACTGAACCACCGCCCGGACGTCATTTTGCTATAGGCCAGGCGGGAAGTGGTTAAGCAAGGAGATAGATACCAAGGCAGCAGAATAGCAGATACAGAGGTACACTACGATTCTATCTGTGGCGGAACTATAAGCGTTGCAAAGGCTGCACTTGTGACCGGGCCCTGGCATTCTGCCAACGTGGGGGGGGGCAGGACAGGAAGGGGAAACATGTGAAAGGGTCCCACTGTAAGAGTCGGTTCACACTGCTGTGACCCCAAAGTCGTGCGACTTGGTTACTATGCACAGTTGCACGAGTGTGTGCACCAGTTTTAGTAAATCTCCCCCATAAAGTCGCATGACAAGTCAAAACACATTCATTTCAATGGGTGACAAAAAAGGTTCCTGCACTACTTTTCTGTGATTTTGGTGCGATTTTGACTGTAATCTCCCCCTATGTGTCGCAGGTCGCATGATAAGTCGCAGCAGTGTGAGCTGGGGCTTATTAAAAGCCCCACAATGGGAGTAAAGGGCTCTGGGGCCAGAAGAAAGGGCCCCGGGACATTTGCAAAGGGCCCTGGCGGTCAGGGGGCTCTTCATGGTTTCTTGCACCGGGGTTCTGAAGGTTCTATTTGCACCTCTGAATTCTATACAGTAAATTTTTCCTCAAACAAAACAACAAAAGAAGAGAAGGACACACCAGTACTCGTTCATTATGCCAAGCACCATTTACTGATAAAAAAAAAAATGTATAAAAATACTCACAAAAGCTGTAAGTACATGGAAATGGAATGAACCCTAAATCAGGGTCTCCTGAGTTTCCAGGACCTGGATGACCAATGTGAAAGTCCCCATGACTCAATACATTGTGTGGGCCAAGTCTAAGCCTGAGAAATCACAGACTGCAGTGAGATTTCAGATAACCAGGAGAAGAGGGTAAGATATAGGTGATTCCCAAAAAAAGGATGATTTTACAGCTTTTGGATGAGCTATTTTGATATTAACATTCTCTCCTCTCTCTAATTAGGTTTTTACTTTTATTTGATTCTAGCCTGTGTTCACCCTTTCGGCTATTGACTTTTTTGTGTCTAATTAAGAGGTTTCACATTCACCAACTAGCACTGTTAGTCTCACCATCTGTTTCTGCATATATCCTTCTGACCTGGGTTGGCTTTGGATCTTGTCTCAGCATCTTCTTCCTGGATCCTGTTGCAACTTGTTAGTTGCGTAGCTCCATATCTACACTTGTCTGTTGCCTGTTTTGACCTTTGGCCTGAACCTGACTACAATTATGCCTCAGGACTGGAACTCCCCCTGATAAATTCTGTACTCCTAGATGATCTGTTACAACAATCCTAAGGTCCACAAATTGGGACTTGTGATAGCCAAACCCATCCACACCACAGGCAATGGTCATAAAGGTAAAGCACTGCAAGAGCCTAAGCTTTGGAGCAGGGGCGCACTGACCATTGAGCCACTCGGGCACTTCCCGAGGGCCCTGGGCCACTAGGGGGCCCCATCAGGGTTGTCAGCCTCAGTAAAACCAGGGACAGTATGTAAAAATCTGTGTTTTTTTTACATGTCTCTAAAATGTCCCTTACCGACATCCTTTTGGTCTAAAAATCCAGAGATTATATCTGCCCCACCTCTCCAGTACCTTCTCAGCCAATAGAAACATGTCTGTGTATACTGTGTGTACATGTATGTGTATACTGTGTGATTGTATACTGTGTGTGTGTATACTGTGTGGCCCCATAATCTCTGATTGCCTGGGGGCCCCATAATCTCCTATTGCCCGGGGGCCCCATGAGTTGTCAGTCCGCCCCTGCTTTGGAGAGTCTTCCATCACAGGATAGCAACACAGAGAATCTCTGCCTGTCTGTACTGATTCTAAGAATGCTTTCAAGTTCTAGCTTATCTACACTCATCCCTGATCTCCACACCATTCCTGGCACTAACCCTAGGTTCACACCTATGCATTTTTTTAGTGTGTTTTGCAGTTTGCAGAAACGCACTACAATCCATTTAACATAATTTCCTATGGTATAAGTTCACATCTATGTGTTTTTATTAGCCGGTAAATTTTTGGAAAAGGTCAGGGACTTTTTTTTCTGCAGCAGATTGCGTTTTGCGTGTAATAGACTTCAATGGACCCACTCCGAAAACGCAAGCATTTTTACACGTGGTTTCCTTCTTTTTTTCTTTTTTTGGGTCGGTCGTGATTGACGATGGATCTACACCAGGGGACATTTTTAAAATTTTATTAAAGGACTTGTCAAAAACTCATGTTGTGTCTTTACTCACTTTATACACTTTTTTGGTGAAGGGGTAGGGTGCTATGTACCCCCTACTGATTCACATGGGGGGGCAAGAACTGGGCCCCCCCCTGTTAAAAGCAGATTCCAGATTCCAATAAGCCCACAGCCCGCAGACCCCCACAACCACCGGCCAGGGTTGTGGGCAAGAGGCCTTTGTCCCAAAGCACCCTCCCCATGTTGAGGCCATGTGGCCTTTCTGACCTGCTGGGCTGCATGCTCGGATAAGGGTCTGGTGTGGATTTTGGGGGGGGGTCTCACACCATTTTATTTTGGCTTTCCGGCCCGTTACCTAACAACCAGCTAATCAAAGTTTGTTAAAAAGAAAAAAATGCAAAACGAGGGTTTAAAAATGCAAAACACACCACAAAATGTGGTGAAAAAAAAATAAAAAATCAACCGCAGGCAGATGTGAACTAGGGTTACTGGTCTTCAAGAAACTGTTGTGTTCTTAGCTGAAACATCAATTTCGTGTGAATAGACATTAAAACTACAGGGTTAAAGCTGTTGGCTTACTCACCATTGCTGACATGCAGTCTGACTGGGTCACTTAAACCAGTATACCCGAGTGTACACTGGTACTTCCCATCATCTGTTGTTTTTGCATACTTAATCAACAAGGTATCTTCACTAAGTTTTTGTTGAATCTCTTTACCATCCTTGTACCAGGTATAGGTTGTGACTGCTGATGTAGGCCATCTATAATCACAGATCAATCTTATATTCTCTCCCGAGAAGATGGGGCTCCAGTTTGGTGTGAAGGTCACCACGGGTCTAAATTCAGGTCCTAAAAAGTAACACATTTTACAATATTAAGTGAAGTTCCAGCTAAGAGATAAAGCTTATTGTCATCTATAAAGGTCATTAGTATTATACAGGATTTATATAGCGCCAACAGTTTGCGCATCACTTTACAAAATGAAGGCAGACATTACAGCAACAATCATTTTTCGTTTTGTCACATTCGTTATGTTAGAATGATTCATTTTCGGAATTTGTTTAGTATATTTGGATTTGTTTCATATATTCAGATTTGTTTCGTATAGTCAAAATTGTTTCATTTATTTTGGAAGATTGGCTTTATTATCTAAGGACCAGACCTATTTTTCACTATTTTTCAAACTTCTTGTTTACAAGTTAAAATCATTTTTTTTTTTTTTGCTAGAAAATTACTTAGAACCCCCAAACATTACATAATTATATTTTTTCAGACATCCTAGGAAATCAAATGGTGGTTGTTGCAATACTTTCTGTCACCACATATTTGTGCAGCGGTCTTACAAGCGCATTTTTTTTTTTTTGAATGAAAAAATAAGACAACAGTAAAGTTAGCCCAGTTTTTTTTTTTACATTGTGAAAGATAATGTTACGCCGAGTAAATTGATACCCTACATGTGACGCTTCAAAATTGCGCGCACTCGTGGAATGGCGACAAACTTTGACCCTTAAAAACCTCCATAGGTGATGTTTAAAAATTTCTACAGGTTACCAGTTTTGAGTTACAGGTCTTATTTCTCTTGCTCTAACGATCGCGGTGATACCTCACATGTGGGGTTTGAACACCGTTTTCATATGCGGGCGCGATTTACGTATGCGTTCGCTTCTGCGTGCGAGCTTAGCGGGACGGGGCGCTTTCAATTTTATTTTATTTTATTATTTATTTAACTTTTTATTTTTTTATTTTGACACTGTCTTTTTAAAAGAAAAAAATTGTGTCACTTTTATTCCTATTACAAGGAATGTAAACATCCCTTGTAATAGAAAAAAAACATGACAGGACCTCTTAAATATGAGATCTGGGGTCAAAAAGACCTCAGATCTCACATTTACACTTAAAAGCAATAAAATAGATAAATGAATAAACAAATAAATGTCATTTTTTTTTTTTCCAATAAAAAAAAAATTTTCCCCTTTAAGACCATTGGGCTGAAGTGACGTTTGACGTCGCTTCTGTCATCCAATGGTATGGAGCCGAGTGGGGCCATCTTTCCCTCACTCTACTCCATGTCTCTCAGGGGAGAGGACCCAATCGTCTCCGACACTACCGACGGCTCCGGTAAGCAGTGGAGACCACCGGGGAGCGGCGGGAGGGAGGGGCACCTCTAAAAGTGATCTCGCGGCAAATCCGCCGCAGAGACCACTTTTATCTGAAAACGGACCGCACGCTGTTTAACCATGTCCGGACCGCCCAACGTCGTTTTACGCCGCTTCTTTGAAGAGGGATATTGTTGTTATGGCAGCAGCTAACTACCAAAACCCCGGTATCCTCTTCAAGAGCGGGCGGTCCGCTTTCCGATAAAAGTGGTCTCTACAGCGGATTTGCCGTAAGATCCCTTTTATCGGCGGCAGGAGAGGGGCCCCCTCCCGCCGCGCCTTGGTGCTCTCCGTCGCTTTCCGGAGCCGTCGGCAGTGGCGGAGGTGATCGGGTCCTGTGTCCTGTTAGACATGGAGATGAGTGAGGGGAAGATGGCCACCACCCGTCTCCATACCATTGCAGGGTGAAGTGACGTCAAAATGTCACTTCCACCCATAGCTCTTAAAGGGACATTTTTTTTTTTTTTTTAATGACATTTAATTTTATTTATTTTTTTATTGCATTTCAGTGTAAATATGAGATCTGAGATCTTTTTGACCCCAGATCTCATATTTAAGAGGTCCTGTCATTTTTTTTCTATTACAAGGGATGTTTACATTCCTTGTAATAGGAATAAAAGTGACACCGTTTTTTTTTTTTTTTTTTTTAAAAAGACAGTGTCAAATTAAAAAAATAAAAAGTAAAATAATTTTTTTTTTAAAGAACAGTGTAAAAATAAAAAATAAAAGGTAAAATAAATAAGAAAAAAAAAATTTAAACAAGCCCCGTCCCGCCGAGCTCACGTGCAGAAGCGAACGCATTCATGAGCAGCGCCCGCATACGAAAACGGTGTTCAAACCACACATGTGAGGTATCACCGCGATTGTTAGAGTAAATGCAATAATTCTAGCCACAGATCTCCTCTGTAACTCAAAACATGCAACCTGTACAATTTTTTAAAGGTCACGTATGGAGATTTTTAAGGGTAAAAATTTGTCGCCATTCCACAAGCGGGCACAATTTTGAAGCGTGACATGTTGGGTATCAATTTACTCGGCGTAATATTATCTATCACAATATAAAAAAAAATGGGCTAACTTTACTGTTGTACTATTTTTGTATTCAAAAAAGTGTATTTTTTTTCAAAAAGAGGTGCGCTTGTAAGACTGCTGAGCAAATACGGTGTGACAGAAAGTATTGCAATGACCGCCATTTTATTCTCTAGGGTGTTAGAAAAAAAAATAAAAAAATAAAATATATATATATATATATATATATATATATATATATATATATATATGTATATATATATATATATATATATATTTTTTTTTTAATTTTTATATATATATATATATATATATATATATATATATAAAGTTTGGGGGTTCTAAGTAATTTTCTAGCAAAAAAAAAGTTTTTAACTTGTGAACAACACATCTCAGAAAGAGGCTCAGTCCTTAAGTGGTTAAAAAGATACCGGGGTTATGGCAGCTATCTGCCGCCATAACAACGGTATTCAACGTCAAACAGCCGACGTAAATGCTTAATTAGTAGTCATCCCTGCTAGCCCAACCCACAAAGAGAAATAGAATGAGCTGATTGGAAGGTATTGACTGGAGTAACAAAAGTAACAAAACGGACAAAAATGAATTTCGTTTTCATTTGTTATGTTGTGATTCGGAGATTCTGATGGCTCCACTTCCATCCAACCCAAAAACAATAAATAGGAAAAATTATCTTATTTTCACTTTTATACCTTACTGTAATTTATTTCCATTTCATATGTAATGCATTTTTTTTTTTTTTATAATATTGAAAAATGTTAATGCAATATAAAAACAAAATAGATCCGAATCAATCCGGATCGTTCGTTAGGTCGTTCCGTTATTTCGGATGCTTCAAACATTAGCAAAAAGGCCCAAACTATTGCATCATGTCATCTGAATAAAACAAATGAATACAAATACATTTTTATAATTATTTCGGATTTTGCAGAAATGTATTACTATTGTTATTTGGAGGTTCGTATACAACTGAATCTCTGAAAAAATGAAAATGTTGTCCGAACTTTTATTCATCACGAAATGAATCGCACATATCTAGATTCTTGTGTTGTGGAGGAAACTTAATTTGTAACTCGCTCTAACGCGAAGGATTACAGGTCATAAAGGGCAAAAAATCTTCTGTACAAAAAGTCTCTATTCAAATATTATATAATATTGTCAAGTACATTTCTAAGTAAGGAATTTTCACTTACCTTGTATTTGTGTCACAGAGACCACTAAAACATACAAAAGAGAGTATTAATACAAAAATATATTTTTTTTTAATTACTTTTAAAAAGTTTTTTTTTAAATTCTTTTTTTGCCGAAATGACTGTCAGTTGACTTAGCTCCAGGGTGCTACAAAATGTGTCACTTGGGTTAGATAAACCCAAATGAGTCAAGCCTAATTTTGGGGTTCTGTATTCCTCACCATAAATTAATATTACAAAATATGAACCTGACATACCTTATAAAACATCATTCCTATTTTTGTGATAATGTTATACTCATTGCTTATTACCTTTTTTTATGATGCTTGTGAGATTTCACAATTTTATATGGTTTTTATATAGAGTTACTTCACTTACTTACTCTACGTATGCAGTCTCAGTTTTACAAATAAATATTTGTACAGAGTGTACTGATAATTTTAGTATGTTATATTCATTATATGCTAAGTCACTCCGAGAGGTACAAAGTATGTTTGGTTTATTTTTTTGTTTCTTTTTTCATTGGACTTTTTACTTTATGATATGTACTAATTTGTTATATTTGTTTATATGTTTCTTTTCAACAAAATATAAAAAAAAGTAATTTGATTAAAAAAAATATATATTTGATAAATGACAAAGGATCCCCAAAGTGCTGCGGATAAGCATAAGCATAGGCGGTACAGCAGATGCAGCCTACCTCAAAGCTGGATTTGTCTGATTGGATTCTCAAAGGGAACCATCTAAAAAGGGAGGAGTCACTGCTCTTGCTCATTCATTTGCATGTATAAATTTCAGCTTGAGCTACTGAGCTTGGTAAACAACACTTCTGCCCATAGTAACAAAAATGAAAAAAAAAAAAAATAACATGAAACATTGCTTTAGTTCTACAGATCCAGCTCTTCCAATGCTCAGTGTGCAAATACCTAGTTGGAGCTCAGTCACACACATAATTCCACACAATATAATTCCAGTTTCCATCAGTGAAAGGTGCAGGAGCGTGCCAAAGTTCTAACTTCATATGTCCCATATTTTCAATTTTGCAAGTTCTTCGCCCCATGCTTTACCTCCACCTCCGTGAACTCCCCCCTGTACCTATTAAAAAATAAATAAATAAACAAATCCTGCAGTCTTCTTCTCAGGCCATTGATGTCACAGATCTTTCTTTTTTTGGTTGGTGGTCCTCATTCCTGCACTAAATGGTGCTTGTGAAAGGAAGTGTGAGCACCCTATAGACAGTGCCGGGACAAGGTCATCAAGCGCCCAGGGCGAAGATGCCAAACGGACGCCCCCTCCAAAATGTATTAACATTATCTGTCAACAACCCCCCCCTACAAAAAAAATTAAGTACTATGGGGGGGGGGGGTATAGAGGGCTATAAGATCAGTCTTAGTGCAGTCCTTGGGCCCTGCACTAGATGTGCCAATGGCTGTCATATTGTCACTGTGCAGTGTTTGCTTACCCGCTCCCTACCCGTGTTCTTTGCTGGAATGAGATGGGGAAAGATGAAGAAACTCTGCACAGTGGCAGTGCGGCTGTCCCGATCCAAGAGAGAGGCAGTGTATGGGGACAAATCTGGAGGGGGCAGAGAGCACAACCCACCCCTCCTCCATTCACTACTCCTGTCAGCTCATAGGTAGGAACTCTCTATTCAGTGCCCCCCACAGAACATGATACCACCACGCCCAAGGCATGCCTATTAAGTATAAAGGCCCTAGGTCGGTGTGCTGACACCACCCCCCCCCAGGGTTTGGCCTTGACCACCTGGGCTTACAGGCTTACAGAAATATGGTTGAATTAGTCTGGCTGTCAATGAACCCGGAAGACTAATGCCCCGTACACACGATTGTACTTTCCGAAAACAAAACCGTGGAATTTTGTTCATAGGTTGTTGGCTCCAACTTGTCTTGCATACACACGGTTACACAAATGTTGGCCAACAATTACGAATGTTGTGACGTACTGTAGTGTAGTGGGCAGTTTAGTGTGTAGTGTAGTGTAGTGTAGTGGACAGTGTAGAGTGTAGTATAGTGGTCAATGTAGGAATCAGGTAGGTCAGTGCAGTGGTCAGTGTAGGAATCAGGTTGGTCAGTACTATTGTAGGAAGGGAAGGGACTCAGGGAGTGCTAAAAGTCTGCAGGTTAGTGAGCTCAAATTACTTGCCTTGCCCCAGGCGCTGACAACCCACATTATGCCACTGGCTGAGGGGCCCCATAATCTCTTATGGCCTGGGGGCCCCATGGGTTGTCAGTCCGCCCCTGGACGTACAAGACATATGGCGAACCAATAAAAAGGAAGTTCAATAGTCATGTGATATCTCCATTACAAACGCTAGTTTTAGACCGAGTGCTTCTGGCTTGTACTTGATTCCGAGCATGCGTGGACTTTTGTGCGACGGACTTGTGTACACACGATCGGAAAGTCCGACAACAAAAATTTGTTGGGGGGAAATTTGAGAACCTGCTAGCCAACATTTGAGAACCTGCTAGCCAACATTTGTTGGCGTAAAGCCCACCAACAAATGTTCGATGGAGCAGACACACGGTCGGACTTTCCGCCAGCAAACTCACATCCAACATTTGTTGTCAGAAAATCCGATGGTGTGTACGGGGCATAACTCCATATAGAGTGGACTTTCTGTCTGGGATAACGTCATCCTGAAGCCACCAAAGCTCAATTCAAAATGAGTGGGGTCAGAACCAAAAAAAAATAAAAGGCTAGGAGGAGAATCTTGTTACGTGACCTGTCAAAGTTACATGACCAGCTCTCCTCCAGTTATTGATCCAAAGAGAACTCCATAGTGCTCCACACCATAACCCAGATTTTATGAATGGGCCATAAAACGTGGGCAGCAGTTATCATAGCCCAACTGAGTATAATAGAAAGTGATATCCCCTCTCCATTATAAATCAACCCCTAAATCTTAATCGATGCACATAACAAAACACAGCAAATAGGCACAGAGCTCACTAAAACTTATTGCTTCTCCTATACAAAATAAAGTTCATTTTTTAACACAAATTTTCAACATTTTTTAATAGTTCTAAAACAAAAGTAGATGTCAACTTTTATAGGTTTAGCACTATTAGAGGAATAAAAGATGGCTGCTGACTGTTTGGTATGGGCTAGTGTGGATTGTAGTTTGGTTTTTAATTGACTAATAGGGGTTGATTTACTAAAACTGGAGAGTGCAAAATCTGGTGCAGCTGTGCATGGTAGCCAATCAGCTTCTAACTTCAGCTTGTTCAGTTAACCACTTCCGGACCGCCGAATGCCGATATACGTCATTATTTTGAGGACAGATATCGTTGTTATGGCAGCAGCTAGCTGCCATAACCCCGGTATCCTCGCGTTCGGCCGACGGTCTGCTACAAGATAAAATTGGTCTCTGTGGCGGATTCGCTGCGAGATCACTTTTATCGGTGGTAGGAGAGGGGCACCCCTCCCGCCGCGCTCCGGTGCCCTCCGCCGCTTACCAGAGCCGTCGGCAGCGGTGGAGGCGATCCGGTCCTTCTCCTGGCTAGACATGGAGACGAGTGAAGGAAAGATGGCCCCCACCCGTCTCCATGACATTGCAGGGCGGAAGTGACGTCAAAACGTCACTTCCGCCCATAGCTCTTAAAGGGCCATTTTTAAAAAAAAAAATTTTTTTTAATGACAATTTTTTGTTCTTCTTTTTATTGCATTTTAGGTGTAAATATGAGATCTGAGGTCTTTTTGACCCCAGATCTCATATTTAAGAGGTCCTGTCATGCTTTTTTTTTCTATTACAAGGGATGTTTACATTCCTTGTAATAGGAATAAAAGTGACACAATTTTATTTTTTTTTAAAACAGTGTAAAAAAATAAAATAAAAGGTAAAATAAATAAGAAAAAACATTTTCTAAACGCGCCCCATCCTGCCGAGCTCACACGCAGAAGCGAACGCATACGTAAGTAGCACCCGCATATGAAAGCGTGTTCAAACCACACATGTGAGGTATCGCCACAATCGGTAGAGTGAGAGCAATAATTCTAGCCCTAGACCTCCGCTGTAACTCAAAACATGCAACGTGTAGAATTTTTTAAACATCGCCTATAGAGATTTTTAAGGGTAAAAGTTTGTCGCCATTCCACGAACGGGCGCAATTTTGAAGCGTGACATGTTGGGTATCGATTTACTCGGCATAACATTATCTTTCACGATATAAACAAAATTGGGCTAACTTTACTGTTGTCTTATTTTTTAATTCAAAAAAGTGTATTTTTTCCAAAAAAAGTGTGCTTGTAAGACCGCTGCGCAAATACGGTGTGACAGAAAGTATTGCAACGACCGCTATTTTATTCTCTAGGGTGTTAGAAAAAAATGTATAATGTTTGGGGGTTCTAAGTAATTTTCTAGCAAAAAAACCAAAACAGTTTTTAACTTGTAAACAACACATCTAAAAAAGAGGCTCAGTACTTAAGTGGTTAAGCGTTGACAACCTGCAAGCTGATTGGTTTCTGCACCAGAGCTGCACCAGATTTCACACCCACCAGTTTTAGTAAATCAACCCCATAGAGTCTGTTGCTCTATATTATTACAAATGTTGCTGTAAATGTATAATGGAAAAAAAAAAAAGATCCATTCCGCTGGTACTGGGTCAGGGTCCATATTGCCAAATCGAATCCATCATACAATGACAGATGTTTCTGGGGTTTGCGGCCAGCGTGGTGATGAAATCTATATTTGGTGGTCCTGCACCTGCCTGGTGGGGTTCTGGTCAAGGGTCATCAGACTCTTGTATACTCTTATTCATATACCTATCCGCAAGGTTGCCAAATTAGCCATGCTTCATTGTCCGATCCTGGGCCTGTTTTCCTACCAACAGGAATTGGCCACCTACCTATTTATTACAGCCATTGCTAGAGCCTGGAAAAAGCCTGCTGTCTCGTTTGCAGAGGTGAAGAGCATCCTGATGACCCTCATGGTTAATGAGAAAGATGACCAGTATCCCCCACCATTCCCACGCTAAATCTCTTAAGGGGTGGTCCCTGTGGTGGTCTTATGCTCTTACAACCCTGCATCCGACCAGCTTGGACCTTCCCATCTGATGCCATCCTCTCCCCAGCCTGAGGGAACTCTCTCTTCTCTTGCCTCTTCTCTCTTCTCTTCTTTTTTTTCTTCACCTCCCCTTCCTTCATAAATATTTTTTTATTGTTATTTATTTATTTGTCTTGTTTGTTCCCCCTTTTCAGTGGACCTGTCCACCCTCTGCACCCATCCTAGCCCCTGGACCTAAGGGACCAGGCACCCTGTGTTATCCCCCAGCCTCGATCGGGAGGACATTGTAGTTTGATATAATACAGTAATACACCTATTATGAGCATGTTCTGTTTGTAGCCTTCTACCGCTGTTAATCGTGCTTACTGTTTATATCCCCTGCGTGGGATTTCTATGGCTGTAACTGTCTATTCGCTTCAATAAAAAATATTGTACCAGAAAATAAATCAAAATTCAGTTTACTTACAGAACAGCATGAATAATTCCAGATACATGTTGACTCGTCAATGAGCATACAAAAAAAGCAAAGCATCTTAAATGGACGAGATAAAATCTTGGTAACTTCCTTTCTTTAACAAGAAGGAGTGAGGTAAAGAAAACTTCTATTGCAATACCATGGACCTGTATGAGAAAGCTGTTGCAATCTGCAGGTTGAATATTTTGCTTGCTATTATACGTGGGTTTTTCCCCTAAAGAAATATGGGTAATACTCTCTCAAATGCTGCCCCTATCCACTGTGCTCACTATATTATTGTGAGTATTATATTATATTAACTACGGTTGCAGCACGGGCCTTAATTGCCAGGAGGGCATTCATGGACGTCCTCCCGAACAAGCGTTGCGGGTCATGCATGGCGCGCCCTGTGATCACCGACTCTATGAGACTCAGCTGATCAGCTGATCACAGATCCGAGTAAGGGGTCAATCCCGGCCCCTTACCACATGATCAGCTGTCAGCCAATGACGGCTGATCGCGTGATGTAAACAGAAGCTCAGTAATCTGTATTTTTTTTCCTCACGCTATCAGCATGAGGGGAAAAAAAAGCTGATCACCGGCTTCTGTCGGAGGGACATCGGTCCCTCACCCAGAAAGCAGTGGCTGCATTTTCTGTGCCCACCATTGTCAGCTGCCAGTGCCCACTGTGCCACCTACCAGTGCCACCTATCAGTACCCACCAATGCCACCTACCAGTGCCATGAGTGCCACCTACCAGGCCCACAGTGCCACCCATCAATGCCCACCAGTGCTGCTAATCAATGCCCATCAGTGTCTCATAATCGGTGCTGCCTATCAGTGTCATCTACCAGTGCCCATCAGTGCCACCCATCAGTGATCACCAGTGCCCATAAGTGCCACCTATCAGTGGCGCTTATCAGTGTCACCTATCAGTGCCCTTTAGTGCCACCTATCAGTTCCCTTCAGTGCCACCCATCTGTGCCAACCATCAGTGCCCATCAGTGCCACCACTCAGTGCTGATCAGTGCCACCTATCAGTGCCCATTAGTCCTGCCTTATCAGTGCTTATCAGTGCTTATCAGTGCTGCCTATCAGTGCCCATCAGTGTCACCTATCAGTGCCCATCAGTGTCACCTATCAGTGCCCATCAGTGCAGCCTCATCAGCGCAAATCTGTGAAGGAGAAAAATTACCTGTTTTCAAAACCTTTTTTGTTTTATTTAGAAAAAAGTAAAAACCCAGCAGCAATTAAATACCACCAAAAGAAAGCTCTATCTGTGTGAAAAAAATTATAAAAATGTAATTTGGGTAAACTGTAGCATGACCGCGCAATTGTCATTCAAAGAGTGACGGCGCTGAAAGCTGAAAATTGGTCTGGGCAGGAAGGGAGTTGAAGTGCCCAGTAAGCAAGTGGTTAAGTGAGTTAAAATGACATTAAATAAAATTCTTATTCTCAAAAAAAAATCCATACATATCCACTATTTAATGGGCTACCACTTAAAGTGGAACTTTAGCCAAAAGGAGTTCTGCTTTAAGGCCTCCTCCCCTGCTCCTCTTTAACTCTTTTTTTTTCAGACACCCTAGAGAATAAAATGGCGGTCATTGCAATACTTGATGTCACATCGTATTTGTGCAGCGGTCTTACAAGAGTGATTTTTTTGGAAAAAATACACTTTTTTGAATTAAAAAATAAGACAACAGTAAAGTTAGCCCAATTTTTTTCTATATTGTGAAAGATAATGTTACGCCGAGTAAATTGATACCCAACATACTTCAAAATTGTGCCCGCTCCTGGAATGGCGAAAAACTTTGGCACTTAAAAACCTCCATTGGCAACATTTAAAAATGTATACAGGTTACCAGTTTTGAGTTACAGAGGAGGTCTAGGGCTAGAATTATTGCTCTTGCTCTAATGATCGCGGTGATACCTCAAATGTGTGGTTTGAACACCGTTTTCATATGCGGGCTCGACTTACGTATGAGTTTGCTTCTACGTGCCAGCTCGGCGGGACGGGGCGCTTTCATTTTTTTTTTTCTTATTTATTTTCCTTTTTATTTTTTATTTTGACAAAATAAAAAAAAATCCCTTGTAATAGAATAAAAGCATGACAGGACCTCTTAAATGTGAGATCTGGGGACAAAAAGACCTCAGATCTCATATTTACACTAAAATGCAATAAAGAAAAAAAGAAAAAAAAAAAAAAGGAAATGTAATTTTTTGGAAATGATTGCTCTTGCTCTAACGATCGCGGTGATACCCCACATGTGTGGTTTGAACACCGTTTTCATATGCAGGCGCGACTTATGCTGCGTATGCGTTCGTTTCTGTGTGCGAGCTCGGCAGGACGGGGCGCTTTAATTTTTTTTTTTTCTTATTTATTTTCCTTTTTAGTTTTTATTTTGACACTGTCCTTTTTCAAAAAAAAAATCCCTTGCAATAGAAAAAAAGCATGACAGGACCTCTTAAATGTGAGATCTGGGGACAAAAGGACCTCAGATGTCATGTTTACACTAAAATGCAATAAAATAAAATTTTTTTTTTTAAAAAAAGTAAATGTAATTTTTTATTTTTTTTTTTGCAAACTATTAAGCTTGCTCAAACGATTGCGGTGATAACCCACATGTGTGGTTTGAACACCGTTTTCATATGCAGGCGCGACTTACGTATGCTTTTGTTTCTGCGTGCGAGCTCAGCGGGACGGGGAGCTTTACAAATTTTTTTTATTTTTCTTATTTATTTTACTTTTTATTTTTTATTTTTACACTGTCCTTTAAAAAAAAGGACATTTAGGTCACTTTTATTCCTATTACAAGTAATGTAAACATCCTTCGTAATAGAAAAAAAGCATGACAGGACCTCTTTAATGTGAGATCTGGGGTCAAAAAGACCTCAGATCTCACATTTAGACTTAAATGCAATAAAAAAAATGAATAATGAATAAATGTCTTTTGAAAAAAAAAAAAAAAAATTTCCCCTTTAAAGAGCATTGGGCGTAAGGGACGTTTGACATCGCTTCTGTCATCTAATGTTATGTAGCCGAGTGGGAGTCAAACACCCCACACCATCACAGATGTACAGTAATCAGCAAGTGTAGGCCCTGGACAGGACTGGAGGCCGTAAGGAGTGGGCCTGTACTCAGGAGGGGCTGGCTGTTGTCTTTTTGTCCCTTATGGAGGTGGGGGGGATTGCAAATGGCCTTTGAGACCAGGCCATTAGATCCCTGTGTGAGGTTGCATTCCTGGAGGGTCCTGGGAAAGGTGTACCTAGCGAGGAGGTGACCTCAGAGAGCACAGTCCTGTGAGTACTCAGGACCCACATTAGAGGAGAGACTGTAAGGGAGCTTCATCAACAACAAGGCTTCATCACGTGCTAAAGGTGCTGTGTGAGTGACCAGAGAATGTCTTGTATGTCTTGTATGTCTTGTATGTCCTAGTCATGTGATTATTAAGCCATTTTCTGGATTCCACCAGTAAAGTGCTACTTTATGTGGACATTCCTTCCTTTAGGGATGTAAAGGTCAGTGGCGGGGATTGTTGTGCGGAGGGCTCTGGCATGGAGTGGTGCACAAGCTGGCGGAAGGTTTGGCCTCAGCAGGAAGGATAGTGTTCTAGCAGGACAGGAGTGGGAGTGGGGACTTGCTTGTGGCTTCAAATCTAGCCAACCATGAAGCCCCGCTTACAAACACATAATAGGCTTAACATTTTTTTAAATTTACAATAACCCTCAGGCCATTGGTGTTGAAGCAGAATCCATGTATGATACCAAAGTGAGGATTGGAAAATGTATTTTGTCAAGGAAACCAATTAAAATTTTCCTTCAAATTTTATATTTTAACATGCTTACTAAACCACAAATGCAGTCTCTTGTCATGCCTTTCTTGTCCACGTAAAATACATATATCTTAAATAAGCCAGGTACATGTAAAAGTACTTTAATTAAATTTGTATTATTTTCTTGTACAAAGGTTTTTATTGAACATAAAGATCATCAAAAAGAATTCAAAAAACAGTGGTGGACACACCATGTGAACACATCTGCATTAAAATTGCGGATATATAACAAATATAACAGTATTAGACATAACAAATCTTACAGGGTCCTGAAGTTCAGGAGAGTTTGCATGAGGTCTGCGGACTTTATGGATATGTTAACCTGCTGGATTTTAGCAAAGTGTGCTTAAGGTTAAAATGCCTATTACAGATTGGGTTGACTTTGGATGATTAACAACATAATGTGAAAGAGACCATATGGAGCTGGGTAACACTTTTGCATGTCCTTAAAACGGCTCATCATGTGTCCAACCTGACAGAGGTTGGTCTGTAGATCAAAGGGGTCGTGAGAAAGAATATAAGAATGAAGATTTAGAAGAGGAAAGGCCAAGAAAAGAGGAGATAAAATGGTGCAGCAGAGGAGAAAAAAAAAAGGGGGTGGAAGGTGAGGGGGGGGGTTCCCGGGGTGGGGGGAACAGAGGCATCTCAGAGTGAGAGCAGCGCAGGATCAAATCTAGAAGGGGGGAACGTGAGACACCCAGGGCTGCCATGTCCGAAGAAATTTATCATGTGTGTCTGATAGCACAACTGTCAACTTTTCATTAATCATGATGATCATATGCGATGCCAATCGGCGTTCTGGTCTTAGTAGCTCTATAATTGGTTTCCCTAGGAGAGCTTCATAGGGATCCCTTCTTATGTTTGTATTGAAAAGGTTACGAAGGAGTGCATTTCTGATCCACAATCTGCATACCTTGGGGCATTTCCACCAGATATGTGCCATTGTTCCCTCCTGGGCACACCCACGGAAGCATAAGGGGGAGTAGGATGGAATAAAGCTCGCAAGTCTAGCTGGAGTGTAATACCACGATACAGTATTTTGTAAGCATTTTCTAGGAATAGTACATTCCTGGAGCATTTGGATAGAGTAGCAGCCATGACCTTTCAATCCTCTGGGTCTAGTTTTTTCCCCAACTCTGCCTCCCACTGGAGATGATACGGTCTCAGGGGTGGTTTCTTGGAGCCTATTATGGCTGCATATATTAAAGAGATCAAACCCGAGGATTAAGGTCGTGATCTACATAAACTTTCGAAAGGGGTCAATGTATAGGGGGTTGGTTGAGATTTAATGAGTTGTTGTAGGAAGTGTCGGATCTGCATGTAGCTGTAGTGTTCCCTAAGGGGGATATCGTGGGAGGATCGTAATGCTGCGAATGGAATAATCTTGGTAGGGGTAAACATGGAGTGGATATCTACAAAACCATTCTCGGACCACCACGCGAATTGCACCGGGTTATCTCGACCAGGTGGAAATAGCGGGCAGTGAAGAAGGTGGAGTAGAGGGAGATGCAGGGAGATCAGGCTCGCTGAGTATTTAATTGAGTCCCACAACTTAAGTGAGTGAGCCAACTATGGACCTATGTTGGTTGGGCGGTGGGCCTTGGGGAGCCAGGGAAGAGAGGCCAGTGGTATCGGATGGGAGTCCACCAGGTCAATGGCGGCCCACAACGGCATCTGCTGTTTCTCATGGAGATGTGATAGTGGGGCAATAGATGCCGCCGTGTAATAAGCTTGCAGATTGGGGACCGAGAGGCCGCCATTGACCCCGCGGGCATACAACACCCGTTTATTGATTCTGGGCCTCATAGAACCCCATATAAAATAATTTTATGTTGTATAATATGGGGTGGAACGTGGACCGGTAGAACCCTGAAATAATAGAGCAATTTTGGAAGATAGGTCATACGAATAGTTGCAATCCGTCCGAACCAGGACAGTGGGAGGGCAGACCAAGAGTTAAGCATAGCTGCCAATTTCCCAAAAAGCAAGGGGAAATTGGCCTGGTAGAGGCTTGAGTAACTCGGGGTGAGTTTAATCCCCAGATAGGGTAGGGAGGTCAACCATTGAAAGGAAAAGGTAGATTTTAAGTGTTCTAGTTCAAGGGGTGCTAAATTAGCACATCGCTTTGGACTTGGGGTTGACTGCTAGGCCCAAAATCGAGGCAAAGGTGTTTAAAAGGGACAGCAGATTAGGTAAGGCTTGGTAATAGTAAGCAGGATATCATCCTCAAACAGGGACAGTTTGTGAGGGGAGCTCGCAATTTCTACCCCCTCTATGTCCGGGTGAAATCGGATAGCCTCAGCCAGAGGTTCCAGTGCCAAAATAAATAGAAGTGGAGAGAGAGGGCAGCCCTGACGAGTCCCTCTTTGAATAGGAAAGGTAGGTGACTCAAATCCATAATACTTCTTAGCTTGGGGGGCGTCATAAATAGCTGAAACCCATCTCGTACAGGACGCACCAAACCCATAGTGGTTTAATACCTGTATAAGATAGGGCCAGGACAGGGTATCAAAGGCTTTAGTAATGTCCAGAGACAAAAACATTGTCTCCAGAGATCTGTTGTGTACAATGTGTTGTATTTGTAGGAGACGTCGGATAGCGTAACCAGCCTGTCTCCTTGGGACAAAGCCCACCTGGTCTTTTTTTATTAGTTGTGGGAGAAAGGAGTTGAGGCGATTGGCCAGGATTTTTGTCAAAATTTTCATGTCTATATTGATCAGGGAGATCGGCCTGAAGTTGGCCCAGGAGGAGTGATCTTTGTCAGGCTTGGGGATCATCACTATGTTGGCAGTTAATAGGTTTGGTGTGAAGGAACGACCATCTTTAACTGAGTTATACATAGTTGTGAGGTGGGGAGCGATAACATCAGCTAATTTCCGATAATAAAGAGCTGAGAAACCATCAGGGCCCGGTCTTTTACCTACTTTTAATTCTTTAATACAATGAAGGACTTCTGAGACTTGAATGTCTCGGTCCATGAGTGATTTGTGGGCCTCAGATAGGGAAGGTAAGGAAAGATTTGTCAGAAAATCATTGGGGGGTTGGGGGGAGGAATGGTCGGGAGTTGAGTAAAGTTTAGTAAGACGGTGTCTGAATTCATCTAGAACTCGTTGTGGGTTTCCCATAAGGATATTATGACGGGTGCGCAGAGTAATAGAAATGAATTTTGGGGTGAAAGTGTGTAGTCTATCAGACAACATTGCATTGGGTTTGTTGGCCTTAGCATACCATTTTTGTCTGGCCTAGCATAGGGTGCGCTCTGCTTCATCTGTCAGGCACAGATCTAGCTCTGTACAGGCTTTGTCTAGGAGCTTGCGATTATCCGGGGTGGGAGATTGTTTGAAGGTCTCTGATAAGGTCTCCAATTGGTGTTCTAACGCGCGGCGGACTTGCGCCCGTTCCCGTTTACGTCGGGATGCAATCCTAATGACGTGGCCCCGAAGGACTGCTTTATAAGCTTCCCAAAGTGTGACCGGGGATGAGACCGACCCTACATTAAGTTTGAAATATTCCTCGGAAGTGTCGTGGATATCTTTAAAAATTTCTTTGAAGGAGAGGAGAGAATCTTTCATGATCCAGGGGGATTGCTGGGGTTTGCTTAAAATAGAGTGAAGCACTGTCACAATAGGGTCATGATCTGTCCATGGAGCGGCAAGCACAGAGCATGAGTCTACCAGTGAAAGGTGTTTTCTTAGTACAAACATGTGATCTATTCTAGAGTGAGAGTGATGGGGATGTGAGTAATGAGTGAAGTCCCTACCCAGAGGGTGCAGTTCCCTCCACACGTCTACCATGTCATGAGATTGTAGGGAGTATTTAAATGTTTTGGCGGCAGGGGAGGGGGGCTTATGATCCGATGGGTAGTTGTCAATAGAGGGATTCAATGACACATTAGAATCACCTGCTAGAAGGAGGGTACCCTTCTGGTGTGATTTCAAGAGGGAGCAGATGTGAGTCAAGAAGGGTCCCGGATTTTTATTCGGGGCATAGTAAGACATTATGGTTACATTATTGTCTTGAACGGTGCCCTGTACTATTAGGTACCTACCATTTGAGTCAGTGATCTGTTTACTGCAAATAAATGGAACAGATTTGTGTATGGCAATCAGGACTCCTCTTTGTTTGGTAGGGCTGTTGGCCAAATAGACCTGGGGGTAGTCTGCCGCAAAATATTTAGGGCAGGATGAGGAAGAGAAATGCGTTTCCTGTAGGCACGCAATGTCTATCTTTTGTTGTTTGAGGTATTTAAATATCTTGACCCTTTTTTGAGGAGAGTTCATGCCCTGAACATTCAGGGACAACGAGTGGAGGGTCATGGGATCAAGGGTGTGCTGCTATGAAATGTTCCAGTCGCGCACCCCGGGGACCAAAAGGGAAGAGTGGGAGTGGAAAGGAGAGAGAAGGTAGCGAAAGACAAGAGAGAAAAGAGGAAGGCATGTGGTTTAAATTTTCCAAAATGAGTTTGGGGTAGGGTATGTATTGAAAACCTATTTGCATCGTTTTGTGGACTCTGAGGTCCACGGTGATGTGGGTCGTTGGCCAAGACCTTCGTCATAGCCAAGTACCTACTCATGGGGGGAGCAGTGGTCTGCTGGAACCACCGGCCGGTTTATATAAAAGTAATTGCAAGTTAAACAGTGTGTTAGCACAGAGACTAAAAAAAAAAATGAAAGAAAATCTGGTAATAATACAATCTTCAAGAACCAAGTTAAGCCATTCTGTTAACAATGTGTAAGAGAAGGAGAAAAAAAAACAACCAAGAAGAATATAAAAATAATTCTAACAAAACAACAAGGCTTCATCACCTGAAACTTCCGGACCCCAGATGACAACGGTCAAAGACACGCTGTAGCCGGGCTGCCCAACAGACCCACCCGGCCAGTTCCCACCCACGGGCCCCCCAAGCCACCAGGTGTGGATGAGGGACCCGTGGGTAGGGACAAAGATCCCAGCCGCCCCGCCCAACCAATAAAAGATATGTCTTGCAGGGGTATATTACCCCCTGATGATATACTAGTCCCGGAAACAATGGTAAAGGGAAATAAAAAAAGGAAAAAATAAATAAATAAAATTGGGGGGGGGGGGGGATAGTTCAGCAAGCCAATTCCTGTCATCTAGAAAACAGCCGTGTGGCAAGGGGTGTAGAGGCCTTCCAAACTCCGTGCCTCAGTATATTGCCTGGAGGAGGGGGTCAACATCCCTGACTGCCATCTCACAAATGGGGCAGTCTATGGCGGGATGCACAACCTTAACCAGAGTGCCAGGCTTAGTAGATAGTACAGGAAAAGCAGGGGATTCCTTTCAGAGTAACACGCTTTTTCCGGGAGCAAGTGGTTGCGGGCAGGCCAAGTTCGTCGGTCGTAGTAAGGATCCGGGTTGCATAGAAACAGGTTGGATTTCTCAAAGAGGTGTTGTAGAAGCGATTTCAGCCATTATTGGACTTGTGGAACCTTTGGGCCTGAAGATCCCGCAACGCCTGCGATCCAGGCATAGATCGCTGGGAGGCCTGTGAGGGCTGGCTAGAAGGCCTGGCAGTTCCAGATTTAGAGGAGGAGGACGGAGCTTCTGCAGAGGGTGAGGGCAAATCCAGGTGTAGCTCCTGGAAGTGGCGCCTCAGCTCAGACGGAGAGGTAGCATGGAACTGGCGGCCCAGATGGGAGAATGATAGCTTAAAGGGGAACCCCCATCTGTACCTGATTCCCTGGGTTTGCAGAATTTGAAGGTAGGGTTTGTGGCCCCGTCTTCTGGCAATTGTAACTGGCGAGAGGTCAGCAAACAGTTGTAGGGGATTTCCTTGAAAGGAGATATCTTGTTGTTCTCTGGCAGCTTGCAAGAGTTTCTCCTTTGTACGGTAATAATGGAATTTAATGATGACGTCTCTCGGTGGGCCGTCAGAGGGTTTAGGGGCCAGGGAGCGGTGTATGCGATCAAATTCCAACCTGTCTACCGGGATCCCGGGGGCCAGTTCCTGAAAAAAGGCAGTTGCTGTACCTTGTAAGTCAGTGATATTCTCAGGGATGCCGCGGATACGGAGATTGTCCCTGCGAGCTCTGTTTTCTGCCTCCTCCAGCTTATCCTTTAAGATTTCAATCTCAGCAGTCATTTTATCTACTTCTTCCTCATATCCCTCTAGTACTGTAGTGGCCAGGTCCATGCGCTGTTCCAGTTGGTTAGTGCGGTGGCCTATCTCAAATTTGTATTATTTTCACAGATACAATATACAATCATATATAAACTTGATAGGGAGTGGTCTAACAGAGTGTAAAATATAAGAAGATGCAAAGAATGCATAAAAAGCATAAAAATATAATTATTGTGGTCACAGTGGTAGCAGATATATATTCTCATTTCAATGTCCAGAAAGTCCCACTGATACAGGTCCCTGCTGATTATTCCCATTCAGGGCATAGGTTGCCCTTAAAGCTTCATTGCTCTCCGCCACTTTGACCGATGGAGCCCTCAGAGATAAATGGTCTTTTTGGGTTTGGAAAAGAATGTGACCTTCTTTCTAGGATGCAGTGCTCGTCTTCGACCACCAGTCACTAGTCCCAAACACCTTCATGTGGGGGAGCAGGTTATGAACCCTATGTATGGCCTAACACTGACCATCACAGAACTTACACAGGGTTTATGATGTTTAAACAGATGAATGGAGCAAAAGAGGTTAGCGAGGAAGGTATCAGTGGGGGTGGTGGGATTGAGCTTTTAATAGGCCTTTGCCAATCCAGGACAAAAGTGACAAAGTCTCCTGAAATGCATTGGATATATTTGATGTTCTTAACCATTTAATGTTTCAAAAAGTCCTTTAAGTTGATAAACTTTTGTACCAAGCACTCCTCAGTACACATCCAAGAATTTATCCTTTAGCGAATGCTTTATTTGTTGCCATCAGAGAGGTAGCACCTAGGACCACAACAGGGTCCACCCACACTATATTTTTATAATGGATTTCCTTCTTTAACCACTTCTTGACCGCTCTATAGCCGAAAGACGGCTACAGCGTGGTGATCCAGATCTGGGCGGGTGTCCATGGAAGCCCTCCAAGAACCACGCCCCCTGTGTGCTCCCTGGGCCGCACATCCCGCTCGCTCTGTGATCAGCTGTGTCCTTTGGACACAGCTGATCACAGATTGGGGTAAAGGGCCAATCACAGTGGCACTTTACCATGTGATCACCTGTGTCCAATCACAGCTGATCACATGTTAATAAACTTGCCGGTTATCAGGCATTCCTTTCCTCATGTGCTGTCACAGCAGGAGAAAATGAGAGCCGATAACCTTCAAGTATGACAGGGGATATTTACACTGATAATCAGGGCACTGCTCATCAGTGTCCGGATGATCAGTGCAGCCCCAACAGTGCCAATCAGTGCCCATCAGTGCTGCCTATGTGTCCCCATTAGTGCCACCTATCAGTGCTCATCAGTGCTGCATATTAGGGCCTTCTCATCAGTGCCCATCAGTGCCTCTTAATCAGTTTCACCTATCAGCGCCTCCTCATTAGTGCTGCCTATCAGTGCCCATCAGTGCTGCCTATCAGTTCCGCCTATCAGTACTGCTATGTTACCTCATCAGAGCTGCCTCATCATTGTCCTTTAGGGCAGCCTCATCAATGCACATCAGTGATGGGGAAAAATTAAAAATTACTTTATTAATTTGCAAAATTAGATTGATCATTGAGAACGTCAGCCTATGACGAAACGCGTTTGGGAGGGACGTGCTGACGTCACCACGCTGCCTCACAGAGGACGGGAGTTTTGTTTGTGTGCCGGCCGGTGTGGTGATTTTATCCTACTACACTGTAAGTGTTTTTTTTCTCTATGCGCAATAAATAGTTTGTACGTATTACACTATTTGCCATCATTCTTTATATACATGTAATGCGGAGCACGAGTTACGGATGGTACAATGGATTCCCGCAAACCCCATGTCTGGAAGCCGGTCCTGTGATTTAATCTATCTGCCATTAAAGAGCCTGCTGTCTGGTAAGCATGTCTTATATGCGGTTTGCAGTACTTCGGTACTTCCTTTCATTTGGTTTTTGTTGACCAATTATATGCTCCAATCTATATTGTATCTGGTAAGCGGCTTCAGATCTGCACCTTGGTATCCCTTCACTTCTTTTGCTCAATAGTTATATGCTCCATTTTTAATATAATCTGGTAAGCGGCTTCATATCCCTTTCATCTATCATCTGGTGTTTTATCACATGCCCTTTTGGGTGTTATTTCTGGTAAGCGGCTTTTTTGGATGTTTTTGCACTAGCCCTTTTCACACATAGTTTTTCTATTTGATGTCACTCACCCCATTGTCCCTTTTTTGGGCTTATGGCACTATATATTGTATGAGTTTTATGATTTATCACTGGTGGAGTGTCATTTTTTATTTTTACTTTTTTTGATTTTTATTTTTTATCAATACCTATCCATGTCAGTATTACGCTATGTTATTTAAAAAAAAATTCTGGGTTTAACCTTCGTGGATCCGATCTGGTTTGTGAGTGCTTTCTGTCCAGGACGTATCCGGAAAGGTTCCCTAAAGGCCCAGGCTGGGTTTATAGCCACCTGTCATATTTGGCTTGCTATCTGGTAAGCATTCCATCCTACAGGAAGTGCGATACCTGGAGATTAGCTATTGATCATTAACAACCACCAATTTTTCACCATTTATTTAATCAATATATTGGTGTTGGACATTTATCACAAGGACTATATTTTTTCACTAATATTTGATTGATTATCAACATGTCATTTTCTAAGCGCGGCTTTTTTTGTTTATTTGCTTTATATGTGTAGTTCACTTATAGCTGCAGCTTCACGTTTAGACTTCTAGCGCAGTTTTTTCTTTCCAAAATTAGAACCTATTTTCACTTCTATTGGTCTAGTGCTATCACACACACATCAGGCGTGCAAAGTAGACATGGAATACTTCTTCTGCTGCCTACACCACAGACTCTGTAATGGTGCAGACAAAACACCAGCTGAAGAGTCTGCAGAATCTGACACTTCCAGGAGTGTCAGATGCCTCATCTGCCTCTGCACAATGTGGTTTCTCTCTCCAGTCCCTACCTCACTACAGGACAGAGTGGTGGATCTGAACAGAGCAGAGGACCAGAAACTCAAGGAGGTGTCAGATTCTGCAGGTTGCTTGGTCATTGATGACCATTTCTTGTCTTCTTTGTAGGGGGTTCTGTACTTTGAACATTTATTTTAGAGAAAAGGGTCACACAAAAAAGCTCTGTTCATAAAAACAAACAGCAAACAGGTCGTTTGGACAAGGCAAGACCTCTTCCAGGTTAATCAGATAACATGTTATTACTTCATCTGTACAAGAAACCTCTCATGGTGGCCTAACTTCTTAGGAAAATTGACTCGAGTCCTTGCTACATACCCTTACCGAGAACAGCACAAAAGCATTGGAGAGGAACCAAGTCCATTTAAAGGGTGAAGATATGCTTTAAAGCTGAAGTTTATTTGGCTTATATTTTTGCTTCCCTAGTTCCTCTCTCTCTCTTCATTGAAATGCTGATGACATGTTTAAATAAAACCTTTCCATTTTCATTTTGTACCTTATTTTAAACCCAAGCTGGAGTTTAGCTATATGGTCAAATTTGGGGCCCTTACAATTTCTCATTGCATAAATCAAGGAGGCATAAGGTAAGAATAAAAAATTGTGTATGACACTAAAGAAACTTTCAAACAGCAGCCAGCACAGCAATAAACAAATGCAAATCAAACTAGAAATAAAAAATATGTGCAGCGCTTAAAGATTCCGTACAGCTACAAAATCATGTATATAAAAAGCAATATGAACCAATGTGAATGAACACAAAATAATATATTAAACTCTGAATGAGTCCATATAGTGTCCTATAATTATTAATAAGTCCATAGATGAATAATGGTGAAAAGAAATTAACCGGATCAAGAAAAGAAAAAAATGTGTTCCTCGTGACATCAGTGTTGAGTGAATATACAATACGACCAACACCGGTTGTGAAAAAGGCTTACCGGAGTGAATGGACTTAAATGGGTCAATGAGTCAACAAGGCTTATGGTGTAAACACCAGTATATGAGACATCCTCGCCTGTACTTCTGACCAAAGTGGAAGATGATCCCTCCATCCAATGGATGGCTCAGATAGACATGTTGCAGATGTAGCCAGCAAGATGAGCAGAGTCTTTCTCATGTAGTCAAGCAGTGTGACCAAAAAAGAAACAAATTCTCCACATAGTGTGAACCCGTAAAAATAACTAAAATTTAATAAAATTGGGAACACTCACATTTGAATAGATGAACAAGCCCTTGTAATGGACAGTATAAGCAATGCAATGACATCAGCAGGGTTTGTAGCAATGCTTTTCATCTAAGGAGACATGTGATGTCTTTATGGACCTTGCTTTGTGCTGTGCAATTCATTTGGTGGAGGAGAGGTTATAGTGTGGGGTTGTTTTTCAGGGGTTGGGCTTGACCCCCTAGTTCCAGTGAAGGGAACTCTTAAGCATACCAAGACATTTTGGACAATTTCATGCTCCCAACTTTGTGGGAACAGTTTGGAGATGGCCCCTTCCTGTTACAACATGACTGAGCGCCAGTGCACAAAGCAAGGTCCATAAAGACATTGATAAGTGAGTTTGAGGTGGAGGAACGTGACTGGCCTACACCTGAAATAACACCTTTGGGATGAATTAGAGCGGAGACTGTGAGCCAGGCCTTCTCGTCCAACATCCGTGGCTGACCTCACAAATGCACTTCTGGAAGAATGGTCGAACATTCCCATAGACACACTCCTAAACCTTGTGGACAGCCTTCCTAGAAGAGTTGAAGCTATTATAGCTGCAAATAGTGGGCCAACTCAGTATTGAACCCTACGGACAAAGAACGGGATGTCATTAAAGTTCATGTGCGTGTAAAGGCAGGTGTCCCGATACTTTTGACAATATAGTATATGTAGATAATATATTCCCAGCGGGATAGGCAAACTGAAACACCATTAGATAATAATCAATCACATTTCATCACAGGTTTTCATTTATAGATTCAAGAAATTTTATAAGCTTTATGTGATAGCTGATATAGTCCCAGTAGGATAGGTAATCTGATAAGCCAGCAGGTGATACGTCACCATGTTTTATCACAACTGCGCATTCATGGGCTCTTCATTTACAGATTCAAGAGATTTAATCAACTTTATGTGGTAATAAATGAAAATGAAAGAAATTATCAATATACATCCTGCTAGTATTAGCCGAACCATGTTCTGCTGAGATACGGAAATGGTTTCCATTGTTGCCTGCCGACCTGAAAAGAGAAAACACATTTGCAGTTACTCAACATTTTTTCTGTCTACTCGTATCCCATGTGAGGTCCTGTATCATCATACAAGATATACTGCTCTGTTGTATCATTTGATGACCTGTATGCATAGGAGTTAATTTACTAAAGACAAATAGACTGTGCACTTCAGAAGTGAAGTTGCACCAATTTTCCCCAGAGGTTCGTAAATGTGGTAAAGCTCTTCTGATTTCCATCATCCAAAAATGTGCAACCAAAAATGCACTTAAAATTAACTATAACGTGAAGCTTCACCACATTCACTAAACTCTGGAGAAAAAGAGTGCAATTGGACCTGCACAGTGCACAGTCTATTTGCCTTTAGTAAATCAACCCCTTATGCCGCGTACACACAGTCAGACTTTTCAGCTACAAAAGTCCGACAGCCTGTCCGACAGACTTTCGACTGACTTTTGGCAGACTTGCGGCGGACTTGCGGCAGACTTTCTTACGAGCGGACTTGCCTACATACGATCACACAAAAGTCCGACGGATTCGTACGTGATGATGTACACCGGACTAAAATAAGGAAGTTGATAGCCAGTAGCCAATAGCTGCCCTAGTGTGGGTTTTTGTTCGTTGGACTAGCACACAGACGAGCGGATTTCTGGGTCCGGCGGAGTTACGACGTAAAGATTTGAAGCATGTATCTTCATCTATCTATTTGAATCTAAAGTCCGTCAGATTTGAGGCTGCAAAAGTCCACTGAAAGTCTGGGGAAGCCCACACACGATCGGATTGTCAGCTGGCTTTAGTCCGTCGGCGTCCGTCTGACTTTTGTAGACGAAAAGTCCGACCGTGTGTACGCGGCATTAGAGTAGTAAATTGATAGCACTAGAACCTTAGGTAAGTGATGCCTTAGTCCTTAAAATGTATTATATCAATTCTTGCTGATGGTATCCATATGGGGGCATCTGGGTGATATGTGGGCTGTTTTCATGCACTGAGGGACTAACACAGAAACCTCGTGATATGAAGATAGTATTTGAATCTAAAAGTCAAAGCACCACACCGAAGTATGGGAATCCAAAGAAAATATTTATTTCAAACATATATTGGTTACAATGGCCAACGTGGTTTGGGAGCCACACATTAGCCTTCATTAGGGATTTTGGAAATATAAGATCCAGTAATATGTATTCAGACTGTGATTTATACTTTGGATTTGACTTTATATCAAAATGAACTTTGTACCATACAGCAGTTAGTTGGAGAAGCCCAAAACCAGCTGCTGAATGGTATCACAATCATTTTGGCATCAAATTCAAACTATAAATCTGCCTACAGTTCTGTGGCCAGTACATGTAGTTTAGGTCTTGTGTCACAGATCTGGGTCGTGTTATCGCCTACAATAATTTATCCCCTCCCTTGTTTGACAAATTGATTCTGGTCCAGATTTTTCCTTGGTGCTAGTAAAAGTTGCCTCCAAGCCCATTGTACTGTCTATACAATAAAAACAGCATGTATATAGTAAACAATTAAGGAGGACTCATTAAAAATGTTCTTCTATACAGGGTCCTGTGTAATGCTCAGTGCCATTAATCCATAGTATTTTGATCCTTCACAAACCTCTATGGAAGAGTATGGGACAGGGCCAGCTACCTTCTGGTGGTTGGAGGTCTGACCTTTGCAGACACTTTTATTTTCCTAGGCATACTGTAGGCAGATTGCCTACATTAGTTAGTGAGCAGTGGTTGACTCAGGCAAGGGGAAGGGGCTAAATCAATGACTTATAGCAGGACTGCGACATTGCGGCGGATATTCGGACACTGACACTTTTAGCACTCTGTGGGAACCAGTGACACTAATACAGTGATCAGTGCTAAAACATATACACTGTCACTGTACTAATGACACTGGCTGGGAAGGGGTTAGCATCAGGGGCAATCAAAGTGTTAAATGTGTGCGTAGCCAATGTTTTTCTAAACTGTGGGAGGTGCTTTTAATATGGGAAGACATGGATCCTAGTCCCAGCTTTGCGGAGATACAGGGTGCATGCTTTCCCTCCAGTCTGAACAATGATCTGCCTTGTTTACATAGGCAGATTGCCATTGAGCCTATGGGCTGGATGATCGGTGGGTGCCGGTGGACATCAAGTCCGCAGTAGCCACCGCTGGGTTCTCGCTGTGTGGGATCACAGCAGAAGAAAGCCGCCGGTGGCACACATGTGCGTGCCCTACCCGGAAGGACCAGATCACGTTTATATGAGATCAGATGTAGAGGTGCGCCCTGTAGCAGTAAATCTGCTATAGGGCGGCATTTAAGTTGGGAAAGAAAATTCTCCACTTATAACGCAGTGGTTGGCACTTTTTATGTGTACCTTAATTACTGTTGGCATCAATACATAAAATATAATCATGGATAAGTTATAATCATGCCCATGATGCCCCCAGATTTCTCTGCAGTTTGATAGAATTAGATGTTCCAACTCAGACTGCCAGCAGGTTGGAGTTGTCACGAATTTTACCCATACTTGCACCTTAGAATTACTGAAGTTGGAAGGAATACTTCCACATAATGATGAGGAGTTACCTCTAATTGGAATGGATGCTTCATCGGTAATGATGAAAATTTGATCCCAAAATAATCTTTTCTCACATTTGTATCTTCCAGACACATCCTCTGATCCTGGAAGAGTGAGGGAACCTTCATCTCCTCCAGACCGCCTTATGACATTATCCTTGTAGAATTTTGTTTGGTATACAATATACCCAGGAGGACTATGACATCTGAGAGTCAGTTCTTTTCCCGGTGAGATGTTGGATGGAGCCTGTAGAATGACTGGTCCTGCGATGATAAATTGACAACAAACTATTAAAGTGCAACTAAAACAAAATCTCAAATCCATTTACTGTGTTATGCAAAAGCCTCATAATGTGAACAAAAAATTTCCCTTTCCCTTCCCTGACTGAGCCAAATCCCCTTTTATTTATGTCTCACACGCTCCCCATCTCAGACACTGCAGATCACAGTGGGAGGGTTTTAGCAACAGAGGCAGTGCTATCAATCCAGAAAGCTGTGGGCAGGACTAGGTGCAGCCAGGTGACGATTGACAAGATGAAACTTTATAAAATTAGCAGTGACAATGGCACACCTCTTGCAACATTTTTTCATCTTGTTTTTTTACAAGCAGGCAAAGCCTACATGAGAGCTGCAACTCTGCTTATAATTCAGGAGCAGTTCAGCGCTGTTGCCACACAATCATAGGAAGCTGCATTAGATGGATCCCACTGGCAGGATCAACAAGCATTTAAAGGACTTTTCATTGGGACTAAGATAAAACTGTATTTTCAGCTGAACCTATAGATCAGTGGTCTCCAAACTGTGGCCCGGGGGGCCAGATGTCCTTTGCTTGCCTTTATCCAGCCCTTGGGGGATGATTGCTCCTACTGACACCAACAATGGGGCACTATTCCTCCCACTGATACCAACGATGGGACACTATTCCTCCCATTGATACCAATGATGGGACACTATTCCTTCCACTGATACCAATGATGGGACACTATTCCTTCCACTGATACCAATGATAAGGAACTATTCCACCCACTAACACCACCAATAGAGGCATAATTCCTGCCACTGACACCAACAATGGGGCATTATTCCTCCCACTAACACCACCGATAGGTGCATAATTCCTGACACCAACAATGAGGCACTATTCTTTCCACTGGCACCAATAATGGGGCACTATTCCTCCCACTGACACCAAGGATGAGACACTATTCCTTCCACTGACACCAATAATGGGGCACAACTCCTCACACTGACACCAGTGACGGGGCACTATTCCTCCCACTGATACCAATGATGGGACACTATTCCTCCCACTGACACCAATGACGGGGCACTATTTCTTCCACTGACACCAATGATGGGGTATTCTTTCTCCCACTAAAGATGTGGCATTGTTTTTTCTCCAGCACCCCTAAAGTCTGAAGAACCGTAAACTGGCCCCTTGTTTAGAAAGTTTGGAGACCCCTGCTATAGAAAGGTGTTGCAGCATATTTTAATTGAGAACCATAGATCTACTGTAAGATGAACAGGCTAATTCAGTATGGCACTACAAACAGCAGAATAAGGCGAGTCCAGCAACTGATAGCATTCAATAAGTGTTATTATTCCCATAGTCAGGTTAGTTAACCACTTCACCCCCGAAAAAATTAACCCCCTTCCTGACCAGAGCCCTTTTTGCGATTCGGCACTGCGTCGCTTTAACTGACAAAAGCGCAGTCGTGCGACGTTGTACCCAAACAAAATTGACGTCCTTTTGTTCCCACAAATTAGAACTTTCTTTTGGTGGTATTTGATCCCCTCTGCAGTTTTTTTTTTTTGCGCTATAAACAAAAAAAGACCGACAATTTTGAAATAAAGCAATATTTTTTTTTTTTTTACAAATGTTTTATTTGTTTAGCCAAAGGGAGGGATCCATGGACCCCTGATACAATACAAATATATGTTCAACATGAACCGAACAATGAAGGATATAACATCATTAAGCAGTAAATTATCAAATGGTACTGTAAATACATTGTCTGGCTTAGTAAACCACGTAGTCCTCCCTTATCATTTTATTTAGAAGAAAGTCAGACCTGCCCCTGTGTAAAACACAGAGCGAGATCAGAAAGAACAGATGAAAGGAATACAGGGAATTTGAAATATAGGATAGGATAAGAAGCTAGATAAGTTACGGGGAAAGTAGAGGGGGAGGAGGGGGGAGGGAGCGGGGATGGAGGATAATGTGACATCACGAGCTGTTACGTCTATGTTGCATAGAGAGAAATACATATATAACACCAAGGGGAAGCTGTAGTTGCCATAGGGGTCTATCTTCCTATTTCTTAATCTCATTCTGTATCTGGGTTACCAATTAAGGTCTTGCCCTCATCCGAGTAGACAAACATATTCCAGAGTGACCATGTTTTTGAGTATTTCTCTTGTTGGTTACGAGCTGACAGGATAAGATCTTCAAATTTATTGATTTCCTGAACTTTTCTGAGCCACATTCTAATTGTCGGAGGTTGTGAGGATTTCCACTTAAGCGGGATGCAAGATTTGGCGGCATCAAGAAGATGGCGAATAATTGATTTTTTATAAGTTTTTGCCGACACCTCTGACACATGAAGGAGGTAAAAGGCCGGGTCGTCTGGTAACTGCCGGTCTGTAAATTTCTGCATAATATTTTTGACTCCTAACCAAAATTGTTTTATATCGGGGCACTCCCAAAACACATGGAGTAGTGTACCTCGTTCCTCCTGGCATCTCCAGCATCTATCTGAGGACGTCGGGAATATCCTACTTAATTTATCAGGTGTTCTGTACCACCTGGTCAAGATTTTGAAGTTAGTTTCTTGTGTTTTCGTACATATGGAAGATTTGTATGTAAATTGTATAATACGTTGCTTCTGTTGTGAGCTGAAGGTAACGTTCAAGTCTCGTTCCCAGTCCGCGATATGTTTTAGTGAATAGGTGTCTGGGGGAGTAATCAGCAGGTTGTACATGCACGACAGTGTGTGTGGTAAAGTCCCTTCTGTTGAACAAATTTCTTCCAATGTTGTAAAGGGCTGATCAAATTTATATGGTGGAGGGAGGGATCTAAAGAAATGAGTGATCTGGAGGGCGTTTAGAAACTTTAGTTGAAATGTACCCATGGGGTTCATGAGTTCTTGTAATCTGGGCTATTTTTTTAGTTTTAGGAAGTGAGAGGCCTGAGTATAACCCGACGACATTAGTTGTTTGAATTGATCCTCCTGGTTCCCCCCGGAGTAAAGTCGGGGTTTCCCAAAATCGGGAAAAGTGGCGAGTTTTGGGATGAAATAGATCCCTTTTTAAACAGAAGGGAACATACTTTCGTCGTGTGTCCAATGGCAGGGTAGGATTTCATGTCTTTAGGTAAGGTATCGTAACACCAAGGTGCTCTAGTCAGTGGAACAGAGCTCTGACTCTGTTCAATCTGAATCCATAATTTGAGGGGACTGTGTCTATTCCAGTCCACCAGTCTACCAAGATGAACTGCTTGGTAGTATTTGTGAACATCGGGTACTGCTAGACCTCCATACTGCTTTGGTAGAGTGAGTTGTGATCTCTTCAAGCGGGGTGTTTGTGGGCCCAAATAAATTCAAAGAACAATTGTCGTATGTGTCTGAAGTAGGTGGCTGGGACATGTGTGGGTAGAGCCTGTAGAAGATATATGAATTTTGGCAGTATGCTCATTTTTAGTATGTTGCATCGGCCGAACCAGGAATGTAAGCCTGACGACCATTTTTTCAATAGAGCACGTACCCTAGAAAGAAGAGGTGGAAAATTCAGGTTGAATATCTTTGATATGTGTGTTGGGATAAAAGTACCTAGATACGTCAAAGCCGTGTTATTCCATTTTAGTTTAAAATTTGCCTGGACTTGTATCTTGAGAGTCTGTGAGAGGTTAATGCCCATCGCCTCTGATTTTTGAAAATTGAAAAGGGCGCCATATATTTTGATTTCTCTAAAGAGATTTGGGAGGGATATCACAGGGTTGGTAAGGGAGAATAACATGTCGTCTGCGTAGGCCGAAATTTTCTGTTGAGAGTTCCCAACTGTTATACCACCGATGTCTGGGTTCCTGCGCACGGTACAAAGGAAGGGCTCCAGTGACAGGGCGAAAAGGAGGGGGGAAAGCGGACACCCCTGTCTTGTCCCGTTTGATATGTGAAAGGGGGATCTGATAAGACACCATTCGCTCTGACTCGGGCTGTGGGCTTACAGTATATCGATGAGATCCTTTGAGTCATTTGATCTCCAAATCCGGCGTACTGAAGTACTGCGAACATAAATTTCCAATTCACCCTGTCAAAGGCTTTCTCCGTGTCCGTGCCCAGGAATACGCATGGAATTTGGGATTTATTTATTATATGTAATAAATTAAGCACCTTGATGGTGTTGTCTCTAGCCTCTCTACTGGGAACCCCACTTGATCTAAGTGGATCAAGTGTGGTAGGTGTTGTTGGATTCTGTTTGCAAGGACTTTTGTGAACAGCTTGAGATCTATATTGAGCAATGAAATCGGTCTATAGTTCCCGCAAGAGGAAGGGTCCTTCCCTTCCTTTGGAATCACCGCAGTGTGGGCTTGCAATGACTCCATAGCAAAGGGTGATGTGGGGCCTACCGCATTAAATAATTTCGCCATATATGGACTTAGCGATAATATAAAGATTTTATAGTATAATATGGTAAGTCCATCTGGGCCCGGGGCTTTCCCTGGTTTGGATGAGGCTATCGCCCTTTGTATTTCTTCGCTTGTAATCGGGTCTTCTAAGGCTTCCCTAGCTGAGTCGGGCAATTTAGACATCTGAGAAGATGTCAAGTAGTCTTGTATGGCTTCTTGCTTTGGGGGGGTCCCATGTATGTTATATAGGGTTGAGTAAAATTTTTGAAATTCACGAGCAATGTCATGAGGTTTGGAAATTTTAGTTCCTTGTGGCGAGAATACATGAGGTATGTAGGTCGCCAGTCTTTGGTCACGTAGGGACCTTGCTAATAGTTTGCCGCATTTGTTACCCGATTCATATGACATTTTCCTACATATCTGTATCGATGCTTTGGCTTTGAATTGTAATAGGTCGTTAATTTACGATCTGCAGGTGAGTAATTCTGTCTCTATGGGCGGAGATGGGGATTGTTTATGGATCGTTTCTAATCGTCGTAGGTCGTCTAGCAGTGAGTTAAGTTGTTGGGTCCGTTGCTTTTTAATTCTTGAGCCATGTTTGATAAGTATTCCCCTTATGACTGCTTTGTGAGCTTCCCATACAATACCGGGGGTACAGTCTACTGTGTCATTTGTTTGGAAGTAATACTGAAGCTCTCTGGTTATCTCTGATATTACTTCGTTATCATGTAAGAGACTTTCGTTCAGCCTCCAACATCTTGTTTTTGAAGTAAGAGAATCAGTTAGAGCATAGGAAAGGGAGATTGGCGCGTGGTCAGACCACGTGATAGAACCGAATCATAGAGGTCCTGACAGAGTGAAGCTGTGAATGTGGTATAAGGAAGTAGTCGATTCGAGAGTACACCTTGTGGGGAGTTGAATAGAAGGTGTAGTTTCTTTCTGTAGGGTGAAAAATACGCCAAACGTCCACCAGTTGCGCTTTATGTAGGGCCTGATCAATGCGTTTATGGGAGCCAGGAGGAACGGTCGAGAGTTTCGTGGACGAGTCTTCCGAGGGAATCAAAGGAATAATTAAATCACCTCCTAATATCATCAGAAAAGTTCAGTAACCTTTCCATAGTCTTCTCAATAAAGACATCTTGGTGAGAGTTAGGGGTGTATAGGTTAGCCAGGGTCACCTTAACCTCCCCAATCTTGCCTTTTAAAAATAGGAAACGACCTGCTGGGTCAACTATTGTATCTAGGCAAGTCCAGGGTACCCGGCTGGAGATCAGGATAGATACTCCTTTCGATTTGCCTTCCGGATTTGTAGCGTGATAAGCTAACGGGAATGTGCGGTTTCTAAGTACAGGCAATTTGTCCCCTCTAAAATGGGTTTCCTGTAAGAGGGCGATGTCTGCTTTATGGCGGTGCAAGTCGTGTAACAGCATGCACCTCTTTTCTGGGATGTTTAAACCTTTGGTGTTCAATGATATCACATTAATAACCTCCATTGTGGTGTAGGGGGGGGGGGGGGAGAGAAGGGCGAGAGGGAAGTAGGTGGAAGTAGAGAATTGGATTTAGAAGAGAGAAGAGGTTCAGTGGGTAAGGTGGAGGAAAAATAGGGATAAGAGAAAGAAAAAAACAGTAGTTAGAACACCCTAAAAAGGGTATTATATTTCAAGCTAGTGTAGAGGCACTCTAAGTGCTGAGACGCTCCCCAGAACCAATCTGGGTAATGAGCGTAAACCTAAATGGGTTTGTGGAAAGAAGCGGCCAGTGAGGTGCTCACTGACCATCCCTCTCTGCCCCAAATGTAATGTGTTGTGAGAAAACTGATGTGATGACGGCAATCAGTCTGCAGCAAGCATATAGGGATCTAACAGACTGATAATAACGACAAGATAATATAGAATACAGCATAATTAGTGTGATATGTGCCCAATGTTCTATAGTAACAAGATATATTGCTCCGACACAGCGCAAGTATGAAACAAAACAGTTATACCATTCATACCATGAACTACCCCTTATATTAACTGGATAAGAACTGGAGGTATCTAATCTAAGCCTGTTCCCTGCTGCTGACTATGTAGGGAAGAAAACCAAGATCTCAAGCATAAGGGCTATCTAGTCTGCCATTTCTACACAAACCCCATTCCAGTATACATTATGCCAAGCTTACACGACGGAAGGGGAGGGTCTACACTGTAATGTAGAGTGGATCAATTGCTAGTAAAGCAGAACATTATAGAATTCCCAAAGCACATGGATTGTTAAAAAAGAAAAACGAAAAGAGAACACACACAAAAGAAGAAGAAAAACAAACGTCAGCAGAAAGGCAACCTTCCCTATCTCTTCATCTGCGGATCCTCTCTAGTGTTCATCAAAGAAACGTTCTCAAATAGTGTAATAGTCTCTGGGAAAAGTGTCCATCAGCCTAGGTAGAGTTTATGCCGATCCGTATATGCATTGAAAACAGTATAGTTAAATCTTACCACAGGGACGTGAATGCCGGAGGTTTTCCCAGGAGTTTTCTTTTCTGTGTTATTCCCCGAGTGGAGCGGCATCAGTGCTCTTCTATATCAGACCCGGTCACATCTCTGCCATAAACAATAATCCGGCGACATCAGCAGTAGAGCGATAAGATCGGTGAGCGGTGAGTAAAGGTTCCTTGGTTGGCGCTATTAGTCCCTTCAGCTTTCCATGGAGGGGGGCAAGACATTCTGACAGTTTAGCAGCAGGGCACAGTCAGACCTCCAAAGACAGGGGTGAAAAAACTTTTAGCTGTGTGCGGATGTCATATCAGGGCAATTCTCCGTTAGAAAGATCATGACTCCCGAGAGCCCTCAGCAGAGGGTGACCGATTTCTCCTCCTGGATCGCTGTCGGCGGGGGAGTTGGTTGGTGTGTTGAGCGGAAGATCCTGGCCGACCTGTGTTACGAGGAATGATGGCCAACCAATTTGGAACCTGAATCGGTTCCACTCCCAGAAAAACAAAGAGAGCTGGTAGGTCCGCAGGAGTACGCAAGGTGAAGGAGGTAGCAGATTTGCAGAATATAACCGCCAAGGGAAATCCCCAGCGGTACCTGCAATCCTGTCTTCTGGCTAGGTCCAATATTGGTCTCAGCAAGGCTCTTCTCTGTAGTGTGGCTCTTGAGAGGTCTGGGAGGATTTTAATTGTGGCGCCATCAAATTCTACTACTCCGTGCTCCCAGGCTCTGCACAGTATAAGTTCTTTTTGATTGTAGTGATGCACTCTGCAAAGCACATCTCTTGGTCTGTCTGGGTCCTGTGACTTAGGCCCCAATGTCCTGTGTACTCTGTCCAGCTCCAGGGATGGCGGGGAAGCCCCTAGAACTTTCTGAAAGATAGCTGTCACTGTCGCTGCCAAGTCCTCCGCTCCGGTAGCTTCTGGAAGGCCCCGCAGCCTGAGGTTGTTGCGTCGGCTGCGGTCCTCCAAATCTTCCAAGTGAAGCTGTAGGTCTTTGGCCGTATTCGTCTGGGAGACTTGGGAGCATTCTAGGGCTTCAATCCGGTGTGTGAGGGATGAAATCGTAGCTTCTCTCGGTTCGTGAGAGTATGCAGGTCCTCTCTAACTTCCTGGATGTCTCTGCTGTGTGCCTCTTCGATGTGGAGGATGAGAGCTTCTATGTCCGACTTGGTCGGGAGTGCTTGCAGGATCTCTCGGATGTCGTCAGGTATTCCACTCGGCTGAAGAGACATGCTAGCCATGTTTGAAGAGCAAGCCCTCTGTGTTTCTTGGGAACAGTCTGGGCGGCAGGTAAGGTGGATGAGCACGGAGAGTCCAGTGCAGTAATTCCAGGCAAGCGAGGTGCACGTGGCGCGGCTAATATGGCGCCCGGGGACACTCTCTGTGAGCCTTGAAAATATCTTTGAATTCCGTTTCTTGGAGTAGACGAGTAGTTACCTCCTGCTGCCGATCTTGTTCAGTAATGTCTGGGGGTTATCATGCCTCTCTGTTGCTCAGAGATTGCCGTCAGTTTAGCGGGACAGATCGGGGTGGCCAGGAGCTCTCTTCAAACGCGTCCTCACTCGGCCACTGCTAAGCCACGCCCCCCAAAAAGCAATATTTTTTACTTTTTGCTATAATAAATATCCCCAAAAAATATATAAAAAAACATTTTTTTCCTCAGTTTAGGCCGATATTTATTCTTCTACATATTTTTGGTAAAAAAATTGCAATAAGCGTATATTGATTGTTTTGCGCAAAAGTTATAGCATCTACAAAATAGGGGATAGATTTATGGCATTTTTTATTATAATTTTTTTTTATTAGTAATGGCGGTGATCTGCGATTTTTATTGTGACTGCGACATTATGGTGGACACATCGGACACTTTTGACACTATTTTGGGACCATTGTCATGTATACAGCGATCAGTGCTATAAAAATGCACTGATTACTGTGTAAATGACACTGGCAGGGAAGGGGTTAAACACTAGGGGGGATATCAAGGGGTTAAGTGTGTCTCAGGGAGTGATTCTAACTGTGGGGGAATGGGCTACCACTGATATGACAGCGATCACTGCTCCCGATGACAGAGAGCATTAGATCCCTGTCATGTCACTAGGCAGAACAGGGAAATGTCTTGTTTACATCTCCCCGATCTGCAGCTCTGTTACACGACCGTGGGCCCCTGGCGGACATGGAGTCCACGGGACCCACGGGCACGGTCACGGAGTTTGCGGCGGGCCACAAGGCCGTGATTTAAAGGGGACGTACCTGTACGCCCATTTGCCAACCGTGCCATTGCACCGACGTACATCGTCGTGCGCTGGTCAGCATGTGGTTAAATGAAGCACATCAAGAGGAAAACCTTGAAACTTCTGTTGCTTTGTCTTGGGGGGGCTAAAACAAACTTCACTGGGGCTTGACTTAATGCTAAAGAGATGAGCTTTTGGAGTCAACTCATTTCTAACCTGAAATTCTAACTCCTGCACTTTGTACTCCAAAGAGCTGTGGACCTGATCATTTATGTTAGGTGAAGGACAGGTATTGACCCATCACACTTCCTTGCTGTCCACTGTCTCCCACCTTACTGCACAGTATTAGTGCTGGCTCTTTCTGGTTTTCAGCCTATGGTCATCTTGCTCCACGTCCTGACAGACCCATACACCTATGGTCATTGGAGATGTATCATCCATGTGCCTTCCAATGAAATTTGCCTAGCCTGTTCAAGTTCTATCAGATAGGGGCATGTGATAATGCCTTAAATCCTAAAGCCTCGGATCTTTTGTCCGAAGGGCGTTGGCCAGGAACTTGTCTTGCATACAAACGGCAAGGAATTGTCTGCCAACAAACATGAACGTAGTGACATACTACGCGGTTTTTCAGCCCTTTAGCGCCACCCTTTGGGCCCCTTCTGCTAATTTCGTGTTAGTAGAAGTTTGGTGAGTTTTGATTAGCGCTTTTCATTTCGCACTTTTCAGTTTGCGCTTTTCGTTAAGCAATTTTCAGCTTGTTTCTGAACAGCCGTTCTTCAACCAGCCATATTGAGGAATCGGAGGAGATAACGTGTTATTATTTTTGGCCTTGGAGTTATTGCTTTGACCCAAGTCCAGTCCAGGAACAGGAGGAGGAGGATTTCTTGGACCAAAAATTGGTTGCTTTATTAATGGTGACCAATTATGTCATATGCCTTTGCTGCGGGAGCTCCAGGAGAATAATCCAGATTATTTTTGGAATTATGGTGGACCCCTGCTTTCTCCAACTCTTGGCTTTGGTTGAATAATGATTTGATTTGGTATATTTTCTATATTTTTGGATGCATAGAATGCACTTTTTGGTTAAGTTCTATTGGCATGTCTAATTTTATTTGTTTTCTTTTTTTAATGCACAATAAAAAAATTGTGGAGAATAATACTTGGCTATGTGTTTTTCTTCAAATGACAGTTTGGGAGTAGGCAGTTACATTTTAAAAAATACAACAATTAACAAGTGACACCAACATATATCTATAACTTATATCTTTGATCTTAAAAACTACGGGATAATGGTGCTGTGGTAACTTGCACCAAAAAAAACAAAAAACAAGTATAATAATAATATTCTTGATATCACTATAAAAAAAAAGCCTTTGAAAATTTGTTTGCAATAACTCCATCAGTATCACCAGCAAAACGGCTTCATTAGGAAGAGAATGTGCGCTGCATTTTGAGATTTCATAATTTGCCACGTTATTTGCCGTTATTTCTCCATTCCGAATGCTAGTTTACAATACCGACCGCTTCTGGCTCGTCCTTGCTTCCGAGCATGCGTGTTTGTACTTTGGACTTTTGTATGACGGACTTATGTACACACGCTCGGAAAATCCGACAACACACATTTGTCCGTGGAAAATTTGAAAACCTGCTAGCCAACATTTGTCCACGGAAAGTCTGACAACAATTGTTCGATGAAGCATACACACGGTTGGATTTACCGCCAACAGCCTGTCTTCAAACATTTCCCGTCAGAAAGTCGATCGTGTGTACACGGCTTAAGAGTTGGTTGTCCTCCTTTTCTATCGTTTTTCATCCATCTGAGAACCCAAGAAATTGTGTCCACTGATATAGTCCCATACTGGAGTATGAGTTTGCAGCTGTTGATGTCTTTACATTATATCTATTGAGATGCTATACTGTATACTCCTACCATTTATGTGAGTGCAATACTTACTCTTTCACCATTTTCTATAGGTTCTTTCAATAAGTTCTATGCTTAAAGGGGTTGTAAACCCTCATGTTTTTTCACCTTAATGCATGGGAAAAAACTTCTCACACTGACAGGCCACCCAGCCCCCCCCCCATTTTACTCACCTGAGCCCTTTATTCCCTCCGTGGAGACACGCTCTTCCGCTCTGTCTAGGGTTCTCGGCACTTGATTGGATAGATTGATAGTAACGCAGCCATTGGCTCCCGCTGCTGTCAATCAAATCCAATGCCGGGGGCGGGGCTGGGTCCAGCATTCTGTGTCTAAGGACACAGAACGCCCCCGCAAGGTAACCCCTGGGGAGAGCTCTTCTCCCAGGGGTTTTACCTACCTTTCTGACATTTTTTTTCATCTGTACCTTCAAGTATACTACGCCAAGACAGTTCCATTCTCCCTCCCCCTCTCCCCTTTTTTCACCTTACAGGTATTGATCCAGTCGGTAGATCATTGGAGTACAAAAAAGGAGGAGTTAAAATACAGTTCTTTAAAGTAAAGACCAACTCACCATCAACGACATTCAGTCTGAATGAAGCACTATTACTGAGATTGGTCCGGCACTGGTAGATCCCACTGTGTCCAACCTGGGCAGATGTGATTTTATAGTTCTTTTTTTCTGCAACCACAGTACCATTCTGCAACCACTGATAGGTCATATCACTTCCTCCATGGCAGGTCATTGTTATATTGTCTCCTGTAAAAAACTTGTTCCAGTTTGGTGTGAAGGTCACCAGAACTCTCCCTGTATCCTCTACAAGACAAGACACAATTTGAAGAAGGAGATAACCCCATTGTGAGTGGCAGTGGTGGGGTAGAAGGTGAATTATCTTTACATATAATCTCAAAAATTGTCATCAAATAAAAAAGTGTGGAAATATCTAATATGTATAGTGTAGCAGCATTTTAGTTACATATATATGTCCTAGCTGTGTGTGATTTGTCAAAATATTTATTTTAATATACTTTACTAATATACCCCAAAGTAACAGGTGTTAAAGAAAGTGGATAAATAGTGTTATACCCCTAGGGTTATCTTGTTGGTATTGTTATCTTATCTTAATGTACTGATGTAAGTGATCTAGTTCCCAGGCAGGCAGCTTCTACATTCCGAAGGATCTCCATAGTCTCGTTGGTTTGTATTGTAATGTAACAAAAATATAAATTAAAATGCCACACCACTGCTTAAAGGTCCAGATACGACTTTATTCCAAGGTCAGGAGGACAACCAAAAGAGTACTAGTGTGTTTTGGGGGTCCAAAATCCAACCCCTCCATCAGGACTTGAGATTGAAAACAATATAAATAGACTAGAAGTGAGCTGGACCTTTGATGGTATTTCTACCGGTGTGGTAAAAAGTAGACATGCACAATTCATTTAGTTATTAATCAAAATTTGGACAAAATTTTCATATTTGGAGATTGACATGTATCCAAATCTCCTAATTACAATAGTAACACATTTCCACAAATCCAAAATAAGTTATAAGAAAAACAGCCAATTAATTTTATATTCTTTTGTTTCATTTGGATGACAGGATGCAATAGATTTGGCCTTTTGTTAATGCTTGAAGCATCCAAACTAATGTAAAAAAAAAACAAATAACAAATGACCTCACTTGATTCGGATCCATTTATTTTTATTTTAGTGAATTTTTATACTAGTGAATAAAATTTTTTTTTTATTCTAGTGAGTGAATTATAAAAAAATGCACTAAATAATACAATATGAAATAGAAACATATTGCAATAAATAGATACAGTAAGGTATAAAAGTGAAATACAATGATTCCTACTTACTGTGGATGAAGGTGGATCCATCAGAATCTCTATATCATAACATAAATAAATCTGAATCTTCCAAAACAATTTCCAAAAATACGGATTGTTTTGGAACAATGACTACACTAAACAAATCCAAATATATGAAAGGAATTCTGAAAATTAATTGTTCTAACATAACTTATATGGCGAAGCAAAATTATTAACTTGCCAAATGAGTCCGAAACAAAACAAAACAATGTTTTCCGCCATGCACATCTCTAATTACAAGTATAGGTTTTGTTTCTCAGCTGGTTTGGTAATTTTGCTATTACTGCTACGCACTTATTTTTAGTTACAATATTGGCGCTGATTGAAATAAAGGATTAATTCACCATTGGTTTTCTTAGTGAGTAAAGAGGTTGACAGTCTGCGCCTGTGAGTTAGCTTAAATTGTATGGAAAGCTTTGGGGGTTATTTACGAAAGGCAAATCCACTTTGCACTACAAGTGCACTTGGAAGTGCAGGCGCTGCAAATCTGAGGGGTAGATCTGAAATGAGGGGAAGCTCTAATGATTTTATCATCCAATCATGTGCAAGCTAAAATGCTGTTTTTTATTTTCCTTGCATGTCCCCCTCGGATCTACAGCGACTGCACTTCCAAGTGAACTTGCAGTGCACTCGTAGTATAAAGTGGATTTGACTTTCGTAAATAACCCCCTTTTTGCGTGGTATGTTAGGCAATTTTGGTAGATATCTGAATATGGTTTGAATTTAAGTTCTGATTTGCTCTTTTCCAACTCCAACAAGTCATGTTCATTTGCTGAAATGTACCTGTGTAAGAAACATGGATCTCATCGCTTAAAATATGATCAATATGATTGAACATTTCTTTTGTACATCTGTATATTGCGGTCCCATCTGTGAGATTATTATCCAGGGAGATAGAGTCATTCATTGATGTCTGTAGGACTTGCTGGTTCTTGTAAAATGTTATCTGTCGTGTATGATGTCTAGAGCGACTGTAACATCGGAGAGACACCGTGTCACCTTCAGACACATAGACCGGAGTCTGCAGAATGACTGGACCTGAAATGCAGAGCAACACTAATGTGCTTAACAAATTATAATTAATGTGGGGTTATTGTATGGATATACAGGTGCATCTCAAAAAATTAGTATCATCAAAAAGTTAATTTATTTCAGTAATTCAATTTAAAAAGTAAAACTCGGGTTATTATAAAGATTCAATACACACAGAGTGATATATTTCAAGAATTTCTTTCTTTTAATTTTGAAGATTATGGCTTACAGCTAGTAAAAACCTAAAATTCATTATCTCAGAAAATTACAATATTGTGATAAAGTTCAATATTGTAGACTCATGGTGTCACACTCTAATCAGCTAATTAACTCAAAACACCTGGAAAAGTTTCACGAGCCTTTAAATGGTCTCTCAGTCTGGGTCAGTAGGTTACACAATCATGGGAAAGTCTGGTGACTTGACAGTTGTCCAAAAGACATTCATTGACACCTTTCACAAGGAGGGTAAAATATAATAATGGAAAATTGAGTGAAAGGAAAACGTATGGTAGAAAAAGGTTCACAAGCAACAGGCATAACCACAGCCTTGAGAGGATTGTGAAGCAAAGGCCATTCAAGAATTTGGAGGAGATTCACAAGGAGTGGACTACGGCTGGTGTCAGTGCTTCAAGAGTCACCACACACAGACATATTCAAGACAAGGGCTACAACTGTCGCATTCCTTGTGTCAAGCCACTCCTGAACCAGAGACAACATCAGAAGTGTCTTACCGGAGCTAAGGAGAAAAAGGACTGGACTGTTGCTCAGTGGTCCAAAGTCCTATTTTCGGATGAGAGTAAATTTTGCATTTCATTTGCAAATCAAGGATCCAGAGTCTGGAGGAAGAGGGAAGAGGCACAAAATCCAAGTTGCATGAGGTCCAGTGTGAAATTTCCACAGTCATTGATGATTTGGGGAGCCATGTCATCTGCTGGTCTTGGCCCACTGTGTTTTATCAAGTCCAAAGTCAGCACAGCCTTCTACCAGGAAATTGTAGAGCACTTCATGCTTCCGTCTGCTGATCAACTTTATGGAGAAGATAGCTGATTTCATTTTCCAGCAGGACTTGGCACCAGCCAAGATTTCCAAATGTACCAATACCTGGTTTAATGATCATGGTATCACTGTGCTTGATTGGCCAGCAAACTCGCCTGACCTAAACCCCATAGAGAATCTGTGGGGTATTGTCAAGAGGAAAATGAGAGACACCAGACCCAACAATGCAGAGGGGCTGAAGGCGGCAATCAAAGCAACCTGGGCTTCTATACCACCTCAGCAGTGCCACAGGCTGATCGCCTCCATGCCACGCCGCATTGATGCAGTAATTCATGCAAAAGGAGCCCCGAACAAGTATTGAGTGCATACTATACTGTACATGGATATACTTTTCACTAAGCCAACATTTCTGTAGTAAAAGTCCTGGTCCTATGTAATATTCTAATTTTCTGTGATACTGAATTTTGGGTTTTCACTAGCTGTCTGCCATAATCATCAAAATTAAAAGAAAGAAATGCTTTAAATATATCACTCTGTGTGTGATGAAGCTATATAATATATTGATTTCATTTTTCGAAAAGAATTACTAGAATATATTAACTTTTTGAAGCTATTCTAATTTTTTGAGATGCACCTGAATATTAAAATTATAACATGTACTGCATGTTAGACTCTGGCTGAGAGCTCTGCACAGCAATAGCTATTTGTTTCCACCTTGGTTTTTTTACTAAAACAGTTGTGACACGAAGAACAGAGCTTCATGAAATGTCATTACCATTTAAGTGTGCCTAGGGGAAAATGTGGTAGTTGATAACAGTAACTATAGACTAATAGGTTGTTCACTTTGCAAGGGAAGTTGCACTTTGCAAGAGAATTTGTCCCAGAGATTAGTGAATGTGGTGAAGTTTTACTTTGTGAAGAATGTATAATTACGTGTAAAGAAGAGAAAATTTCCTTGCAAAGTGAGCAATCTATTTGCCTTTAGTAAATCAAACTCCAGAGTAATGTTTATCAATGCATAAACTTATTTCATTTAAATCAGTACTGTATGAGAGTAGTTTCTGATACAGGATTATGGTACCATACTGTATATAATATGTCCGTAGACATTAGGATTGAGGTAATTTCAACCAAGTGAAAATTCTATTTGCCTTTAGTAAATAACCCCATGGTATCTAAATGCAGCTCTGACCCCGACTGTAACACCAAAGAGTGGCCTTCCTGCACCTTGTTCACTGGCCCTAGTCTGACTGTTTATTGGTTCCCCATAGACTTTACATTTATACACAGGAAGAAGAATTTAAAAGAAACAGATTCATAAGTGGTATATTGACACTGGATGTGTGTGGGTTGATCCAGCTCATTGACTTATGTTAATTTCTGATCCCCACTGACTTCTCTGTTTGTCATGATCAATAAATTCCGTGGGTAGGAAAAGAAACGGCATGATGATAAATGTAGATAAAGAAGGACGGACTGGATATAAAGATTAAGGGGTGTTTTAGGATTCAACTAATATTAATTTTAAAATGGGCCCACCATGAGACGCGTTTATGAATTTTAAGTGTCTACGTAGGATGCAAGTGTAACACTCCCAGGTATTAATTTACCTCTTACAGACATCACAGTTCTTCCCCTGACCATCATTTGAATTCTCTCTCCAGATGGATGCTGCCATCTTATTCAGGCCTCATCAGGATCAGCATCTACCTCCTAGATTGGGATGCTGACACAATCATATAAATCCTGTTGCCTATGCAGTTATTGGTTGCAACAACAAATGTCTGACATAATTCAACCCCTGCTGAACCCTTTTACCTTGTGACTTGCTAAAAAAGTTAAAGTGTACAAGTTCTAGAAGTCACCAGAGAACAAGAGACCGAGGAAATGCTCCCTCCTACCTGCAGCAAACGGGTGACATCACCTCAGCCTAGGCAGAGTCACTGAACAAGAACTCAAGGAATGTATTCATGCAGAATTTTATTGCTACTGAGGCCCATTTTAACAACCTTCTAAGCTTCAGTGAGTAAGAAACTATTGTGGCCATTAGGGATTGACTGATATAGTTTTTTTGGTGCCGATACGATACCGATATTTCGGCCACCTCTCCTGCCGATAGGCAATATTTTTTGCTGATATATTGTACATTTAATTTTTTTTTTTTTTACCACTGTCATTTTTTTTAAAAATTAGTTTTTTATCACTGTTATTGCTGTCACAAGGAATGTAAACATCTCTTGCGACAGTAATAGGCATGTGAGAGGTACTCTTTATGAAGAGATCGGGGGTCTATAAGACCCCAAACCTCTCCTCTGCACTTCAAAGTATTCAAAATGTCAAGATCAGCGTTTTTGAATACGTTATATTATAAAACTGGCGCCTTTAAGATGCCAGTAATCCGGGAAGTGATTTCATGACATCCCTCCGGATTACTAGATCCGAGACCCGAACGAAGCATCGGCTTTGTTCGAGTCATCAGCCAGCCGGCGGACGTGCCGGCTGGTTTCTTGGGCCTCTCGGTGGGACGGGAGAGCCCGGGCAAGTGGCAGAAGTCGATAAGAGGGGGGAACATCCCCTCCCGCTGCTTGTAATAACAGCCAAACTGCTGAGCCGCATCGGTTGTTATTGCATTAAAGCCGACCGTCCGCTCTAAGGAACGGTACTGGGTGACACATGCAGCTACATGCATCACCCCGGTAAAAGCCCTTGAAGCAATATGATATCAGTCCTTTTTTTGACTGGTGCCGATACTTCTAAAAAAGTGAGTATCGATCCGAAGTGGCCATGCTATAGATATATTTTTTTTAAATCAGAAAAAAAAGTTTTATTGAGATTTGCACAAAATACAAACATAAATTACATTACAAATACTAATAAACCATAAAAAGGAAAAGGACTGTTTACTGTGTTCCAGCATGCTGGGAGATAGAGAGAGAGAGAGAGAGAGACAGTGTAATTTCATTTGAGTTAGATAGATTAGGCAGGACAGTCAGTGAGTTAGCTGCACTTACAGTGTATTGTGTATATATATGCATCCCAGGTGTTGTATATATATATATATATATATATATATATACACACACACTGTATTCAGTTTAGCTAGATCCGTTCCTGTTATCTTCCTACTGACAGGCAGGCTTGTCTTGTTACAGTATTTACAGCTACCTGAAGAAAATTGCTGGTGTTCTTTTAAACCTATTAGTACCACAATCAGGCAGCTAGACTATTTACAGTTAGTGTAGTGCGTCCTCCTCACAGTGTTCAGCTAAAACTACAAGTTAGTTTAGTGTGACCTCTGCACAGTGTTCAGCTAAAGCTACACGTTAGTGTAGTGCGACCTCTGCACAGTGTTCAGCTAAAGCTACAAGTTAGTGTAGTGCGACCTCTGCACAGTGTTCAGCTAAAGCTACCTGTAGAAGGTTGGTGGTGTTTTCCTGATCCTATCACTACTGCAGGCAGCTAAATTATTTACACGTTAGTGTAGTGCGACCTCTGCACTGTTTAGCTAAAGCTACCTGTAGAAGGTTGGTGGTGTTCTCATACTGTAGTCAGGCAGTTGATTTTGCTAGCTGCAGTATCAGTATATATATATCCCAGCTTAGTGCAACTACAGGCCATTAGTATGTCTGGAAGGCCAACAAGGAGAGGCAGACAGTCACAAGCCAATAAAAGAGGGAAAGCAGGCTCTGTGTCTAGAGGCAACGGTGCTGGTCGTGGAGATGGTGCATCCTCATCAGCACGTGGCGGTGGGACACGCTTGGCCTTTTTTTCGGCAGCTGGCCGTGTTGAGCCGCAACATGCAGAAGACTTGGTCGAGTAGATGACCAAGCCGTCCTCATCCTCCTCATCCTCCCTCACCCATGCTCAGGGTACTTTGTCTGGCAAAGCAGCTGCCAACGCGGCCTCTTTTCTCGGCTCAGTGGCATCAGTGACTCCTTCCACCATGTCTTCCTGAGGAGTCCCTCGAACTGTTTGACCACAGTGTTGGGTACATGCTCCAGGAGGATGCCCAGCGTTTAGAAGGCTCTGATGATGATACTGAGCTAGATGAAGGCAGTAACGTGAGCATGGACAGAGGGGGTACCCAAGAAGGACAGCAATCTGGCAGTCATGCTCCCCCTGCTGCAGCATACTGCCAGGTTTGCTCCAGTGATGAGGAGGGAGGGGATGATGAGGTCACTGACTCATCGTGGGTGCCTGATAGGAGAGAGGAGGAGGAGGAGGCACATCACCAATGAGGCAGGATGCCCTCCAGGGGCCAGCCTAAGAGCAGTACACTGACTGCATCACACCGCAAAGCTCCGCATGTGCAGGGCGCTGCTGTCTCTGCGCGTTATTCCAAAAGTTCTTTGGTGTGGGCCTTTTTTGAGACGAGTGCATCAGATCACACCGCTGCTATTTGCAACATATGTCTCAAGCGTATCTCGCGTGGCCAAAACATCTCCCGCTTGGGCACCACATGCTTGACCAGACATATGTTGACCTGCCATGCAGTTCGTTGGCAAGCGTATCTAAAAGACCCACACCAAAGAACAAAGAGGACCTCTCCTTGCTCCTCATCAGCTGAGATCTCCAACCCCACTATACCTTCAGTCCTCTCTGAGACCTACACTGAAAGGAATGAAGGTGAAGAATTAGGTGTGTCACAGCCAAGTACTTGTGGGCAATCTGCTTTCGGTACACCGACGTCAGATTATACCAGGCAAATTTCCCTGCCCCAGCTGCTGCACCGCCAAAAGAAGTTCGCTCCCAGCCATCCACATGCCCAGCGGTTGAATGCTAGCTTGGCAAAATTGCTAGCACTTCAACTGCTACCTTTTCAGTTGGTAGACTCTGCCCCCTTCCGTGAGTTTGTGGAACGTGCGGTTCCTCAGTGGCAGGTACCCAAACGCCACTTTTTCTCACGGAAGGCGATTCTGGCTCTTTACCGGCATGTAGAAGGCAATGTCTTGGCCTCGCTGGACAGGGCGGTCAGCGGTAAGGTGCATATTACCACTGACTCATGGTCCAGCAGGCATGGATAAGGACGTTACCTAAGTTTCACGGCGCATAGGGTCACTCTGCTGGCAGCTGGGAAGGATGCAGGACAAGGTGCAGTAGTGTTGGAGGTTGTTCCGCCACCACGCCTCCAAAATGCCACTACTAATGATTGTGACACACCTCTCTCCTCCACCCCCTCCTCTTCTTCTTCCTCCATGTCCTCTTCCTGTGCTTTGTCCTCGGAACCAGCGTTGCTCCGTAGCCGTTCAAGGGGCTACGCAAGTATGCAGGCCAAAAGATGCCATGCGGTGCTTGAGCTGGGGGACAGGAGCCACACTGGGGCAGAGGTTCTGTCAGCTCTGAAGGGGCAGGTTCAGAGGTGGTTGACGCCATGCCAACTTAAGGCAGGAATGGTGGTTTGCGACAATGGCACCAACCTCCTCTCTGCCCTCCGACAGGGACAACTGACCCATGTGCCCTGTTTGGCTCACGTCCTTAACTTGGTGGTGCAGCGGTTCTTGGGCAGGTACCCGGGCTTACAGGATGTCCTGAGGCAGGCCAGGAAAGTCTGTGTGCATTTCCGCCGGTCATATAATGCCAGTGCTCGGCTGGCAGACCTCCAAAAGGAATTTAACCTGCCCAAGAACCCCCTAATCTGTGACATGCCCACCAGGTGGAACTCAACGGTGGTCATGCTGCAGCAGCTGCACGCTCAGCAGAGGGCCATCAATGAGTACTTGTGTGACTATGGCACTAGGACAGGGTCAGGGAGCTTGGTTTTTTTCCCCACGCCAGTGGGCCATGATAAGGGATGCATGCACTGTCCTGTCATCATTTAAGGAGGCCACGAGGATGGTGAGCAGTGACAGTGCATGCATCAGTGACACTGTCCCCCTTGTCCACCTGTTGGAGCACACGCTGCGTGGAATAATGGACAGGGCACTTGAGGCAGAACAGAGGCAGGAAGAGGAGGACTTCCTTAGCTCTCAAGGCCCCCTTTATTCAGACAGTGTTCCTGCGTGCCCATTGATCACACAGAAAGAGGACGAGGAGGAGGAGGATTGTGTCAGTATGGAGGTGGAGCCTGGCACTCCGCATCAGCAGCAGTCTTTAAGGGATCATTTAGAGTCCCAAGAAACACATGGACTTGTACGTGGCTGGGAGGAGGTGGCTGCGGATCATGTCGTCCTTAGTGACCCAGAGGACTCCGGACCGAATGCCTCAGCAAACCTACGCTGCATGGCCTCCCTGATCCTGCAAAGCCTGCGGAAGGATCCTCGTATTCGTGGTATCAAGGAGAAGGACCAATACTGGCTGGCAACCCTCCTTGATCCACGTTACATGGGTAAGGTTGCGGATCTTATCTTGCCGTCGCAGAGGGAGCAGAGGATGAAACATCTTCGGGAGGCCTTGCAGAAAGGTCTGTGCCATGCGTTCCCAAAGACTGGGAGGTTACAATCTCCTGTTTCTGGACAACATGTTGCTGAGGCTTCGGTCAGTCAAAGAAGGAGCGGTGGAGAAGGTGGCCGTCTGACTGATCCGTTCAGACAATTTTTTAGTCCGCAGCCCCAAGGTATGATCGGTTCCAGCAACCATCGCCAGCGTCTGTTTTACATGGTGCAGGAAAACCTAGGGGCAAGACCTGACTTGGACACCTTTCCCACCGCAAATCCTCTGGGTTACTGGGTCTTGAGGATGGATCACTGGCCAGAGCTTGCACAGTATGCAATTGAGCTACTGGCCTGTCCTGCATCCAGCGTTCTTTCGGAACGCACATTCAGTGCTGCTGGAGGCTTTGTAACTGATCACAGGGTGCGTCTGTCCACCGACTTGGTCAATTGACTGACCTTCATTAAAATGAATCAGTCTTGGATCACCACCAGATACCAAGCAGCTGATGTTGATGTAACCGAATAATTTTTTTTGGAAATGTCAGATCCCTTCAAAGACTGCCTATGCTGATGCTGAGTGACAATCCTGTTATGCTGAGTATTTATCCTCTTCTTCTTCCTTGATGATCATGCTGATAGCTTGTAATGACAATTTTGGTTCTGGGCGCCGCCACCAGTGCCTAAGGCCCAATTTTAACAGGGGCATGTAATTACAATTTTTAATGCAATTCTTCGCAGCAGGGCTAGTTCCTGCGCTCCAACTAGAGTATCTGTGAGGGGTTGCAGTGTTGTGGCACCAGCACCAGTGCCTAATGCCCAATTTTTCAGCCCCTGTTTAACAGGGGAGTGTAATTACAATTTTTGATGCAATACTTTGCAGCAGGGCTCGTTCCTGCGTTCCAACTAGAGTATCTGTGAGGGTTTACAGTGTTGTGGCAACAGCACCAGTGCCTAAGGCCCAATTTTTCAGCCCCTGTTTAACAGGGGCGTGTAATTACAATTTTTGATGCAGTACTTTGCAGCAGGGCTCGTTCCTGCATTCCAACTAGAGTATCTGTGAGGGGTTGCAGTGTTGTGGCAACAGCACCAGTGCCTAAGGCCCAATTTTTCAGCCCCTGTTCAACAGGGACATGTAATTAGAATTCTTGATCTAATATTTCACAGCAGGGCCCATTTCTGCGCCCACCAAGAGTAACTGTGAGGACTTACAGTGTTGTGCCACCAGCACCACCACCACCACCAAAGGCCCAATTTTTCTGGCCCTGTTCAACAGGGGCATGTAATTACAATTCTTGATCTAATATTTCACAGCAGGGCCCGTTTCTGCGCCCACCAAGAGTAACTGTGAGGACTTACAGTGTTGTGCCACCAGCACCACCACCACCACCAAAGGCCCAATTTTTCTGGCCCTGTTCAACAGGGGCATGTAATTACAATTCTTGATCTAATATTTCACAGCAGGGCCCGTTTCTGCACCCACCAAGTGTAACTGTGAGGATTTACAGTGTTGTGGCACCAGCACCACCACCACCATCACCAAAGGCCCAATTTTTCTGACCCTGTTCAACAGGGGCATGTAATTACAATTCTTGATCTAATATTTTCACAGCAGGGCCCTGTGAGGGCTTACAGTGTTGTGGCCACAACAACACCTAGGCCCAAATTTCTGCTGAGTATATAGGGCAGGCCCCTACTTTCAAACATCCAATTTCAAAGGACTCCTACTTGCAAACGGAAGGAGACAACAGGAAGTGAGATGAAATCTACCCCATAGGAAGGGAAATTCTCTCCTGTAAGAGTTAAAATGGGAAAAACTTTTCTCCTTTACACTGATGCTTTATCACCAATCCTTGTTTCACTAAAAACCCCAAATTTTCAAAAAACATTTGTCATTGGGACAAAAAGTGAGGTGAAATCTTCTGAAGAGGAGCACAGACAGCAAATCAAATGTCACAGGGGTGATAACCCTTCCCTATGTTTTCCAAAAAGCTTAAAAACAGATTTTTTGGCTGGAGCTACACTTTGAAAATGTACCAGTTCAAAATTACAAACATATTTTACTTAACAACAAACCCACAGTCCCTGTCTTGTTTGCACTGCCTGTATACTGCTGCTCAGAGTATATAGGACCTGGGGGCCCCACATCTTTCCTTTTTTAATTTGGGTGTGGGGTTCCCCTTATTATCCATACAAGACCCAAAGGACCTGGTAATGGACTTGGGGGTACCCATGCCGTTTGTCTCACTGATTTTCATCCATATTGCCAGGACACAACATTACATTAAAGCCGCAAGCAGTTTTAAATGACACGCGCCACTTTACAGGCATACTATAGACACCACCCAGGTACGATATTTAAAGGAATATTTCACTTTTTTTACTTTAAGCATCATTAAAATCATTGCTCCCGAAAAAAACGTCCGTTTTTAAAAGTTTTTTTTGCATTGATACATGTCCCCTGGGGCAGGACCCGGGTCCCCAAACCTTTTTTTAGGACAATACCATGAAAATGAGCCTTTACAATGAGCACTTTTGATTTCAAACATTCGAATCCCATAGACGTCAATGGGGTTCTAACGTTTGTGCGAATTTGCGGTCCGTTCGCAGGTTCTGGTGTGAACCGAACCAGGGGGTGTTCGGCTCATCCCTAGTCCTTAGCAACTCTAAAAAAGTTTAAATTTACAGTCACTTTTTCACTTTTCCATAGATGTTTGGGATGATCTATCCCATATCACCATGGATGGTTTGGTGATGGTCCAATCCCATTGCATCAGCACAATATTTTTTCAGTTCCCTGATGCCATGCTTTTATATGCCGCCTCAGCTCCCCTACCGTCTGTTGACTCTGGCCCACCATGGGTGATCCTGCCACAACCGAGTTCCATGGGTGGTTCTGTAAGTATGGGTGGATGTTATACCACTTCCCCTTAACTTAACCCATATGCTTATTTGTGCTATCAGTCTGACCCATTACTTATTTTTATAGGCTTTTGGCCACAATTGCTCCTGATGAGTGGTTACCAACCACAAAATGTGTCGAGCTACTGATGCTATACCCATGCATCCTTTATTCACAGCAACATCAAGATATGTGCAACATTGTGCCTATTTATGGCCAGACTAGATACTCACTTTTTATTATGTTATCATTTGTTCTTTAAGTTACTTATATTGAACTATCGTGTGATATTGTGCCTTTGCATGTGTGTGTGTGTACATATATGTATTGACTCTATATGTATATATATGAAATGCATTATAAGACTCATAGTGTGTCTTGATTTGGTTTTTGTTTATTATTATATGGAATAAATTTGATAAAAACAATTATTGATTTTTATTGTGCATGCTTCATTTAAAGTCCCAACCCTTCATTTAGTTTATTATCAGAACAAGGGATGGAGGTAACCTTGATCTTTTGGTCATGAACCTCATTTAAAGTCCCAAAGCCTCTTTTTTATACTCAGATCTGTCATTAGCAACTCAAAAAAAAGTTTTTTCTTTTTATTGGAGGTTTTCTTTAAATGTGTCACATTCCCAATGACTCACCATCAGTAACATTCAGTGTGATGTGTTCACTTCTATAACCATCAGGGACCTGACACTGGTAATCCCCGCTGTCTGATATCTGGGCATTGTGAATTTTATATTCTCTATCTCCATGTATTCTTTCATTGTTCTTGTACCATAGGTAGGTCAGGTCTCCTCTCTCTCTATCACCATCACAGCTCATTTTTATACTGTCTTCTGTGAGGATCTTGTTCCAGTTTGGGGTGAAGGTCAACACAGGCCTCCCTGAAGAACCTACAATGCACCACATCATAAAACAATACAAAGTTATACATCTCTTCTCACTAAAACCAATGGGGTCATCAAGATGCATTACGTTGTTTAATTTCAAATGTGTCTCCATTACAGAACAAGCAAAAGCATAACCTTTTAGCAAAAGTACATGGTTAAATGGTTAATGATTAAATAATTTCAACCAAAATGGAAATTTCCCTATTGGGTGGGTCTTCAGTTATACAGTATATCACCTAGAGAATCCAGACTTGAGTTCCTTGTAGATTTTAAGTTTGCTTTCTAGGGGACTTTTTTATAATGTACTTTGTTGAGTAAATCAGGATACACAGGTACATGTTATCCAACATCAACATATTAAAAAAAACTGAATTAATTAGGCTGAAATATGCAGTAGTATTTTATTACAGAAGGATGCAGGTGTTTTTTGCTTTCCTTATTTTAGTAATAAAGTACATTAATTAAACAACAAACAATAATTAGTAATTTTGCACAATTAAAAAGCTTGTATATATTGTAATGTTTATTAACAAACTAACTTAGTGGATTTAAATCAATACAGTGTGACATTTTTTTTTTGATAATGGATTGTGGTATCGTATGTGAAGTGACTGTAGACATGAGGGTTGAGGTCATATCAACATAGGAAAGGACTTTACCAAGAATTTTGATTCATGAGTATTAGGAAAAAAAGTGGGGCAACCCCTAGCCTCATATATTATTTTACAGAGAGGTAGCACTTTATTAACCACGTTTCTGTGCATTAATCTTTATTACTTCAATGGATGTCCAATTAAGAAATATCGTTTTTCTGGCATAAAAAAGTAGTAAACATTTTCTTGGCAATGCCCAAGTCCATATCACCAAAGATACCAAAAAAAATGAAAATTTATTATCAATACTTAGCGTAATTGTCCTTTTCTGGTGGACTCCATGGCAGACTACGTGTGGGTTAACCCCTCCTCCTCTCCAATACTATAGGACCCCACTCCCATAAATTTGAGCTCACCACTAGAAACTGCGTTCCGTTACTAGCCAACTATTTGACCGATGGGTGGGAATACGTCTGCCATGGAGTCCATCTGGAAAGGAAAATTACATTAAGTATTGATAATACATTTTCGTGGAGTACCTCTCTAAAGCAAAGCCAGTTGTGGAATGCACCACAACTGGCTTTGCTTTAGAGAGGTACTCCAGGATCGGAGCTCCCTGCCACTTGGAACACTACACCTGACACAATCAATTTAAGTTGTTTAATTACCACGACTGCCAAATACTGTTTTTTCACAATACACCAGGCCATCCCGTAGAGGATAGTTGAGCAGTATTGACAATCATGTGTTAGGACCCCTGCCAGCACTGGGAAAGCGATTTTTCACAGCTAAATGCAAATAATGTGATGCAGTCCCTCCCTGAGGAAGACTTTATCCTTACAATAAGTTGAAACGCGTTGGAAATCTGCTATCAGGGCGCCATCACACCTATCGGGGGCGGTACTTGTAACTAGCAGTAGGATGCATCATATGTTTCCATATATCTGATGTTTGTACAATTATTCATTACTTCTTAATTATAGATCAATGTGTATGTCTATGTATATCCTATTCGTTTTTGTACTAATTAAACTTCTTTTTAACTATAATTCAACACTGCCAAATTATTGCATTGCCCCTAAAATCCCATTTTGAGGTATATATTTAGTTCTAAAAATTACAAGGGATGATGGCAATGACACAGCCAACCCTCTGAGTCATACATTTGTGTCCACACTGGTGGATATGCTGATCAAAAGAAATGTAATATAGCCCATCAACTGACAGGACTCTTAAACCAAAGTTCACAGAAGATAAAGACACAGGCTCTATGCAATAATGTGACATAAACGTATTAATGGAGGCCCATGAGGCCGCTTTACAGATGACATCTGGAGCCACTTGCCGGGCTTCTGCCCACGACTCCGCCATACCCCTGGTGGAATGTGCCGTCACTGCCTCTGAAGGAGCAAAGCCCTTGGCCCTATAGGCTTGCTGGATGGACTGGATAATCCAGGCCGCAATCGTTCTGGACGAAGGTGGCTTCCTTCTGTTACTGCCTGAGTGCAAGATAAACAGCTAAACGGAGCATCTGAAGGAGGAAGTAATGTGCAGGTACTCCTTCAGTATTTCGCCTACATCCAGAGGATGAACTTCAAAGGACCCCGGGGTCCTGAATGTAGGTAGGACATTTTCTTGGTTCTCATGGAACACTGAAGTAACTTTTGGATTTGAGCCGAGCATAGGGATGAGGACCATCCAGTCTGGAAAGAAAGTCAGAAAAGGTTCTTTATGACCCAAGGACCTGATCTCCGAAACCCTTTTGGCTGAAGTTATGGCAACTAGGAAGGCAACTTTTGCAGAAAAATCTTTGATAGAAAGCGGAGCGGATCCTGCGGTACTGAGACCAGTCAGTGAGTCAAGAACAAAAGGAAGATCTCATTTGGGGAATCTTGGTCTTTTTTGGGCCTGAGTCTTGTTGCCACATGAAAGAACTGCCGGATTAACTGCTTGCCGCCTGCCCACCGTCAAATGACGGCGGGGCGGTGCTGGTCCGGTTCTGGACCAGTAATTACTGGTTATTTGCTGTTACCCCATTACCCTAAGGTAAGGGGCCACTACCCACTAGTGTGTGAACACGAAGAGGAGCACCACTTTGTCACATTTGAGCACCTCACTGTATATCTGCATGCTAGGAAGTTGTCATCACCTTATGAAGGAGGACTGCTCTTTTATATCGAAATACTTTGATTGAACTGTCTACTTCAAGCATCACGTGGATGCTGCCTTTTTTAATTGTTTGTTGCACATAGCCACTTTGAGGATTGCATGTATGCTACACCTGTGGCATTCACTTATATATTGGAGTTTTTCATTTTACATAGGAGTTGCTATTGCGGTATCTGTTACCAGCACCTTTGCACTGATTAATAATTTGTCACATTAAGTTTTTATTATAGCACCTAGCACTAGTGCACTTTATAAATTAACATACTATTTATTTGTTTTCTGATTTTTAAACTCCATATAGGAGTTGCTACTGCTTTACTTGTTATTAACATTGTGGTATTTAGAGTCACTGTTTATTAATGTAGCACTGAGCACTAGTGCACTTCATATATATTTTTTATTTTTAGATTATGCATTTTTGTTTAGTGGCTGACCCTTCCAAGAGACCACCACTATACCTGTTATAATTTTTGATCTACGTATATTTTAGTGTGGATTATCACAGGTATTAGGAGCATTTCACTGATATCATTCTGCCTGGATGAGCACGGCACCATTCTACTGAATCTATTCAGTGTTGTGATAACCTGCTCTCTGTGGATCAATAGCTTCTTGTCTTGGGACAGTAGCTGGAGGTCGTCAAGATAGTGGTACAAGCGTATCCCTTTTGTTCTGATGAGGGCCACTACGGACAGAAGAACTTTTTGAAAATACTCGAGGTGAAGTTGTCAACCCAAAAGGGAGGGAAGTGAACTGTAGATGTTCTTGCCCGACTCTGAACCGGAGGTATTTGATGAATTCTTCTGCCACAGGCACATGAAAATGGGCATCTTTTAAGTCGATTGAGATTAGCCCATCGCCTGGCTGCACAGGTTGTGGAATGGTAGATAAAGTCTCCATTTTGAATCTTTCGTATTTTATAAACTTGTTTAGGTAAGTTAGGTCTATCACGGGGCGCCATGAATCATTTTTCTTCTGCACAAGAAAGAGAGGGGAGTATACCCCCTGAAACTCTTTGCCATTTTTGGACCGGCACTGCGGCTCCTTGTACTATCAGTGAATCCACGTAGGACAGTAACACCTGCTTCTTTTCTTCTGACCATGGAAACAGGGTGGAGATAAATCTGGAGGGACGAGTACTGGTGAAGGACCATGCGTGGCCTATGGAGACCATCTTAATGGTCCAGTAGTCCGAGAAAGAGGACACCCAGAGGTCCCGGAAGAGAAGCAGACGCGCTCCCACCCGATCCGCCTGGGCGGGCCCAATCTCAAAATGACTTAGCCGGCTTTCATGCACTGGACGCTTGGTTTTTAGCAGACTTATGGAAGGATGTCTGACCTCTGCTCCAATTCCTTCTGTAATCTCGTCGGGGCCTGTAAGACGTGCTTCCCTTGAATGCTCAGTACTGCGTCTTCTGCGCTGAGTCTTCTTTTGACCAAACAGATGCCTATCCTGGGGCAGGAAACCCGATTTCCCACCCGTGGCTCAGGCTATGCGCTATCCAGCCTGTTACCAAACAATGAGGGCCCCTCAAAGGGGATCCTACACCAGGCCTGCTTAGATGCTGGATCAGCGAGCCAAGGGCGCAACCATAAGGCCTGCTTAGCCATGCCTGAGGATAGCATAGTCCGGGCCAACAGGCAGATCAGATTGATAGAAGCTTCCCCCAGAAAGGCCACTTCCGGTTTCAATTCCCGGACTGCCGAGCCCCTGGCCAGATCTTCTGAAATGCCCTTGAGCATGGAGTTTACATTTTCTGTCCAGGCTTCCATAGCCTTGGACGTAGCTGCGAGGGCCAAGGCGGGTTTGCAAGCCATACTGGCTAGCCCGTAAATTCTCTTGAGGTCTTGGTCTATTCTCCTCTCAAGCCTGTCCTTGAAGGATACAGTGTCCTCTAAAGGAAGAGTGACGAGTTTGGCCAGTCACATCAATGCTGCATCTGCAAGAGGCGCATTTTCCAGATATTTTACTTCTTCTGCCTTGAAGGGGTATAATCTGGAGGTTTTGCTTGACATAGAAGTCTTCTTGTCTATCTTACTCCACTTCTCGTCAATGATATCCTTCAATCTGGAAAGGACCGGGAAGATGGAACGTTCCTTCCCCAGGCGTTTAAAAAGAACTTCCTTTGCTTAGCCAGAGGAGTGGAAGGATCTTCCCACTTAAGGGCCTCTTTGACCGCCTTAATTAGTGGGGAAACAAGAGTGAAGCTGAAGCCACCAAAAAAAATCATCTCCTTCCAATTCGCTATTTGAAGAGCCGGGGATGTCATTATAAGGCTGGAATGGGCCTGGATCCTCCTGGGCATCGTCAGCCAGGGAGCCAGATAGAGTGGTGGACTGGCTCCACGTGCGGGTTGTATCCCACTCATTTAGGGATTGCTGCACCACATGCAAGAGACACCATTTGTTGGTTTTCCGATTACCTGGGCATAACATGAATCACACTTGACTTGCCTTCCGGGACTGGTAACTCACATCCCCAGCAGGCTCTGGGATCATAGCGGCTTTCACGGCGGTGGTTGTGGTGACTGGAGGTGGAATTGGAACATTTCCTCTGTCTGGAGGAGGAATAGTAACATCTCCTCTGTCTGGAGGATGAATGGGAACATCTCCTCTGCTGGTGGGTCCTAGACGGAGAGTCACGTCTGGACCTGGATGAGGAAGTTTGACATTGCGGCCTGGTAAGGTCCCTGTCATTTTGGACAGTAAACTGATGGTCTGACCTGAACAAAACATGACGTTAGAGGATATGTCCATACCAGTATTGGCCTTGGCCCCCCTTCTCATACCCCACGTACCCAGAGCGTGAGGGCTGGCTGCACAGAGGCGGTGACCTGTCCATGGCAGCCTGGCGGACGAATAGGTGACAATCCTGTAGCTTTGTAGGAACACTCACTCGTCCTAGGATTAAAAAAAAAAATGCAGTGTAGCTTCCCCTTTAAGAGCCATCTTAGACCCCCCCTCACCCTGCACCATAGCCCCAGGCTGGAGCTTACCTTTACCTGGAAGCCTCATGCATGGAGGAGCTGTAGCAAGTTGCCCACAGGAATCACCAAAATGACAGGGGCTGACAGGAATTTAAATTCCCTGCCGAAATGACATCACAGCCAAGCTCCGTCCATGCCTGTGCAATTGCGACCTGCCGTAGAGTGCCTGCACGACTGCCGGGTCCCCGGCCGTAACGCGCATGCGCAAAACCAAGCCGCAAACTCGCCCAAGAATCGTGCATGCGCGGAAGCGCACCGGGCCGCAACCCGGAAGAGGGAGCCGTGTCCTGGAAAACCAGCGCCACAGAAGCAAAAAAGCAGAAAAAACAAAAATTGCAGGAAAGAGGGGACGTGAGGGGGAGACAGACGATCACATACAAAAGCCATGGAGGAAAGATAAATCTTCAGACCTGCCAGCCGATCCACCACTTCCTCGCCTGGGCATACGAAAGGCCGTCCCCACCACTGGACATAGGGGCCTGGAGCCGCACACCCGCCCATGGCTGGGACGTATGCAGGGCCGTCTTTAAGGCAGGGCAAAAGGGGCAGATGCCCTGGGCCCTGTCATTGTTGTGGGGCCCAAAGCAGCTGCCTCATACTTGCCAACTATCCCGGTTTCAATTCCCTTGAAGTTTTAGTCCCTTGCTGTGTCCTGATATCTCAGTGTGAAGTGCTGCTACTAATGCTGTCCAGCTCTGCTCTATTGTTATGTACAGATGACTCACCTGCAGAGCCTGTGTTTACATGTAAATAACCGGCATTCATAAGTAAATATCAGCGGCATTCATATGTAAATAGCTGCATCCGGCGGCATAGATATGTAAATAAAGGCAGCATTCATGGCCCCCTGCAGTGAGGAGATGATGTGCTGTAATCTCTAGCAACCAATCAGTGAGCAGTATTACTGTACAGTAATCTCTAGCAACCAATCAACAAGCAGAAATCATGTGCTGTAACATCTAGCAACTAATCAGTGAGCCGTAATGTGTGCTGTAACCTCTAGCAACCAGTCAGTAAGTGGTAATGATACACTGTAACCTCTGGCAACCAATCGCAATCGCTGCCGGATCTGATACAGCAAACTAATTTTATGTCTAGCTGCTACTTATTGTATGTCTCAGAGCAGGTGTAGAGCGAATTTGTATGGGGGGAGGGCCAAGAAAACGTTTGCCCAGGGTCCAATCAATATTAAAGACGGCCCTGGACGTATGCCCAGCAACAACCTCAATCGATTTGGACGTCCGAAAAACATAAGTGCATTGTTTGTAGGTCCACAGAGGAGGACAAAAAAGGAACACAGTCTCTAGTGGTGAGCTCAAATTTATGGGAGTGGGGTCCTATAGCATTGGAGAGGAGGCGGGGTTAACCCACACATAGTCTGCCATGGAGTCTGTCAGGAAAGACACCACTTATTGCCAATATAGTGGATAGAAAAGTTATGTGAAATCATTTTTTTTCCCCAAAAGCTTTATTGGAGAAAAAGAAATAATGTGAACAGATATCGACATTACGATTGGCAAACATTGAAGGCAAGGGTGCCCATGTGGGAAATAATTTTAGTGTCACCTGACCTGGTTTGACTTTGAGACATCCCAGACCATATGTAAAAAGTCCCCACCTGACACCAGGCATTTGTGACAGATGGGGTGTGCCGTTTGCCCATTTTTACAGGCAGACAGGAGTGAAGTGCGCCCCATGGAAATAATGCAATGGAATGAGTTTATCCAACCATTCTTAAAAAAGGAGTTAAAAAATTATTTCCCGACTCGTTCACTCCTATCTGGGATATCTGCATTCCAATGTTCTTGTATTTGGGGCAGTTTGGGTTTACCCTGCAACAGATTACTATAGATTCTGGAGATCAGTTGTGTATGATTCGGCTGGGGTAAAACAGTCTCTGAAAGACTACATCACATAGGCTCTAGCCAAATGTCTAAGTTGGAGATACTTAAAATGCCAGGTGTTAGGAATTTTGAAATCCTGTTCCAGTAAAGACAAGGACTTGAAGGTACCTTGTAAATATAATTGTTGAGCAAATTTCAGCATCGACTCAGCCCACTTTGGACCATATGGAACCATTAAAATACTCCAGTTGAAGATTATACCAAATGGGACCGTTGCAAGAGATGGCCTGAGTCAATGGTGGAAGAGTCTGCAGATTTATTTATTTTTTGAATCTTAGAGACATTTCCAGAATGAAGGTACTGGTAATGGTGTGAAGAGTTTGCCAATGAATAATGTAATTATATTAGTACATAGATGGCACATGAGGTAGGGTTACGACTGAAGTCCACAAAGGCAAAGCAACATAAGCAGCACTCAAAGGCAGCTCCTAAGAGATGTGAAGGGATCTCTGCAGCAATGATAAAAACAACAACAATGGGGGCAGCATTGACACACGACAAGTTTATTTAAATTAGCAATTACCCGAAAGTGACATCAGCAAGTGGGGGAGGAAGGGGGCCTGTTGCCCCCTTCCTTTCACTGAAGAAGGCATGAAAGACAAAAGCTTACCTGGTTTTCCTATTGTTAGATCTGCAAGAGAACACAGAAATTGTTAGAGATATGGATTCTGCGGGGGCTTGGAACCATTTAGCGTTTTAAAGCAACTACAGTAGATATAAAAAGTCTACACACCCCTGTTAAAATGTCAGGTTTCTGTCATGTAAAAAAATGAGACAAAGAGAAATCATTTCAGTACTTTTTCCAACTTTAATGTAACCTATAAACTGTACAACTCAGTTGAAGAACAAACTGAAGTCTTTTAGGTGGAGGGAAGTAAAAATAAAAAAATAAAATAATATGGTTACATAGGTGTGCACACCCCTAAACTAATACTTTGTTGAAGCACCTTTTGATTTTATTACAGCACTCAGTCATTTTGGGTATGAGTCTACCTGCATGGCACATCTTGACTTGGCAATATTTGCCCGCTCTTCTTTGCAAAAACACTCCAAATCTGTCAGATTGTGAGGACATCTCCTGTGCACAGACCTCTTCTGATCACTCCACAGATTTTCAATCGGATTCAGGTCTGAGCTCTGGCTGGGCCATTCCAAAACTTTAATCTTCCTCTGGTGAAGTCATCCCTTTGTTGAATTGGATGTATGCTTTGGGTCGTTATCATGCTGAAAGATGAAGTTCCTCTCCATGTTCAGCTTTCTAGCAGAAGCCTGAAGTTTTTGTGCCAATATTGACTGGTATTTGGAACTGTTTATAACTCCCTATACCTTGACTAAGGCCCCTTATCCATCTGAAGAAAAACAGCCCCAAAGCATGAGGCTGCCACCACCATGCTTCACGGTGGGTATGGTGTTCTTTTGGTGATGTGCAGTGTTGTTTTTGCGCCAAACATATCTTTTGGAATTACGACCAAAATTTCAATCTTGGTTTCATCAGACCACAACACATTTTCCCACATGCTTTTGGGAGACTTCAGATGTGTTTTTGCAAAATTTAGCCTGGCTTGGATGTTTATCTTCATAAGAAAAGGTTTCAGTTTTGCCACTCTGCCCCATAGCACAGACATATGAAGAATACGGGAGATTGTTATCACATGTACAACACAGCCAGTACTTGCCATATATTCCTGCAGCTCCTTTAATGTTGCTGTAGACCTCTTGGCAGCCTCCCTGACTAATTTTCTTCTCGTCTTTTCATCCATTTTGGAAGGACGTCCAGTTCTTGGTAATGTCACTGTTGTGCCATATTTTCTCCACTTGATGATGACTGTCTTCACTGTGTTCCATGGTATATCTAATGCCTTGAAAATTCAGAACAATGAGATCCCTCTGATGATTTGGAAGCTCTCTGCGGACCATGGCTTTTGCTGTAGGATGCGACTAAGAAAATGTCAGTAAAGACCTACTAGAACAACTGAACTTTATTTGGGGTTAATCAGAAGCACTTTAAAAGATGGCAGGTGTGTACTGACTCTTATTTAACATAAGTTTGAATGTGATTGCTTAATTCTGAACACAGCTACATCCCCAGTTATAATAGGGTGTGCACCCACATTATTTCTATTTTTACACCCCCCCCCCTTTAGTTTTTAATTTTTAATTCCCTCCACCTAAAAGATTTCAGTTGGTTTTTAAATTGAGTTGTACAATTTATAGGTCACATTAAAGGTGGAAACAGTTCTGAAATTATTTATCTTTGTCTCATTTTTTTACATCACAGAAACCTGACATTTTAACAGGGGTGTGTAGACTTTTTATATCTATTGGTACATTCAGCCTGCCCATACATGATTGGAATCCAGGCTGATTCTTGCTGAACTGGCCAATATTTGAACTATCTATGGCCAGCCTAATGCCCAGTACACACAGTCTGATTTTCCGATGGAAAATGTTCGATGGGAGCTTGTCAGAAATTCTGACCGTGTGTAGGCTCCATCGGACATTTTCCATCGGAATTTCCGTCACACAAAATTTGAGATCTGGATCTCAAATTTTCCACCAACAAAATCCGTTGTCGTAAATTCCAATCATGTGTACACCATTCCGACGCACAAAGTGCCGCGCATGCTCAGAATCAAGCAGAAGAGCAGCACTGGCTATTGAACTTCATTGTACGTCACAGCGTGTGTATGCAAGACAAGTTTGAGCCAACATCCGTCGGAAAAAAAACATGGATTTTGTTGTCGGAATGTATGATCGTTTGTACGGGGAATTACAGTGTAAATTTGCTGTCCCCTCAAAAAAAACTCAGTACACAGCCATTAATGTCTAAACCGCTGGCAAACAAAAGTGAGTACACCCCTAAGTGAAAATGTCCAAATTGGGCCCAATTAGCCAATTTTTCCTCCCCGGTGTGATGTGACTTGTTAGTGTTACAAGGTCTCAGGTGTGAATGGGAAGCAGGTGTGTTCAATTTGGTATTATCGCTCTCACTCTCTCATACTGGTCACTGGTAGTTCAACGTGGCACCTCATGGCAAAGAACTCTCTGAGGATCTGAAAAAAGAATTGTTGCTCTAAGTGAAGATGGCCTAGGCTATAAGAAGATTGCCAAGACCCTGAAACTGAGCTGCAGAACGTTGACCAAGACCATACAGTGGTTTAACAGGACAGGTTATACACAGAACAGGCCTTGCCATGGTCGACCAAAGAAGTTGAGTGCACATGCTCAGCGTCATATCCAGAGGTTGTCTTTGGGAAATAGACATATGAGTTCTGCCAGCATTGCTGCAGAGGTTGAAGTAGTGGGGGGTCAGCCTGTCAGTGCTCAGATCATACGACACAAACTGCATCAAATTGGTCTGCATGGCTGTTGCTCCCGAAGGAAGCCTCTTCTAAAGATGATGCAGGAGAAAGCCCGCAAACAGTTTGCTGAAGACAAGCAGACTAAGGACATGGATTACTGGAACCATGTCCTGTGGTCTGATGACACCAAAATAAATGTATTTGGTTCAGATGGTGTCAAGCGCGTGTGGCGGAAACCAGGTGAGGAGTACAAAGACAAGTGTGTCTTGCCTACAGTCAAGAATGGTGGTGGGAGTGTCATGGTCTGAGGCTGCATGAGTGCTGCCGCCACTGGGAAGCTACAGTGCATTGAGGGAACCATGAATGACAACATGTACTGTGACATACTGAAGAAGAGCATGATCTCCTCCCTTCGGAGACTGGGCCACAGGGCAGTATTCCAACATGATAAGAACCCCAAATACACCTCCAAGACGACCACTGCCTTTCTAAAGAAGCTGAGGGTAAAGGTGATGGACTGGCCAAGCATATCTCCAGACCTAAACCCTATTGAGCATCTGTGGGGCATCCTCAAAGGGAAGGTGGAGGAGCGCAAGGTCTCTAACATCCACCAGCTCCGTGATGTCGTCATGGAGGAGTGAAAGAGGACTCCAGTGACAACCTGTGAAGCTCTGGTGAACAATTCCATGCCCAAGAGGGTTAAAGCAGTGCTGGAAAATAATGGTGGCCACACAAAATATTGACACTTTGGGCCCAATTTTCACTTAGGGGTGTACTCACTTTTGTTGCCAGCAGTTTAGACATTAATGGCTGTGTGTTCAGTTATTTTGAGGGGACAGCAAATTTACACTGTTATACAAGCTGTACACTCACTACTTTACATTGTAGCAAAATGTCATTTCTTCAGTGTTGTCACATAAAAATATATAATAAAATATTTACAAATGTGTGAGGGGTGTACTCACTTTTGTGATATACTATATCAGGGGTAGGCAACCTTTTGAGCACAATGCGCCAAAAAATGTCAAAGAAATTGAGCGTGCCGATTTTATAACAAAAAAATGTCAACTTCACACTCTCAATCACAAAAAGGATTTTTTTATAAAGTAAATGCTGTACTACTACTACTTTAGTAGTGAGAAATTAACATCCTGCAATTCCACACCTCAGATCAGCCTCAATTCCTGCACCTTCACATCTCAGATGAGCCCCAATTCATGCACCCCACACCTCAGATCACTGTCCCCCCTACAAATCTGTTTCGCCGCTGTAACCCCCCCCCTGCACATCTGCCCCACCACTCTAACCCCTGCACATCTGCCCCACCACTCTAACCCCCTGCCCATCTGCCCCACCACTGTACATCTGCCCCACCACTGTACTACCCTGCACATCCTCCCCACCACTGTACAACCCTGCTCATCTGCCCCACCACTCTAACCCCCTGCCCATCTGCCCCACCACTGTACATCTGCCCCACCACTGTACTACCCTGCACATCTGCCCCACCACTGTACCACCCTGCTCATCTGCCCCACCACTGTAACCCCTGCACATCTGCCCCACCACTGCAACCCCCTGCACATCTGCCCCGCCACTGTACATCTGCCCCACCACTGTACTACCATGCACATCTCCCCCACCACTGTATCACCCTGCTCATCTGCCACACCAATGTACCCCCTTTCTTATCTGCCCCACCAATGTACCCCCTTTTTTATCTGCCCCACCACTGTAACCCCCTGCACATCTGCCCCACCTCTGTAACCCCTGCTCATCTGTCCCACCACTGTAACCCCCTGTACATCTGCCCTGCCACTGTAACCCTCTGCTCATCTGCCCCACCAATGTACCCCCTTTTTCATCTGCCCCACCACTGTAACCCCCTGCACATCTGCCCCACCACTGTAACCCCCTGCACATCTGCCCCACCTCTGTAACCCCTGCTCATCTGTCCCACCACTGTAACCCCCTGTACATCTGCCCTGCTACGGTAACCCTCTGCTCATCTGCCCCACCAATGTTCCCCCTTTCTCATCTGCCCCACCACTGTACCTCCATGCATATCTGCCCCACCACTCTACCTCCATGCACATCTGCCCCACCAATGCTCCCCATTCTCATCTGTCCTAACACTGCACTTATCTGCTCATCTGCCCCGCCACTGTAACCTCCTTCCTCATCTGCTCCATGACTGTACCTCCTGCACATCTGTCCCACCTGTGTTCCCCCTGCTCATGTGTTCCACCGATGTACCTCCTTTCTCCTCTGCACCCCTCTGCACATCTCCCCTGTCTCTGTACGCCCCTGCTCCTCTGCCCCACCGCTGTTACCCCTGCTCATCTCTCCCACCAATGTACCTCCTTCCTCCTCTGCCCCAACACTGAACCCACCCTGCTCATCTGTCCCACCACTGTAACCCCCTGCTTTTCTGTCCCACCGCTGAACCCTCTTCTCATCCCTCCCACCACTGTACCTCTTGCACATCTGCCCCACCACTGTACCCCCTTGCTCTTCTGTCACACCACTGTAACCCCCCTGCTCATCTGCCCCATCAATGTACCCCTTTTCTCATCTGCCCCACCACTGTACCTCCCTGCACATCTGCTCCACCACTGTGTCCCCATGCTCTTGTGTCTCACTACTGAATCACCTTCTCATCTGCCCCACCACTGTAACCCGCTTTCTCATCTGCCCCACCAAAGTACCTCCTGCACATCTGTCTCACCTCTGTACCCCCCTACTCTCCTGCCCCACCACTGTTCCCCCTGCTCTCCTGCCCCACCACTGTAACCCCCTGCTCATCTGCCCCACCAATACACCTCCTTTCACATCTGCCCCACTACTCTACCCCCCTGATTTTCTGTCCCAACACTGACCCCCTTCTCATCTGGTCCAACACTGAACCCCCCTGCTCTTTTGTCACACTGCTGAACCCTCTTCTCATCGCTTCCACCACTGTACCTCCCTTCACATCTGCCCCACCTCTGAAACCCTCCTGCTCATCTGCTCCACTGCTGTACCCTCTTCTCATCTATGATATGTGTGATATGCAGAGTGGTGAAAGGAAGCAGAGATGAGACACATCTACCTGTCCTGGCGCACTCATCCTTCTGATCCACCTCTCGCATCCAGTCCACATGCTTGTATGTGATGTATGTCATATATGTGATGTGTGTGATGTATGTATGTATGTATGTATGTATATATACACTCCCTTGGCCTCAGTGATTCTGCTTTATGCTGGTTCTCCTCCTACCTATCTCAGTGCACTTTCAGTGTCACTTACAACTCCATCTCCTCCACTCCCCTTCCTCTTTCTGTTGGGGTACCCCAAGGCTCCGTTTTTGGGCATCTCTTATTCTCACTCTATACCTCTTCCCTGGGCCAGTTGATAACCTCCCATGGCTTCCAATACCAACTCTATGCCGATGACACCCAGATCTATCTCTCCACTTCTCAACTCACCCCCTCGATCTCCTCACGGATCTCAAACTTACTGAATGACATATCAATATGGATGTCACACCACTTCCTCAAACTCAATCTTTCTAAAACTGAGCTTGTTATATTTCCTCCTTCCCGGGCCCCCCCGTGACTTCACCATTAATATCAACAACACAACCATTGGTCCCTCCACTCATGCAAGGGTCCTTGGTGTAATCCTTGACTCTGACCTCTCCTTCAGCCCCCATATCCAATCACTGGCTAAATCCTGCTGCTTTAACCTCCGCAACATCTCCAGAATTCAACCCTTCCTGACTAATGATACCACAAAGCAACTTATTCACTCTTTGATTATTTCCCGCCTTGACTACTGCAACTCTCTCCTTAATGGCCTACCCTTAAGCAGGCTATCCCTCCTTCAGTCTATTATGAATTCTGCTGCTAGACTAATACACCTCACTAATCGATCCGTGATTGCTGCTCTTCTCTGCCAGTCCCTTCACTGGCTATCCCTACCCCACCGTGTAAAATTCAAAATGCTAACCATAACATACAAGGTCATTCACAACATCGCCCCCATCTACATCACCAACCTCATCTGCAGATATCGCTCAAATCGTCCCCTCTGCTCCTCCCAGGACCTCCTGCTCTCTAGCTCCCTTGTTACCTCCTTCCATGCTCGCCTTCAGTATTCTCGAGAGCCTCTCCCATCCTCTGGAACTCCCTGCCGCAGTATGTCCAATCAGCCCCTACCCTGTCCACCTTTAGGAGATCCCTGAAAACTCATTTATTCAGGGAAGCCTATCCCACACCCACCTAACAACTGTCCCCGAGCCACACCCATCAAATCATTCCCCGCAGCTATTACCTTTTGTACCACCACCCCCTCCCTTTAGAATGTAAGCTCTATGAGCAGGGCCCTCCTGTCCCTTCTCTATTGAACTGTACTGTAATTGTGTTGTCCCCCCTATACATTGTAAAGCTCTGTGTAAACTGTTGGCGCTGTATAAATCATGAATAATAATAATAATAATAATGTATGTGATGTATGGGATGTATGTGATGTATATGATGTATGGGATGTATGTGATGTATGTGATGTATATTAGTATGTGTGTGTCACCGGCGCAAAACCACTACTCCCTCCAAAATCCTTAAAAGGTTTGTGTCAAAGTTGCTGCATTCAAAAAAGACTCTTCATTGGGATGGGCTGGAAATGCTGATTAATGTGTGTGAATGCGCTACTCCCATACCACCACCACTTGCAATGTTCTCTTTCTATTTTTCCTAAACAATCACTCATAAATAATAACATGTGCATCAAATTAGAGCAAAAAAACTTAAATCAAACAAAATACAAAAAAAAAATCAATTATCCGATGCATAAAAGTCCTTCAAAAATGCTTCAAAATCCTCTATCAATTGCTGTGACTGACGTGCTCCTATGTTCCTTCAATAATCATATGTGACTTAGTGAGACACCACCACCTTTCAGATTGGCCACTCACCAGATGCTTCTTAAGTGATGCGCCTTTGGTTCATTCATGGGATAACCACTCAACCTAAGTAACACTCCTCACCGGCTATACTTGGACTCTAGTATTACTGATATGAAAGTATAGGGACAAAAAACGATCATAGCGCAATATGTTTAAACTATTTATTGTAAAAAGCTTATAAAGCTTATAAAGCTTACAAAGCTTATCCAGCAGTTACGGACGGGTGTTGGGCTATTGCATGGTCCGCCTAGTAGTAATATGCGGCCTCCACGTTTGGCTTGTGCTTCAAACCTCGTTCCCGTTCCCGTTCGTGTCCGGTCACCTGATGCAAAAAAATCGTTAGAGGCTGCTGGGAGATTTTTTTGCATCAGGTGACCGGACACGAACGGGAACGGGAACGGGACACAAATTTACTACAATTAAATACACTGTAACAATATTTTACAATGCCTTTAACAATAAACTATTCTACAACTGTTCGAAGCCTTCATTTAGAAGCAGTCTCTTCCAATGTATGCACAGTAGCTTTGGTTGATTTATTTTTTATAGCCTATCCACTAGTTTGGCATTTAGTTTGAACACCAAAATAAATTTACCAGAAATACCAGAACCGCATAGATATAGACACAACTACAACTGGCTTTAATATTATGCTACCAAGCAATTTACTTCCCTTTAGCAATCACCTATTTAGTAATGCATTAAAATCAGAGTCCTACAAAGGAATTGATAGATAACAAATCTTTAAAAAGCTATGGAATAGGATGGCATAGGATTAAAACGGCATTTGTTATTTATCCCAATTACAACCTCTGAAATTAATTGAAAGAATGAAAAACAACAAAAAATTTGAATTTGTAATGGGCATAAGAAGCATTGTTTGGAAGCTTCTGTCAACTATCCTGGACCTGTTTTTGTGCGACAAAAATATCCCCTCATTAGCCTTATTGTACTACTTTTCCCATAGAAAGAAAAAGAGCAAAAAAGTAAATTAAAAAATTAAAGTGGCCTCACACAAATAACAATCACACACAATTAAAAAGGAAATACAGTTACAAATTCTAGGAACACTAAATGAAATAAATGAAACAAACTAAACTACCAAAAATACACCACCAAATATAAATAAATAAAAAATAAACAAATACATCAATACATATACCTCATCATTTAAGAAAAAAAAAAAAGAAAAAGAGTAGATTTTTCTTTAAGCAATTTACCTTAAGCAACTTAAGGAGCAAAATTGAAAGTTTTGCAATTTTGCAAAGTCCTTGACACATTAGTGTGCAAAATCTAAAATAAAACACAGTAAAAAAAAAAATCCCAACCTCCCACACGATATTAAGCTTGCCTCTATTAATATTCTGGCCACACAGGAGAATAAAACTGCTTATGTTATTTACCTCATCTAAGGCTTCTGAAAACTAACTGAAGGCATTAAAAACCCTGAAAGTTCAGAATTTATAATGGACAGAAGGATCACTGTTGGGAAGTTATCTATACATTTGCCATTGTAGGTGTATGTTTAAAATATCTTTCAGCAGAAGGAATGAGGGAAAATGACAGATTAAAATTTGGAAAAAAATTGCAGATTTCATATAAATGTTTTTGAGTTAATGGGGAAAGCAAAAGTAAGATGCTTTTTCATGCCTTTAGAAGTACAATGAGCCTTTAAATGACTCCTGTGGGGTACAGAAGCTATTTTCAACTATCCTGGATCTGTTTTTGTGCCAAAAGATTGCCCTTCATTTGCCTTGTTAAAGTCTTTTTAAACAGAAAACATAAAGAAAAAACTAAAATAATAAAATAACGTGACAGCACACAATTAACAATCACACCCATTAAGAAAACGAAAACAAAAATTTGTCGACCACTAAATGAAACTAACTAAATTACTACTACTAAAAATGAATGAAAAAAAAATATATAAATAAAAATTACTCACACCTTATAATTAACAAAAAAAAAAAAAAAAGATGTTTTTTTTTTCAAGCAATTTAAGTTAAGTGGCTCATTTAAGTTAAGTGGCTCAAAGAGCTAAACTGGAAGTTTTCACTTCAGAAAATATTTGTAATTGTTGAAACCTGCAACTTTGTAAATCCCTCAACCATATGAAAAAAATCTAGTCCACAAAAAAAAAAATGCTAATGTTCCACAGGATATTAGGCTTATATCTAATGTAACCATTCTGGTCCCCAAAAAAGACCAGACTCCTCACTACATTTGAAATGTAAGACACAGAAAGCTCAGGAAATATTGATACAGACTCTACACTACGATACACATACTAAAGACAAGGATAACTAAGCAAACATTGGTACAAACTCTATGCTGTGGTGCCTAAACTAAAGACACAAAGAACCATAGGCGTGTGCACGAGGTGTGGCGGGTGTGCCTGGGCACACCCTAATCACCCCGTGCTGTGTCCAGAGATTTGCCCCAAAATGCTGCATCCAAGAGAGTGTGTGGCCTGCCCTGCCTGTGAAACAGTTTCACAGGCAGCAGAGCGTGAGAATTGCCAGAGCTGTTCAGTGTATGAAACTGTCAGATAATGACACTGCATGCAGGGAGAGACACCAGCTGTCAAAATGTCGGGGTGATGTCGGGGGTGGGCGGGACAGAACGGCCATCAAACACCAGCCAATGGGATGGGGTCTGGGCGGGCCGCTACATTTATGTGGCCCCGCCCCTCTCTGAAGCAGCTCAAACATTGGCTTGTGTTTATAGCGCTTGGTCCCGCCCACTCCCGACATCGCGGCTGAGTTGTAAGTCATCACAACTCAGCCGCGATGTCGGGGGTGGGCGGGATCAAGCGCCAACACCAGCCATGATTGGGCTGCTTCAGAGAGGGGGCGGAGCCAGAGAAATGTAGCGGCCCGCCCAGACCCATCCTATTGGCTGGTGTTTGGTAACTGTTCAGTCCCGCCCACCACCAGCATCACCGCTGACTTTTAACAGCTGGTGTCTCTCCCTGCATGCAGTGTCATTATCTGACAGTTTCATACACTGAACAGCTCTGGCAATTCTCATGATCTCCTGAATGTGAAACTCCCCCTCTCTCCTATCTGTGCCACCCAATGCTGCCTATCAGTGCCAACCAATGATGCCAATCAGTGCCAACCAATGCTGCCTATCAGTGCCAACCAATGCTCCCAATCAGTGCAAACCAATGCTATCTATCAGTGCCAACCAATGCTGTCTATCAGTGCCAACCAATGCTGCCAATCAGTGCCAACCAATGCTGCCAATCAGTGCTAACCAATGCTGCCTATCAGTGCCAACCAGTACTGCCTATCTGTGCCAGTGCTGCTTATCAGTGCCAACCAATTCTGCCTATCAGTGCCAACCATTGTAAACCAGTGCTGCCTATCAGTGCAAACCAGTGCCGCCTATCAGTGCCAACCAATGTTGCATATCAGTGCCAGTGCTGCTTATCAGTGCCAACCAATGTTGCCTATCAATGCCAACCAGTACTGCCTATCTGTGCCAGTGCTGCTTATCAGTGCCAACCAATTCTGCCTATCAGTGCCAACCAATGCTGCCTATCAGTGCAAACCAGTGCTGCCTATCAGTGCCAACCAATGCTGTAAATCAGTGCCAACCAATGCTGTCAATCAGTGGTAACCAATGCTGCCTATCAGTGCTGCCTATCAGTGCCCATAAGTGCTGCCCATCAGTGCTGCCAATCAGTGCCCATCAGTGCTGCATATCAGTGCCCATCAGTGCTGCCTATCAGTGCCAATCAGTGCTGACAATTAGTGCCCATCAGTGCTGCCAGTCAATGCCCATCAGTGCTGCCAATCAGTGCCAACGAATGCTGCCTATCAGTGCCAACGAATGCTGCCAATCAGTGCCAACAAATGCTGCCAATCCATGCCAACCAATTCTGCCTATCAGTGCCAACCATTGCAAACCAGTGCTGCCTATCAGTGCAAACCAGTGCTGCTTATCAGTGCCAACCAATGCTGCCTATCAGTGCCAGTGCTGCTTATCAGTGCCAACCAATGCTGCCTATCAGTGCCAACCAGTACTGCCTATCTGTGCCAGTGCTGCTTATCAGTGCCAACCAATTCTGCCTATCAGTGCCAACCAGTGCTGCCTATCAATGCAAACCAGTGCTGCCTATCAGTGCCAACCAATGCTGCCTATCAGTGCCAACCAATGCTGTAAATCAGTGCCAACCAATGCTGCCTATCAGTGCTGCATATCAGTGCCCATCGGTGCTGCCTATCAGTGCCAATCAGTGCCCATATGTGCTGCCCATCAGTGCTGCCAATCAGTGCCCATCATTGCTGCCTATCAGTGCCAATCAGTGCTGACAATTATTGCCCATCAGTGCTGCCTATCAGTGCCACCTACCAGTGCCCATCAGTGCTGCTAGTCAGTGCCCATCAGTGCTGCCTATTAGTGCAGCCTATCAGTGCCCATCAGTGCTTCCAATCAGTGCTGCCTATCAGTGCCAATCAGTGTCCATCAGTGCTGCCAATCAGTGCTGCGAATCAGAGCCTATCAGTGCCCATAAGTGCTACCAATAAGAGCCCATCAATGATGCATATAAGTGCCCATCAGTGCCACCTATCAGTGCCAATTAGTGCCAATCAGTGCTGCCTATCAGTGCCACCTATCAGTGCACATCAGTGCTACCAATTAGTGCCCATCAACGCTGCCAATTAGTGCAGCCTATTAGTGCCCATCAGTGCTGCCTATCAGTGCCCATCAGTGCTGCCTTAGCAGGGATGGTGGAAACCCCTCTACAGATAATTGCAATACAAATTACCTTCGAGTGCAACAACTTTTTAGTTGGGAGGTTCACACCATTATAGCACTTTGGATTTTTTATTTTACACTTAATTGTATATGTTTTAGTTACAGTTATAATGTGAATTATTGCACTTGAAGTTAATTTCCCACCACCCCTGCTAAGTCCATGTCTTTATGGACCTTGCTTTGTGCACTGGTGTGCAGTCATGTTGGAACAGGAAGAGGCCATTCCCAAACTGTTCCCACAAAGTTGAGAGCATGAAATTGTCCAAAATGTCTTGGTATACTGACGCCTTAAGAGTTCCCTTTACTGGAACTAAGGGGCCAAGCCCAACCCCTGAAAAACAACTCCACACCATAATCCCCCCTCCATCAAATGATTTGGACCAGTGCACAAAGCAAGGTCCATAAAGACATGGATGAGCGAGTTTGGGGTGGAGGAACTTGACTGACCTGCAAAGAGTCCTGACCTCAACCCTATAGAACACCTTTGGGATGAATTCAAGTGGAGACTGCGAGCCAGGCCTTCTTGTCCAACATCAGTGCCTGACCTCACAAATGCCCTTCTGGAAGAATGATCAAACATTCCCATAGACACACTCCTAAACCTTGTGGACAGCCTTCCTAGAAGAGTTGAAGCTGTTATAGCTGCAAAGGGTGGGCCAAATCAATATTGAACCCTATGGACTAAGACGGCATTAAAATTCATGTGCGTGTAAAGGCAGGCGTCCCAATACTTTTGACAATATATATATATATATATGTGTGCTTGAGCTTTCGGGTGCACACCCTAATGCAATAGGCTGCGCACGCCCATGCAAAGAACTTATAAAATGTTAGCAGGGACTCTACACTATGATACATACACAAAAGACAAAAAGAATCCAGCAAACATTGGTACCAACTCTACACTATGATACTTATACTAAAGACACAAGGAACTCAGGAGACATTGGCTGGGACTCCACACTATGATACATATACTAAAGACAAAAATAACCTTATGGAATATACGACAAAGTGTAAAATCTTATCTCAGTGCAAAGTTCACCACTCTGTCAGTAGTGCTGTGATAAATGTAATCAACATTAAGTGTATATAAAGTTCATGAAAAAAAAAATGTAAACCATATAGTCCAAAGTGAAAAAAATAAAAAATGGAAATAAATAGTCAAGATGATTCCACCCAGTGCAATGTGCTGAAAAAGGTCCACCGTATTGGTCAATATTCACTGTGCGTTTTTTCCAAAGAAAACACCTTCTGTGCACCAACGTGATCCCTCTCCAAATAGACAGTAACTCACCAGAAACATATGCCTTCCATTCTCATGGTTGGTGTATTAAACTCAATAGAACATTGAATCAGTTGACTCCTTAAGCAAATCTCATGGAGTTCCTCCGTGGGGGTGGATATCTCAAAGTATCCCATATGGAAAATAAAGAAAATGCCTCCAATGGTACAGTAACCCAATAATCAACGACTTTATTTAAAATAGGAAAACCACTCACGTTTTAAAAGCATATATTGAGCCTTTTAGTACATTTGTGTTGGGGGTGCATAATTTAGGGTGCTGTTTTGTGTCTCACCACCTGTGTCAGGACGGTGGCAACGGTAGCTGGAGGTGGTGAAATACAATCCAAATACATTGGTACAAACTCTACACTATGATACTTATACTAAAAACACAAAGAACTCAGAAGCCATTGGCAGGGACTCTACACTATGATACTTATAGTAAAGACAAAGATAACCCAGGGGACATTGGTTGGGACTCTACACTTCGATACATATACTAAAGACACAAGGAACTCGGGAGACATTGGTTGGGACTGTACACTATGATACACACACTAAAGACAAAGATAACCTTATGCTTAGAACACATGGGTCAAATGCTGGGTGACATCGGCCAGTTCAATAAAAATCGTCCTACATTTGGCCCGTGTGTATGTCTGATAGAAGCCGAACCATTTGGCCGGCTTCTGTCAGACCAGCATGCTGGAAAACCATATGCAGCTGATCATTACTATCCATACGCAATCTTTTCAAGCAGGGGATATGTGAGTACAGTGTAGCTTCCTTGCAAATTATAACACATCTTGCTGAGATCATTGCGCAATGGATCTGTCTCTCTTTATTTTATATGGCATGAGAATGAGCGGAGAATCAGTGTAAACCTTACTGGGAACGGAGAGGTGAAAAGTGACAGTGAACTTGCTACAACTACCATTATTAGAGTCATAGTTTCTGGCACTCCACTCACTTTATTTGCTATCCACGCATTTATTATTGACTTTTTTCATGTTCCAATGGACCGAACTTTATTCATAATTATACTTATTGAATAATTTTTGTTATTATTGTTTTCACGTATTGATTTTTGATCTTTTTATATTTTATTGGTTACATAGTCTTTATTGATTACTTATTATTGATGCGCAATAGATTTTTTATAGTTAATAATTTGCTTGGATACACATTTGATGATTCACATAATATTTATATAGTTTTTTGGGTTTTCCAGATCAGTGTGGTATCATATTTAACATTTTATGTTATTAGTGTATGTTTATACAGTATATTTATATATTTATTTGTGTGATTCTTTTGTCACACACAGAGTTATTACACCTAGGTATGCACATGAGAGGTTAATATTAGCGCAATTATGCACCCACTTATAATTTATGCTGGAAAACCAGCAGCCGACCAGCTCCCGATCGGTGCTCTCAGCCATTGGCAGGGACTCTGCACTATGATATATATACTAAAGACAAAGATAGCCCGGGGAACATTGGTACGGACTCTATGCTATGGTACTAAAACTAAGGACACAAATAACTTATGAAATATTAGCAGGGACTCTACACTATAATATGTATACTAAATACAAAGATAATTGGATTGGATTTTACACTATAATACATACACTAAAGACAAACTCAGGAAACATTGGAAAAATACGCCATACTTGCTAATAATGATAGCAATCCGACTTGGTACCCACGGCCTATACATCACTCCAACCATTTATGCAATCCTTTAGCTGTAGGACAGTTATTTAGGTCTGATCACACAAGATATGACGAATATTCAGTGTTCTCAGGAAGGAAGCTCATGTGACCACAGGCTCATTGGCCTTAAATAAAGCACCATAAGAACAGCCAAGTGCAGGCCAAATTTTTCACACACTTTTTTTTATCAAGGGCCTGTGGCCTTTGATTTTCACACTTATGCATACAACATAACACAGAAGGGATTTCATCACGTACTTACTACTAGAAGCACTGGGGTTGTTTTTCTAAACGTTGTTTCCTTTGCAAGGAAAGTTGCACTATTTAAAGGTAATTTTCCCCAGCGCTTAATGAATGCGATGAAACTTCTATTATCTAGTAGGGATGAGCCGAACACCGCTTGGTTCGGTTCGCACCAGAACATACCAAACAGGCAAAAAATTTGGCAGAACACACGAACACTGTTAAAGTCTATGGGACACGAACAGGAATATTCAAAAGTGCTCATTTTAAAGGCTTATATGCAAGTTATTGTCATAAAAAGTGTTTGAGGACCCAGGTCCTGCCCCAGGGGACATGTATCAATGCAATTTTTTTTTTAAAAACAGATGTTTTTTCGGGATCAGTGAATTTTTAAATGCTTAAAGTGAAACACTAAAAATTAAATATTCCTTTAAATATCATGCCTGGGAGGTGTCTATAGTATGCCTGTGAAGTGGTGCATTTTTCCCGTGTTTAGAACAGTCTGACAGCAAAATGACATTTCTAAAGGAAAAATTGTCATTCAAAACTGATCGTGGCTGTAATGAATTGTCGGGTCTTGGCAATATAGATAAAACTCATTGAAAAAAAAAGCATGGGATCCCTCCTCAGTCCATTACCAGGCCCTTTGGGTCTGGTATGAATATAAAGGGGAACCCTGAACCAAAAAAAAAAAAATTGCATGGGGGTCTCCCTAAAATCCATACCAGGCCCTTCAGGTCTGATATGGAAATCAAGGGGAACCCTGCGCCAAATTTAAAAAAATGGCGTAGGGGTCCCCCCAAAATCCATACCAGACCCTTCAGGTTTTTAAGGGTAACCCTGCACCAAAATAAAAAAAATGGCGTAAGGGTCCCCCCCAAAATCCATACCAGCCCCTTATCCGAGCACGCAACCTGGCAGGCCGCAGATAAAGAGGGGGGCGAGAAAGCGCCCCCCCCCCTGAACCATACCAGGCCACATGCCCTCAACATGGGGAGGGTGCTTTGGGGTAGCCCCCCAAAGCACCTTGTCCCCATGTTGATGGGGACAAGGGCCTCATCCCCACAACCCTTGCCCGGTGGTTGTGGGGGTCTGTGGGCCGGGGGCTTATCGGAATCTGGAAACCCCTTTTAACAAGTGGACCCCCAGATCCCGCCCTCCCCTGTGTGAAATGGTAATGGGGTACAAATGTACCCCTACCATTCCACAAAAAAAGTGTCAAAATGTTAAAAAACGACAAGACACAGCTTGGGGACAAGTCCTTTATTAAAAAATAAAAGAATAAAAATGCCCGACAATTCATTACAGCCGCGATCAGTTTTAAATGACAATTTTTCCTTTAGAAATGTCATTTTGCTGTGGTATTGTTCTAAACACAGGAAAAAGGCGCCACTTTACAGGCATACTATAGACACCCCTTAGGCACGATATTTAAAGGAATATTTCATTTTTATTGTTTCACTTTAAGCATTAAAAAAAATCACTGCTCCCCAAAAAACGGCCGTTTTTAAAAAATTTTTTGCATTGATACATGTCCCCTGGGGCAGGACCCGGGTCCCCTTTTTATGACAATAACTTGCATATAAGCCTTTAAAATGAGCACTTTTTATTTTTCATGTTCGTGTCCCATAGACTTTAACGGTGTTCCGGCGGCTTTCGAATTTGCCCCGAGCACCGCTTATTGTTCAGTGTTCGCAGAACATCCGAACAACCAAAGTTCTGCCCGAACTTATGCTCGGGCCGAACCGTTCGCCCATCCCTATTATCTAATTATGTGCAAGAAAAAATGCTGTTATTTTCATTTTTCTTGGGTGGGTATTCGTTGCAAAGTAAAATATCACCACTAAGCTTTGAAGAAAACAACATTTCACAGCACATTTTTTTTTCGATTAGTAAATCAACCCCTCTGTGTAGGAGATATAGACAGAATAAACATATAGCAGTGTGATATCTTTACAGCAATGTTCATTGTACTGTGATTACACACCTACATATAACTTTCAATTTGTAACTCCTTCTTTTTTTTTGTGTGTGGACTTCTCTTTTAGGAATTAAATCTCAAAAAAAGGTCACTTGTAAATATGTGTTGATTTTGATTTTTTTTGTTGATTTTTACATTTCATCTTTGGGCCTAATGATTTATTGGAATCTTAATGATTACTTAACCCCTTTGTGCCTAATGGTAAAACAAATCCCTCTTTAATTATAGAGTCCCTTTCACAGACCTGGCAATGAAGGTTTAGTTCCCCCGTGTCTGGGGACGGCAGGAGGGAGAATAAATTGGCAGTCGAAGTGCTCGATCTCCTCGGAGGGCAGACATGGCTGCTTTCATGGGAAAGTTCAGTAAGAAGCGCGGCGATGTCTCTGCTGGTGCCGGGAGACTCTCGGAATACTAATGTCTCCAGCGTTTTATCTCCAGAGCACGACAAAGAGCGTAGGAGGAGAGAAGTACGATGGATCTAATACATATTGTTTCATCGGCTCAGAGATGGGTCGGCGATTGTTTACTATCAGGGCAAGGCCAGCCCAATACTTACCTCCTGCAGAGCAGAAACGCACTTTTAGACCTTTTTTTACGCTCCCATTAAAGTTTATGTGGCCAAAAATGCGCAATTCAGGTCCAAAGAAGCTCATGTGCTTTTTTTGAGCTTCACCCAACATGCACAAAACACAAAGTATGTAATTTTAATTGTGAAAATGAAAATAAATATTTAGAAAAAAATTAAGACTTAAAAAAAAAATGTTGTTGTTTATTTCACTAAAAAAATGAAGGACCAAGAAAATAAAATAAAAGAGTTACTATAAACTGTAGAATAATATTATTTATATTTTTAACATGTTTAATGTATTTCTTCTGTACTTGCTGAAAAAGCCACCACATCCTGGACTGTTGTCATAGATTACATTTTTGTTTTTGGTTTAGAGGCACTTTAAATAGGAAAACACTTTTACATGCACAAATTTACTACAATTAAATACACTGTAACAATATTTTACAATGCATTTAACAATTAACCACTAGTTTAACATTCAGTTCGAACACCAAAATAAATTTACCAGAAATACCAGAACCGCATAGATATAGACACAACTACTACTGGCTTTAATATTATGCTACCAAGCAATTTACTTCCCTTTAGCAATCATCTATTTAGTAATGCATTAAAATCAGAGTGCTACAAAGGAATTGATAGATAACAAATCTTTTAAAAGCTATGGAATAGGATGGCATGGGATTAAAACTGCATATGTTATTTATCCCAATTACAACCTTTTGAAATTAATTGAAAGAATGAAAAACAACAAAAACAATAATTTGTAATGGGCGGAAGAAGCATTGTTTGGAAGCTTCTGTCAACTATCCTGGACCTGTTTTGTGTGAGAAAATATCCCCTCATTAGCTTCATTATATTACTTTTCCCACAGAAAAAGAGAACAAAAAAAGTACATGAAAAAAGTAAAGTGGCCTCACACAAATAACAATCACACGCAATAAAAAAGGAAATACAGTTACAAATTCTAGAAACACTAAATTAAATAAATGAAACAAACTAAACTACCAAAATACACCACCCAATATAAATACATAAAAAAATAAACAAATACATAAATACATATACTTTATAATTAAAGAAAAAAAGAGTAATTTTTTTTTAAGCGATTTACCTTAAGCAACTCAAGGAGCGAAATTGTAAGTTTTGCAATTTTGCAAAGTCCTTGACATATTAGTGTGCAAAATCTAAAATAAAACACAGTAAAAAAAAAATCCTAACCTCCCACACGATATTAAGCTTGCCTCTATTAATATTCTGGCCACACAGGAGAATAAAACTGCTTATGTTATTTACCTCATCTAAGGCTTCTGAAAACTAACTGAAGGCATTAAAACCCCCCAAAATTCAGAATTTATAATGGACAGAAGGATCACTGTTTGGAAGTTATCTATACATTTGCCATTGTAGTTGTATGTTTAAAATATCTTTCAGCAGAAGGAATGAGGGAAAATGACAGTTTAAAATTTGGAAAAAATTTGCAGATTTCATATAAATGTTTTTGAATTAATGGGGAGAGAACAATTGAGATGCTTTTTATTGCTTTTAGAAGTACAATGAGATTTTAAATTACTCCTGTGGGGTACAGAAGCTCCTTTCAAATATCCTGGATCTGTTTTTGTGCCAAAAAGTGCCCTTCATTTTCCTTGTTAAAGTCTTTTTATACAGAAAACATAAAGAAAAAACTAAAATAAATAACGTGACAGCACACAATTAACAATCCCACCCATTAAGAAAAGGAAACAAAAATTTGTCGAACACTAAATTAAACTAACTAAATTACTACTACCAAAAATAAATGTAAAAAATATATACAGTGGGGCAAAAAAGTATTTAGTCAGCCACCAATTGTGCAAGTTCTCCCACTTAAAAAGATGAGAGAGGCCTGTAATTGTCATCATAGATATACCTCAACTATGAGAGACAAAATGTGAAAACAAATCCAGACAATCACATTGTCTGATTTTTGAAAGAATTTATTTGCAAATTATGGTGGAAAATAAGTTTTTGGTCAATATTAAAGTTCATCTCAATACTTTGTTATATATCCTTTGTTGGCAATGACAGAGGTCAAACGTTTTCTGTAAGTCTTCACAAGGTTGTCACACACTGTTGCTGGTATGTTGGCCCATTCCTCCATGCAGATCTCCTCTAGAGCAGTGATGTTTTGGGGCTGTCGCTGGGCAACATGGTCTTTCAACTCCCTCCAAAGGTTTTCTATGGGGTTGAGATCTGGAGACTGGCCTAGGCCACTCCGGGGCCTTGAAATGCTTCTTACGAAGCCACTTCTTCGTTGTCCGGGCGGTGTGTTTGGGATCATTGTCATGCTGAAAGACCCAGCCATGTTTCAGCTTCAATGCCCTTGCTGATGGGAGGAGGTTTGGACTCAAAATCTCACGATACATGGCCCCATTCATTATTTCATGTACATGGATCAGTCGTCCTGTTCCCTTTGCAGAGAAACAGCCCCAAAGCATGATGTTGCCACCCCCATGCTTCACAGTAGGTATGGTGTTCTTTGGTTGCAACTCGGCATTCTCTCTCGTCCAAACAAAACGAGTTGTGTTTCTACCAAACAGTTCTACTTTGGTTTCATCTGACCATATGACATTCTCCCTATCCTCTTCTGGATCATCCAAATGCTCTCTAGCCTACCTCAGACAGGCCTGGACATGTACTGGCTTAAGCAGGGGGACACATCTGGCACTGCAGGATCTGAGTCCCTGGCGGCGTAGTGTGTTACTGATGGTAGCCTTTGTTACGTTGGTCCCAGCTCTTTGCAGGTCATTCACTAGGTCCCCCCGTGTGGTTCTGGGATTTTTGCTCGCCATTCTTGTGATCATTTTGACCCCATGGGGTGAGATCTTGCATGGAGCCCCAGATTGAGGGAGATTATCAGTGGTCTTGTATGTCTTCCATTTTCTAATTATTGCTCCCACAGTTGATTTCTTCACTCCAAGCTGCTTGCCTATTGCAGATTCAGTCTTCCCAGCCTGGTGCAGGTCTGCAATTTTGTTTCTGGTGTCCTTCGACAGCTCTTTGGTCTTCACCATAGTGGAGTTTGGAGTGTGACTGTTTGAGGTTGTGGACAGGTGTCTTTTATACTGATAACAAGTTCAAACAGGTGCCATTAATACAGGTAATGAGTGGAGGATAGAGGAGCCTCATAAAGAAGAAGATACAGGTCTGTGAGAGCCGGAAATCTTTCTTGTTTGTAGGTGACCAAATACTTATTTTCCACCATAATTTGCAAATAAATCCTTTTAAAAATCAGACGATGTGATTGTCTAGATTTGTTTCCACATTTTGTCTCTCATAGTTGAGGTATACCTATGATGACAATTACATGCCTCTCTCATCTTTTTAAATGGGGGAGAACTTGCACAATTGGTGGCTGACTAAATACTTTTTTGCCCCACGGTATATATATAAATAAAAATTACTCACACCTTATAATTACCAAAAAAAGAGAGGTTTTTTCAAGCAAGTTCAGTTAAGTGGCTCAAAGAGCTAAACTGAAAGTTTTCACTTCAGAAAATTTTTGGAAATGGTGAAATCTGCAATTTTGTAAATCCCTCAACCATATTAAAAAAAATCTAGTCCACTATAAAAAAAATGCTAATTTTCCACAGGATATTAGGCTTATATCTAATATAACCATTCTGGTCCCCAAAAAAGACCAGACTCCTCACTACAATTTAAATGTAAGACACAGAAAGCTCAGGAAATATTGGTACAGACTCTACGCTACGATACATATACTAAGGACACGGAGAACTCGGGAGACATTGTTAAGGACTCTAAACTAATACATATATTAAAGACAAGGATGACTAAGCAAACATTGGTACAGACTCTATGCTATGGTACTTAAACTAAAGACACAAATAACTTATAAAATGTTAGCAGGGACTCTACACTATGATACATACACAAAAGACAAAAATAATCCAGCAAACATTGGTACAAACTCTACACTATGATACTTATACTAAAGACACAAAGAACTCAGGAGCCATTGGCAGGGACTCTACACTATCATACATATACTAAACACAAAAATAACCTTATGGATTATACGACAAAGTGTAAAATCTTATCTCAGTGCAAAGTTGACCACTCTGTCAGTAGTGCTGTGATAAATGTAATCAACATCAAGTGTATATAAAGTTAATGAGAAAAAAAAATGTAAAACATATAGTCCAAAGTTAAAAAAATAAAAAATTGAAATAAATAGTCAAGATGATTCCACCCAGTGCAATGTGCTGAAAAAGGTCCACCGTATTGGTCAATATTTACTGTGCGTTTTTTCCAAAGAAAACACCTTCTGTGCACCAACGTGATCCCTCTCCAAATAGACAGTAACTCACCAGAAACATATGCCTTCCATTCTCATGGTTGGCGTATTAAACTCAATAGAACATTGAATCAGTTGACTCCTTACGCAAATCTCATGGAGTTCCTCCGTGGGGTGGATATCTCAAAGTATCCCATATGGAAAATAAAGAAAATGCCTCCAATGGTACAGTAACCCAATAATTAACGACTTTATTTAAAGTAGGAAAATCACTCAAGTTTTAAAAACATATATCGAGCCTTTTAGTACATTTGTGTTGGGGGTGCATAGCTTAGGGTGCTGCTTTGTGTCTCACCACCTGTGTCAGGACGGTGGCAACGGTAGCTGGAGGTGGTGAGATACAATCCAGATACATTGGTACAAATTCTACACTATGATACTTATACTAAAAACACAAAGAATTCAGAAGCCAATGGCAGGGACTTTGCACTATGATACTTATATTAAAGACAAAGATAACCTTATGCTTAGAACACATGGGTCAAATGCTGGGCGACATCGGTTTATTGGTTCAATAAAAATCATCCGACATTTGGCCCGTGTGTATGGCAACCGGTCTGATAGAAGCTGAACCATTTGGCCGGTTTCTGTCAGACCAGCATGCTGGAAAACCAGCAGTCGACCAGCTCCCGATCGGCGCTCTCAGCCATTGGCAGGGACTCTGCACTATGATACATATACTAAAGACTAAGATAGCTCAGGGAACATTGGTACGGACTCTATGCTATGGTACTAAAACTAAGGACACAAATAACTTATGAAATATTAGCAGGGACTCTACACTATGATACATATACAAAATACAAAAATAATCCAGCAAACATTGGTACAAAATCTACACTATGATACTTATACTAAAAACACAAAGAACTCAGGAGCCATTGGCAGGGACCGTACACTATGATACGTACACTAAATACAAACATAATTGGATTGGATTTTACACTATAATACATACACTAAAGACAAGGATAACTCAGGAAACATTGGAAAAATACTCCATACTTACAAATAATACTTATAATAATACAAATAATACAAATACTTATACTAAAAACACAAAGAATTTAGGAGCCATTGGCAGGGACTGTAACACTATGATACGTATACTGAATACAAAGATAATTGGATTTTACACTATAATGCATACACTATAGACAAAGATAACTCAGGAAACATTGGAAAAATACTCCATACTTACAAATAATGATAGCAATCTGACTTGGTACCCACAGCCTATACATCACTCCAACCATTTCTGCAATCCTTTATCTGTAGGACAGTTATTTAGATCTAATCACACAAGATATGATGAGTATTTCGTGTTCTCAGGAAGGAAGCTCATGTGACCACAGGCTCATTGGCCATAAATGAAGAACAGCCAATTGCAGGTCAAATTTTCCACACACTTTTTTTTTAATCACGGGCCTGTGGCCTCTGGTTTTCACACTTATGCATACAACATAACACAGAAGGGATCTCATCACGTACTTACTACTAGAAGCACTGAGGTTGTTTTTCTAAACGCTTTTTCCTTTGCAAGGAAAGTTGCACTATTAAAAGGGAATTTTCCCCAGCGTTTAAAGAATGCGATGAAACTTCTATTATCTATTTATGTGCAAGAAAAAAATGCTGTTATTTTCATTTTTCTTGGGTGGGTATTCGTTGCAAAGTAAAATATCACCAAATCCACTAAGCTCTGAAGAAAACAACATTTCACAGCACAATTTTTTTTTTGATTAGTAAATCAACCCCTCTGTGTAGGCAGGGCTGGACTGGGATAAAAATTTGGCCCTGGACTTCATCCAGACCGGCCCACTTTATTTGTGCAAACAAGCACAAAAACAGTATATAAACTATACGCAATTGTGCAAAAAAACATAAGTAGCATAACATAAGGAGTCCTCACTAACCTCTTTTACTATTTCACTTATTCTCCTCTGTAATTTTCTCATCTTTCTCACATCACTGTGTGAAGTTGAGGGCGAACCAAGAAAGCCATTACTTTGACAGGCTGTCACTGAAACCAGCCCACTGAGCCATCGGCCCACCGGGAAACTCCCTGTAGTCCCGATGGCCAGTACAGGCCTGTGTGTAGGAGATTACCTATAGACAGAATAAACATATAGCAGTGTGATATCTTTAGAGAAATGTTCATTGTACTGTGATTACACACTTACATATAACCTTCAATTTGTAACTCCTTTTTGAAAACAGATTATTTTATTTTTTTTGTGTGGACTTCTCTTTTAAGAATTAAATCTCAAAATAAGTCCCTTTCACAGACCCGGCAATAAAGGTTTAGTTCCCCCGTGTCTGGGGACGGCAGGAGGGAGAATAAATTGGCAGTCGAAGTGCTCGATCTCCTCGGAGGGCAGACATGGCTGCTTTCATGGGAAAGTTCAGTAAGAAGCGCGGCGATGTCTCTGCTGGTGCCAGGAGGCTCTCGGAATACTAATGTCTCCAGCGTTTTATCTCCAGAGTACGACAAAGAGCGTAGGAGGAGAGGAGAACGATGGATCTAATACATATTGTTTCATCGGCTCAGAGATAGGTTGGCGATTGTTTACTATCAGGGTAAAGCCAGCCCAATACTTATTCTCTGCAGAGCAAAATGCACTTTTTTTTACGCTCCCATTAAAGTTTATGTGGCCAAAAATGCACAATTCGGCTCCAAAGAAGCTCATGTGCTTTTTTTTTGAGCTTCATGCAACATATGCAAACACAAAGCTCAAGTGTGAACGGGACCCTTTAGAATAATAGGATTCTTCATCTTGGGCCCTGGTGCCCAACCTGCGGCCCTTTGATATATATTACCAAAAGTATTGGGACCCCTGCCTTTACACACATGAACTTTAATGACATCCCAGTCTTAGTCCGTAGGGTTCAATATTGAGTTGGCCCACCCTTTGCAGCTATAACCGCTTTATGTCTTTTGGGAAGGCTGTCCACAAGGTTTAGGAGTGTGTCTATGGGAATGTTTGACCATTCTTCCAGAAATGCATTTGTGAGGTCAGGCACTAATGTTGGATGAGAAGGTCTGACTCGCAGTTTCTGCTCTAATTCATCCCAAAGGTGTTCTTTTGGATTGAGGTCAGGACTCTGTGCAGGCCAGTCAAGTTCCTCCACCCCAAACTCGCTCATCCATGTCTTTATGGACCTTGCTTTGTGCACTGGTCCAAATCATTTGGTGGAGGGGGGATTATGGTGTGGGGTTGTTTTTCAGGGGTTGGGCTTGGCCCCTTAGTTCTAGTGAAGGGAATACTTAAGGAGTCAGCATACCAAGACATTTTGGACAATTTCATGCTTCCACCTTTGTGGGAACAGTTTGGGGATGGCCCCTTCCTGTTTCAACATGAATGCGCACCAGTGCACAAAGCAAGGTCCATAAAGACATGAATCAGGCGTCTCAATAATTTTGACAATATAGTGTATATTGAACATTATGTGTAGCCCTTTGGTGATGTCAGGGGCTGCATTTGCGGTCCCCTTTAGCTCATAAGTTGATAACCACTACTCTTAGGCATTCAGGTGTGAATAGAGGCCACCCTAAGGCCGACCTTCACCCTTAAGGACAAAACACAAGATACATAGGTATATCAACTTTGGTCAATAATGAAAGCACTCCTGTATACACCGCCCTTTATCTCAAACTTGTCTAGTAAACACAATATATTGGTGTAAGGTTCCCTGAATTATGAATGAACACAAGTATTAACTAAATACAGAAACCTATGTGAACAGGTTAACAGAAGAGTAAACACCTGACACTATATCTTATGTGTCAGATCTCTCCCTTCTGCCTCCTCAATAGGGATGGGCTTTATGTTCTAGTCGAACATGAGTTCAACTCGAACATTGGCTGTTTGCCCGTTCGCTGAATAGCGAACAATTTGGGGTGTTCGTGGCAAATTCGAAAGTCGCGGAACACCCTTTAAAAGTCTATGGGAGAAATCAAAAGTGCTCATTTTAAAGGCTTATATGCAAGTTATTGACATAAAATGTGTTTGGGGACCTGGGTCCTGCCCCAGGGGGCATGTGTCAATGCAAAAAAATGACTGTTTTTTCGGGAGCAGTGATTTTAATAATGCTTAAAGTGAAACAATAAAAGTGTAATATTCCTTTAAATTTCGTACCTGGGGGGGTGTCTATAGTATGCCTGTAAAGGGGCGCATGTTTCCCGTGTTTAGAACAGTCTGAGTGCAAAATGACATTTCTAAAGGAAAAAAGTCATTTAAAAGTACTATCGCTAGCACCGGCTATAATGAATTGTCGGTCCGGCAACACACATAAAAGTTCATTGATAAAAACGGCATGGAATTTCCCCACACGAACCAAAATTAAAAAAAAAATGTGTGGGGGTCGCCCTCAAAATCCATACCAGACCCTTCAGGTCTGGTGTGGATTTTAAGGGGATCCCCGCGTCAAAATCTTTAGAAAAATGGCGTGGGGTCCCCCCAAAAATCCATACCAGACTCTTATCTGAGCACGCAACCTGGCAGGCCGCAGGAAAAGAGGGGGGACAAGAGAGTGCCCGGACGAGAAGACCGGAGGAAGAAGCGGGAGAAGAAGAAGATGGAGAAAGAAGAAGAACACCGAAGGAAGACCAGAAGAAAGAAGATGGAAGGAGAAGCGGGGAAGGAAGAGGAAATTAATAAAGGAATTGTCAAAAACCGTCTCTTGTCTTTTTTAACATTTCTGACACTTTTTTGTGAAATGGTAGGGGTACATTTGTACCCCATTACCAATTCACACAGGGGGGCTGGGATCTGGGGGTCCCCTTGTTTCCAGATTCCGATAAGCCTCCCCCCGCAGACCCCCACAATCACCGGGCAAGGATTGTGGGATGAGGCCCTTCTTCCCATCAACATGGGGACAAGGTGCTTTTGGGGGGCCGCTACCCCAAAGCACCCTCCCAATGTTGAGGGCATGTGGCCTGATACGGTTCAGGAGGGGGGGGCGCTCTCTCGTATGGATTGGGGGGACCCCATACCATTTTTTTAAATTTTGGCGCAAATTTTGGCGTGACTGGAATTTAGGGGGACCCCCACACATTTTTAAAAAAAATTTTGGTTTGGGGTTCCCCTGTGGGGAAATTCCATGCCGTTTTTATCAGTGAACCCTCATGTGTATTGCCGGACTGACATTCAAATAGTACTTTTAAATTACTTTTTTTCTTTTAGAAATGTCATTTTGCACTCGGACTGTTCTAAACACGGGAAACATGCGCCACTTTACAGGTATACTATAGACACCCCTCAGGTACGAAATTTAAAGGAATATTACACTTTTATTGTTTCACTTTAGGCATTATTAAAATCAGTGGGTCAATATACTGGTCAGTATAGGAATCAGGTAGGTCAATGTGGTGAACAGATAGGTGGGTGTAATGGTCAGTCTAGGAATCATGTAGGTCAGTGTAAGAATCAGGCTGGCAAGTACTATTGTAGGAAGGGAAGGTACTCAGGGAGTGCTAAAAGTCTGTAGGTTAGGGGGCGCAAACTCTTGCCTTGTACCGGGCGCTGACAACCCACGCTACGCCACTGCTGCTGGGGGCACCTGATGCATGGACGGACTCTGCTGGGGGCACCTGATGGCATCTGGTGGCAGGCGACGTGGCAGGTGACACGCTCAGGGGTCCCATTGATTCTGCATTATGGTTAGTTGAATGATTTATTTTATATTACAAAGTAATAATAGAAATAATGTGCTTCAATCATCCTGACACCATAACAACCATGGTGCCGGGTTGATTGAAGCGCTTACACCGGGTGTTTGGAGTATCTTTATCTGCTGATTGTTAAACTCTGGAATACAAATATTTCTATTGTGGTGTAGGATCTGGGGCTGCTGTACCTCCACCCCCCCCCCCTTTCCCCCTTTCCCTCTTTCCCTCTCCATCCCTCATTCATCACGCCAATTTAAGCCACGCCCACTATTTTGCATAAACCACACCCATTTTTACTTTTTCCCCTGTGCCACACCTACAAACGCATGCCCCCCCTAATTATAATGCTACTCCGCCTACAGCCAAAAAAGTGTCCCTAAATTTTTTTTTACAATGTTGGCAACTACGAGAAACCCCCCCCCAGATAAGGTGAATGTGGGACCTATCGGTGGTATGGGCCCGTTGGTGGTATTCCAGCTAACGTTGGTTTAGGAATTTGGTAAAAGGGTGCACTGCAGTCAGTGGTTTGGTTGCCTCCGAGCTAGCATGTCAGCTGGAGGCCTATTTTTAGTTAAAGGTACCGCAGTGCATGGTGATGATCATTATGGTAATTCTGGGGGGGAGGTCCGGCAAAGACCAACGTGACCATTGGAGGTTTAACAGATGTTGCTTTAGAATATGTTAATTTTAATTGAGTTGTTAATAAAGGGGATGCTACGGCCAATAATTTATTCCAAAATGGCGTGGTCTCCTTTAATGGGAAAAAGGAGAAGGAAGAGGTTATGGAGTTGGGTTGGCCGGGTAAGCAATGGGTAGGTATCATCTATTATACCATAGTCATTTGCTACGTTACTATCGTTATGCTATGCATCCAACGTACTCTACAAGATCAACACATTGATACCAAATTGCCAGGGAAAAATAAACTAGAGCCTGCAAGATTGATTCAGGGCATTCTTATGATGCACACATACTGTACTTTTCTGCATAATACTTCCTCAGGAACTATTTTTACACTCGTTTTTTAAAGAATATTACGACTAGACTTTGTTGTGGTCAAACCGCCATGCACTGAGATCTGAGTCAAGCTGGTCATACATGAAGCAAATGTCATCGGCTTCCTGATGAAGAGCCCAAAATTTAAGCCATTTGTTACCCTGTCAACACCACTCCACCCAACATCCTTGGATCTGAAAAATCGAAAGAGCCAGGTGAAAAATTGTCAGCAGGACATTGACTGCAACCAATCAGATGCAACTGATGGCTGTCAATATACAAATAGCCGGTAGGCCATTAATGTGTTTTTTTAAATGGATGGGGGGAACAGATAGATCTGAGAGTGTACAGCCAGCCTAACCGTTAGCAATCAGCCAGGAATAATAGTGGGTTGCACAGAGTAGACTTCCAACTAATACAACATTTCCAAATAAGTTTAAAAGTGATACCTACAATAATAAAAAAAAAAAAATAGCCAAGACTTTATTCATCTTTTTAGTGTGTATTTCAGAGAAAATCTGAGAATGATTCAGAGGACATTTTGCATTAATACAATAAAATATGACAAGTCAAAGAGATCAGTGAGCTACTAAAGATATCCAGCAAACTATGCAGCTGCGTTAAAATTGGAAACTTCATTCAATTTACCTTAAAATAGATGTAAATTCTAACTGCATAATCATTTTCTTGCATCTCGGTGTTGATGATCTCCTGCAGCCTCTTTGCAGCCACTTTCTGTCTATATGCTCTCCAGGGATGGCTGCATGGCATTTCTCACGGCGAGGTTCTTGATGGTGAAAAAAGTAGACCATGCCTGTGTCCTGTGCATTCAAGTGGTCACTTGTAGTCTCCATCAGAAGCCTGTGTTGGAGGAGCACAGTTGGGAGGAAAGGCACAGAGCATTGTCACCCTATATCAGGAAGTGTCTGAGCAAGGGTCTTACATGGCAGGATCACCAGAGATTATGTTAACGAAAGCTGAATGTTTAAAATGGAAATGTAATTTGGCAATTACATTAACATGTTAAAGCTTTATTTTAACTGCTGCAAGAATACAGAGAACACCTCACATGGTCACTGGGAGTGTACTTCCTGAAGCCTGTGCTGCTTTACCTGTTTTTTCTTTGTGTATCATGGATCACAGCCAGACTTCTAAGTAAGTATGGCGACTGTAAAAAAAATGTTCATACTTTTTTCAAACTGGCTATCTGTTTGTGAGAGATAGCAATAAGCCGGTAAAGGGTATGTTTAGGATTTCTGCTAATGCAGGAAGAGTAGGTGATATCAGATCACCCAATAAGGAGGCGGTGTAGATAGGTGCACCAAACACCTATATCTGAATTCAATTAACCTACATTACAGTATTAATAGAATGGTGCATTTTCTGGTTGTAGAAGTCTTTATACTATAGTAGATCAGGGAACCGGCTCACTTAGGTCAGATATGAAAGCACAAAAAGTTGCAATTTTTGAGGTGGTTGATTCATTTCTGAAAATGACTAAAAAAACCTCATCCCTGACCATCATCTGTCCATTGCTGGAACCGCGTAGGTAAGGTGTACAACATTAAACGAGTTGTCTCATCTGGCAGGATGAAGGCTGAGGTCTTTTCATGCAATTGCATTTTTATCACACAATAATCTGGTAACCAATTTTTTTTTTTTAATTTTTTTTTTTCACATTGAGATGAGCATCAGATTTTATCTCCCATATCAGCACAATTTCCTCCCCTTCACCCTGCCATCAGCTCTTCCCTTACATACATCCCTTTACTACCATCACCTCCTCCCATAGCAACGCCTTCACTCTCTTCTACAACCCCCCCCCCCCCACACCAACAGACACCACTTTTACCAACATCCCTTCCCCACCATCATCCCCTCCCTGTGTACATACCTTCCCCATCATCACATTCTCCACATACATTATTTTGCCACCATCACCCCCTCCTGCATAAATCCCCCCCCTGCATAAATCCCCCCTCCACCACCCCCCGCATAAATCCCTTCTCCACCATCACCCCCTCTCCGCATACATTCCATCCCCACCATCACCCCCTCCTGCATACATCCCTTGTCCACCATCACTATCTCACTTCTTTTCCCCACCATCACCCCCTCTTGCATAAATCCTTCCCCACCATCACCCTCTTCCCACATAATTCCCTTCCCCACCAACATCCCCTCCCCGCATAAATCCCTTTCCCACCATCATCCCCACCCTTAGATATTCCTTCCCCATTCCCTACCATCACCCCCTCCCCACCTAAATTCCTTCCCCACCATCATTTCCACCCCCATATATTCCTTCCCCATTCCCTACCATCACTCCCTCCCGGCATATATACATCTCTACTCTACCATGACTTTATTCCTGCATACATCCCTTCGCCACCAGCATCCTCTCCCCAATACATCCCTCTCCTTTTTATATTCATAACCTTATGTGTAGCGGTACCTCCCATAATAGACTCTGTACCCCACTGATTACCTCAACTTTGCAAATCCTCTCTTACCTCTGACAACCTGGGTTCCATCATGTCACCAGCTGTGGTAGTAAATAGAGACTCACACAATATTAAAGAAACAGTTCAAATATGTTTACTGTAGTATCAAAACACAAGATACATAGGTATATCAACTTTGGTCAATAATGAAAGCACTCCTGTATACACCACCCTTTATCTCAAACTTGTCTAGTAAACACAATATATTGGTGTAAGGTTCCCTGAATTATGAATGAACACAAGTATTAACTAAATACAGAAACCTATGTGAACAGGTTAACAGAAGAGTAAACACCTGGCACTATATCTTATGTGTCAGATCTCTCCCTTCTGCCTCCTCAATAGGGATGGGCCTTATGTTCGGGTCGAACTAGATTGGCTGTTCGCCCGTTCGCCGAATAGCAAACAATTTGGAGTGTTCGTGGCAAATTCGAAAGCCGCGGAACACCCTTCAAAAGTCTATGGGAGAAATCAAAAGTGCTAATTTTAAAGGCTAATATGCAAGTTATTGACATAAAAAGTGTTTGGGGACCTGGGTCCTGCCCCAGGGGACATGTGTCAATGCAAAAAAAAGTTTTAAAAATGGCTGTTTTTTTGGGAGCAGTGATTTTAATAATGCTTAAAGTGAAACAATAAAAGTGTAATATTCCTTTAAATTTCGTACCTGGGGGGTGTCTATAGTATGCCTGTAAAGGGGCACATGTTTCCCCTGTTTAGAACAGTCCGAGTGCAAAATGACATTTCTAAGGGAAAAAAAGTCATTTAAAAGTACTATCGCTAGCGCTGGCTATAATGAATTGTCGGTCCGGCAATACACTCCGAACCAAAATTAAAAAAAAAAAATGTGTGGGGGTCCCCCTCAAAATCCATACCAGACCCTTCAGGTCTGGTGTGGATTTTAAGGGGAATCCCGTGCCAATTTTTTTTTTTTAAAAATGGCGTGGGGTCCCCCCAAAAATCCATACCAGACCCTTATCCGAGCACGCAACCTGGCAGGCCGAAGGGAAAGAGGGGGGACGAGATAGTGCCCGGATGAGAAAACCAGAGGAAGAAGCGGGAGAAGAAGATGGAGGAAGAAGAAGAACACCGAAGGAAGACCAGAATAAAGAAGATGGAAGGAGAAGCGGGGAAGGAAGAAGAAATTAATAAAGGAATTGTCAAACACGTCTCTTGTCTTTTTTAACATTTTTGACACTTTTTTTTGTGAAATGGTAGGGGTACATTTGTACCCCATTACCAATTCACACGGGGGGGCTGGGATCTGGGGGTCCCCTTGTTAAACGTGGCTTCCAGATTCTGATAAGCCCCCCGCCCGCAGACCCCCACAATCACCGGGCAAGAGTTGTGGGGATGAGGCCCTTATCCCCATCAACATGGGGACAAGGTGCTTTGGGGGGCCGCTACCCCAAAGCACCCTCCCAATGTTGAGGGCATGTGGCCTGATGCGGTTCAGGAGGGGGGGTGCTCTCTCGTCCCCCCTCTTTTCCTGTGGCCTGCCAGGTTGCGTGCTCGGATAAGGGTCTGGTATGGATTTTTGGGGGGACCCCACACCATTTTTTTTAATTTTGGCGCAAATTTTGGCACGACTGGAATTTAGGGGGACCCCCACGCATTTTTTTAAAAAAATTTTGGTTTGGAGTTCCCCTGTGGGGAAATTCCATGCCGTTTTTATCAGTGAACACCTATGTGTATTGCCGGACCGTCATTCAAATAGTACTTTTAAATGACTTTTTTTCCTTTAGAAATGTCATTTTGCACTCGAACTGTTCTAAACACGGGAAACATGCGCCACACAGGTATACTATAGACACCCCCCAGGTACGAAATTTAAAGGAATATTACACTTTTATTGTTTTACTTTAGGCATTATTAAAATCAGTGGGTCAATATACTGGTCAGTATAGGAATCAGGTAGGTCAATGTGGTGGACAGATAGGTGGGTGTAATGGTCAGTCTAGAAATCATGTAGGTCAGTGTAGAGGTCAGTATAGGAATCAGGTAGGTCAGTGTAGGAATCAGGCTGATAAGTACTATTCTAGGAAGGGAAGGTACTCAGGGAGTGCTAAAAGTCTGTAGGTTAGGGGGCGCAAATTTCTTGTCTTGCACCGGGCGCTGACAACCCACGCTACGCCACTGCTGCTGGGGGCACCTGATGCAAGGAGGGACTCTGCTGGGGGCACCTGATGCAAGGAGGGACTCTGCTGGGGGCACCTGATGCAAGGAGGGACTCTGCTGGGGGCACCTGATGCAAGGACGGACTCTGCTTGGGGCACCTGATGGCATCTGGTGGCAGGTGACGTGGCAGGTGACACACTCAGGGGTCCCACTGATTTTGCATTATGGTTAGTTGAATGATTTAATTTTATATTACAATGTAATAATAGAAACAATGCGCTGCAATCATCCTGACACCATAACAACCATGGTGCCGGGTTGATTGAAGCGCTAACACTAGGTGTTTGGAGTATCTTTATCTGCTGATTGTTAAACTCTAAATACACATATTTCGATTGTGGTGTAGGATCTGGGGCTGCTGTCCCTCCATCCCCCCCCCCCTTCCCCCTTTCCCTCTCCATCCCTCATTCATCTCAGACTCTAACCACACCCCCTTTGAACCACGCCCATTTAAGACACACCCACTATTTTGCATAAATTACACCCATTTTTACTTTTTCTCCTGTGTCACACCTACAAACGCATGCCCCGCCCCCTAATTTTAATGCTACTCCGCCTACAGCCAATAAAGTGTCCCTAAAAATGTTTTTACATTGTTGGCAACTATGAGAACCCCCCCCCCCCAGATAAGGTGAATGCGGGACCTATCGGTGGTATGGGCCCGTTGGTGGTATTCCAGCTAACGTTGGTTTAGCTGAAATTTGGTAAAAGGGTGCACTGCGGTCAGTGGTTTGGTTGTCTCCGAGCTAGCATGTCAGCTGGAGGCCTATTTTTAGTTAAAGGTACCGCAGTGCATGGTGATAATCATTATGGTAATTCTGGGGGGGAGGTCCTGCAAAGACCAACGTGACCATTGGAGGTTTAACAGATGTTGCTTTAGAATATGTTCATTTTAATTGAGTTGTTAATAAAGGGGATGCTACAGCAAATAATTTACTCCAAAATGGTGTGGTCTCCTTTAATGGGATAAAGGGGAAGAGGTTATGGAGTTGGGTTGGCTGGGTAAGCAATGGGTAGGTATCATCTGTTATACCATAGTCATGTGCTACGTTACTATCATTATGCTATGCATCCAACGTACTCAACAAGATCAACACATTGATACCGAATTGCCAAGGAAAAATAAACTAGAGCCTGAAAAATGCACTGCAAGAGTGATTCAGGGCATGCTTATGATGCACACATACTGTACTTTTCTGCATAATACTTCCTCAGGAACTATTTTTACACTCGTTTTTTAAAGAATATTACGACTAGACTTTGTTGTGGTCAAACCGCCATGCACTGAGATCTGAGTCAAGCTGGTCATACACGAAGCAAATGTCATCTGGTTCCTGATGAAGAGCCCAAAATTGAAGTCATTTGTTGCCCTGTCAACACCACTCCACCCGACATCCTTGGATCTGAAAAATCGAAGGAGCCGGGTGGAAAATTGTCAGCAGGACACTGACTGCAACCAATCAGATGCAGCTGATGGCTGTCAATATACAAATAGCCGGTAGGCCATTAATGTGTTTTTTTAAATGGATGGGGGGGAACAGATAGATCTGAGAGTGTACAGCCAGCCTAACCGTTAGCAATCAGGCAGGAATAATAGTGGGTTGCACAGAGTAGACTTCCAACTAATACAACTTTTTCCAAATAAGTTTAAAAGTGATACCTACAATAATAAAAAAAAAATGGCCGATACTTTATTCATCTTTTTAGTGTGTATTTCAGAGAAAATCTGAGAATGATTCAGAGGACAGTGTCAATGAAAACTGGAGGGGTGACTCTGACTTGGTATTTTGCATTAACACAATATAATATGACAAGTCAAAGAGATCAGTGAGCTACTAAAGATATCCAGCAAACTATGCAGCTGCATTAAAATTGTAAACTTCATTAAATTTACTTTAAAATAGATGTAAATTCTGACTGCATAATCCTTTTCTTGCATCTCGGTGTTGATGATCTCCTGCAGCCTCTTTGCAGCCACTTTCTGTCTATATGCTCTCCAGGGATGGCTGCATGGCATTTCTCACGGTGAGGCTCTTAATGGTGAAAAAAGTAGACCATGCCTGTGTCCTGTCCATTCAAGTGGTCACTTGTAGTCTCCATCAGAAGTCTGGATGAATAGAAATGAGACAGTAAGCGGCGCTGCCCTCTAAAAATTAGTGATTAGCAGAAAAAATATCATAAGCTCTGCACCTAGTGCAGGTATCTCTGATATGTGGAATTTCACTAAGAGCAATGAAAACGTATTCTAGGCAGTATAGCGTCACAGACCATCAGTGCTTACAAGTAGATAAATGAAATATGTTCCCCCATCAGGGCATAAGTGTCATCCAAAAATGAGATAAAAACCAAGGTGAATAAAAATTATAATTTCAAAAATATTGGGACAAAATGGCGTCAAAGGGAACGTAATCCCTAATTAAAGATCTATGTTCTACGTGATAACAGAGTGATGTGTGTGTGTCACTTAAATGTGAATGTGCAGAAATAATTAAATAAAGTAATATTAATTAAATATTCAAAAGTATTGGGACACTAATAAAAGATAAAAAGGTAGAGCAGATAAAATTGCTAATGTAAATCCGTGTGGTGATTGTGTATCCCCTTATGTGTTCAACAAACCATTGTAAATAAAAACTAATAAAGTGAAATATATTGATTATAATGCCTAATTAACCAAAAGTATTGGGACAGTATGGCGCTGTGGAGTGTGAGTGAAAAAACTTATTCCTCCTATGCAGTAAAACAAATAATCCTCCTATGCAATAATAGCCAAGTGATACTCATCTACTGCCATATGTAAATTATATTTGGGTACTATTGTTTCTAATTAGTTCAAATTGCTCATGTGTAAAACTGGTATTAAGGTTAAAAATCCATATATAAAATCCATGCAGATCAAATGTTATTAGGCAGGTGGGAACAAACAGGGTTCAGCCCAAATGCTAAATGTTTCATCCAGGAAGGTGCAACGTAGTGACTTCTGTGCAGTTTTTCATAAGGTGACTTGAAGTGACTTGCAGTGCTCGCCCCCTATGCTACCCCACTCACCAGAGATAATCACCCCTACAGGGGTACCAAGCGACAAAGTGGGTGCCTGAGGGTGGGTGGTTGTTCAATTCCAAAGTACTTCAATTCCTCTGCTGCTTTCAATCCTTATGGCTGTCCTTGGTATGTTGTGTACTCTGACATATCATACTGCTCCAGCAGTGTGACCTTAAGATGTTAATCACTCCAGATATCCAGAGAAAAAGAGAAACACAAGGGGCCAAGGGTATGCGTATAGCTGTGTCTTCTGAGCTTGCGATTTTAGAAGCCGCCTCTACCATCAGGTATCAACACCGAGGCCCCACGGTCAGCCACCACCCCCGGGGGGGGAGCTTGAGCAGCAGCTGTGCGACTTACGATGGCTTACACTTAGGAAGAACCCCCACACCTGGTAAGGGACATGTGGATCGGCAGCACCCGCGATCTGAGGTTCAGGAGCCTCTTGTGGAAGTGGTGTTTCCTGATAGAGCTTTGAGTATCAAATGCAGACTACTCAAAGCTCTATCAGGAAACACCACTTCCACAAGAGGCTCCTGAACCTCAGATCGCGGGTGCTGCCGATCCACATGTCCCTTACCAGGTGTGGGGGTTCTTCCTAAGTGTAAGCCATCGTAAGTCGCACAGCTGCTGCTCAAGCTCCCCCCCCGGGGGTGGTGGCTGACCGTGGGGCCTCGGTGTTGATACCTGATGGTAGAGGCGGCTTCTAAAATCGCAAGCTCAGAAGACACAGCTATACGCATACCCTTGGCCCCTTGTGTTTCTCTTTTTCTCTGGATATCTGGAGTGATTAACATCTTAAGGTCACACTGCTGGAGCAGTATGATATGTCAGAGTACACAACATACCAAGGACAGCCATAAGGATTGAAAGCAGCAGAGGAATTGAAGTACTTTGGAATTGAACAACCACCCACCCTCAGGCACCCACTTTGTCGCTTGGTACCCCTGTAGGGGTGATTATCTCTGGTGAGTGGGGTAGCATAGGGGGCGAGCACTGCAAGTCACTTCAAGTCACCTTATGAAAAACTGCACAGAAGTCACTACGTTGCACCTTCCTGGATGAAACATTTAGCATTTGGGCTGAACCCTGTTTGTTCCCACCTGCCTAATAACATTTGATCTGCATGGATTTTATATATGGATTTTTAACCTTAATACCAGTTTTACACATGAGCAATTTGAACTAATTAGAAACAATAGTACCCAAATATAATTTACATATGGCAGTAGATGAGTATCACTTGGCTATTATTGCATAGGAGGATTATTTGTTTTACTGCATAGGAGGAATAAGTTTTTTCACTCACACTCCACAGCGCCATACTGTCCCAATACTTTTGGTTAATTAGGCATTATAATCAATATATTTCACTTTATTAGTTTTTATTTACAATGGTTTGTTGAACACATAAGGGGATACACAATCACCACACGGATTTACATTAGCAATTTTATCTGCTCTACCTTTTTATCTTTTATTAGTGTCCCAATACTTTTGAATATTTAATTAATATTACTTTATTTAATTATTTCTGCACATTCACATTTAAGTGACACACACACATCACTCTGTTATCACGTAGAACATAGATCTTTAATTAGGGATTACGTTCCCTTTGACGCCATTTTGTCCCAATATTTTTGAAATTATAATTTTTATTCACCTTGGTTTTTATCTCATTTTTGGATGACACTTATGCCCTGATGGGGGAACATATTTCATTTATCTACTTGTAAGCACTGATGGTCTGTGACGCTATACTGCCTAGAATACGTTTTCATTGCTCTTAGTGAAATTCCACATATCAGAGATACCTGCACTAGGTGCAGAGCTTATGATATTTTTTCTGCTAATCACTAATTTTTAGAGGGCAGCGCCGCTTACTGTCTCATTTCTATTCATCCACTATATAATTGTACCCTTAGGGGTACCAATTAGAGATAGGCAGCAGCCCTTACTTTTATCCTAAGCGCGGACACACTCTCTTATATATCCATCAGAAGTCTGTGTTGGAGGAGCACAGTTGGGAGGAAAGGCACAGAGCATTGTCACACTGTGTCAGAAAGTGTCTGAGCAAGGGTCTTACATGGCAGGATCACCAGAGATTTTGTTAACGAAAGCTGAATGTTTAAAACGGAAATGTAATTTGGAAATTACATTAACATGTTAAAGCTTTATTTTAACTGCTGCAAGAATACAGGGAGCACCTCACATGGTCACTGGGAGTGTACGTCCTGAAGCCTGTGCTGCTTAACCTTTTTTTTGCTTTGTGTATCATGGATCACAGCTGGCGACTGTAAAAAAAAATGTTCATACTTTTTTTCAAACTGGCTATCTGTTTGTGAGAGATAGCAATGAGCCGGTAAAGGGTATGTTGAGGATTTCTGCTAATGCAGGAAGAGTAGGTGATATCAGATCACCCAATCAGGAGGCGGTGTAGATAGGTGTACCAAACACCTATATCTGAATTCAATTAATCTACATTACAGTATTAATAGAATGGTTCATTTTCCAGGTGTAGAAGTCTTAATACTATAAGTCCTAATAGATCAGGGAACCGGCTCACTTAGGTCAGATATGAAAGCACAAAAAGTTGCAGTTTTTGAGGTGGTTGATTCATTTCTGAAAATGACTGTAAAAAAACCTCATCCCTGACCATCTTCCTGTCCATTGCTGGAACCGCGTAGGTAAGGTGTGTAACATTAAACGAGACGTCTCACATGGCAAGATGAAGGCTGAGGTCTTTTCATGCAAATGCGTTTTTATCACACAATAATCTGGTAACCAATTTTTTTAAATGTTTTTTTTTTCACATTGAGATGAGCATCAGATTTTATCTCCCCATATCAGCACAATTTCCTCCCCTCTACCCTCTTCCTGCCATCAGCTCTTCCCTTACATACAACCCCCCCCCCCCCACACCAACAGACAACACTCCTACTGGCATCCCTTCCCCACCATCATCCCCTCCCTGCGTACATACCTTCCCCACCATCACATGCTCCACGTACATTATTTTCCCACCATCACCCCCTCCCGCATAAATCTCCCCCTCTGCATAAATCCCCCCTCCACCACACCCCCTCCCCGCATAAATCCCCATCCTGCATAAATTCCCCCTCCACCACACCCCTTCCCTGCATACATCCCTTCTCCACCATCACCCCCTCTCCGCATACATACCTTCTCCACCATCACCCCCTCCTGCATACATCCCTTCTCCATTATCACTGTCTCACTTCTTTTCCCCACCATCACCCCCTCTTGCATAAATCCTTCTCCACCATCACCTTCTTCCCACATAATTCCCTTCCCCACCATCATCCCCTCCCCGCATAAATCCCTTCCCCACCATCATCCCCACCCCCATATATTCCTTCCCCATTCCCTACCATTACCCCCTCCCCGCATAAATCCCTTCCCCACCATCATCCTCACCTTCATGTATTCCTTCTCCATTCCCTACCATCACCCCCTCCCCGCATAAATCTTTTCCCCACCATCATCCCCACCCCCATATATTCCTTCCCCATTCCCTACCATCACCCCCTCCCCGCATAAATCTTTTCCCCACCATCATCCCCACCCCCATATATTCCTTCCCCATTCCCTACCATCACCCCCTCCCCGCATAAATCTTTTCCCCACCATCATCCCCACCCCCATATATTCCTTCCCCATTCCCTACCATCACCCCCTCCCGGCATATATACATCTCTACTCTACCATGACTATATTCCTGCATACATCCCTTCGCCACCAGCATCCTCTCCCCAATACATCCCACTCCTTTTTATATTCATGACCTTATGTGTAGCGGTACCCCCCCCCCATAATATATTCTGTACCCCACTGATTACCTCGACTCTGCAAATCCTCTCTTACCTCTGACAACCTGGGTTCCATCATGTCACCAGCTGTGGTAGTAAATAGAGACTCACACAATATTAAAGAAACAGTTCAAATATGTTTACTGTAGTATCAAAACACAAGATACATAGGTATATCAACTTTGGACATTTGGACAATAATGAAAGCACTCCTGTATACACCACCCTTTATCTCAAACTTGTCTAGTAAACACAATATATTGGTGTAAGGTTCCCTGAATTATGAATGAACACAAGTATTAACTAAATACAAAAACCTATGTGAACAGGTTAACAGAAGAGTAAACACCTGACACTATATCTTATGTGTCAGATCTCTCCCTTCTGCCTCCTCAACGCACAGGCCAGCAAATCCTGTACAATATTGAAAACAGTATAAACAATATTATATTCAATAGGATGGCTCCCTTTAGCAGTTCAATGCAATTTGAGCAGATGGGGAGAGAAAATGATGAAAAGGGTGAGAAAGGGGTATTCCTTGAAATCCAGATGTCTTCAGCTAGCCTCTATCTTTAGTTGTAAATAAAGTAATCCAAAAGAGTAAGATGTGACAAAATTAGCAAAGTTCTTCCGTAATCTGTCAACATAGCCTTTGTGAGATGTCAAAGGAGTATTATCAATTAAGGTGCCAAAATCTAAGGCAACAGAAAGACAAGCTTCTCTTCCAAACATGCGATAGGGACTCAGGGGTGCTGGTGGCTCCTCCCTGCATCGAGTCGGGTCCCGCATTTGTGTCCATTCACACAGAATGCAGGACTCGGCCCCCGCCCCAGTGCCGTGTCATTGGGTTTGATTGACAGTAGTGGGAGCCAATGGCTGCGCTGCTATCAATCTATCCAATCAGGACACGAGACACCAGCTAGAGCTAGTGTGCTTGTTCCTGGACAGAGAAAGATTGGGTCAGGTAAGTAACACGGAGGTGTTCACCTTAACACGCAAGGTGAAAAACCATGAGGGTTTACAACCCCTTTAAAATGTTTTATGCAGAATTAAGTTACAAAAATAAATATTAACAACAATTTTATTAGTGACCATCAGTGCAGCCTCACCCGTGCCCAACAATGCAGCCTACCTGTGCCCATCAATGCAGTTTCACCTGTGCCCATCATCGCAGCCTCACCTGTGCCCATCAATGCAACCTTCACCTGTGCCCATCATTGCAGCCTCACCTGTGACCATCAATGCAGCCTAACCTGTGCCCATCAATGCAGCCTCACCTGAACCCATCAATGCTGTGTGACCAGTGCCCATCAATACAGCCTGACCAGTGCCCTTCAATGCAGCCTGACCAGTGCCCATAAATGCAGCCTCACCTATTCCCATCAATGCAGCCTCACCTGTGCCCATCATTGCAGCGTGACCAGTTCCCACCCCCATGCAGCCTCACCTCGGCCTATCATTGCAGCTTGACCGGTTCTCACCAATGCAGCCTTACCTGTGCCCATCATTGCAGCGTGACCAATTGTACATTGGTCACGCTGCAATGATGGGCACAGGTAAGGCTGCATTGGTGAGAACCGGTCAGCCTCACCTGTGCCTATCATTGCAGCATGACCAGTTCTCACCAATACAGCCTCACCTGTGCCCATCATTGCAGCGTGACCAGTGCCCACCAATGCAGCCTTGCATGTGCCCATGATTGCAGCGTGACCAGTGCAGAGGAAGGGAGAGGGCAGCCGGATCATCACAGAGCGGGGATTGCCCACTGTAACAGTTTACATTTGAATTGCCGTCCGCTCGCGGTCACACACAGTCCAGCCTCCTGACTCGGTGTCTGTGACAGACAAAACACGTCCTGGCATGGGAATGGCATTCTGTCTATTATTGGAGCCAGGTCAGGAGGCGGGGCTGTGTGTGACTGCAAACGGACGGAAATTGAAATATAAGGTGTTACAGCGGCCAATCCCCGCTCTGTACTCTGGCCAGCTCCTCTCTTCCTCCACGCTCTTTTCCCCCGAGGCGATCGCTGGGAGAACAGTTCCCCTTCATTCATTGCTGGCGGTGCTCGCCCACCTGCTCCTAGGCACCCCACACTGAGCAACCCTCATTTTCCACTCATAAAATGCAAGTAGGCAAGTGGAAAATTTGAGGGCTGATGTAATGGATATAGTCCCAGTAGAATAGGCAATCCAATATACCAGTAGGCAATAGGGCACCATATTTTATCACAATTCTAAATACATGGGTTCTTCATTTACAGGTTCAAGAGATTTAATAAACTTTATGTGATAATAGATAAAATGAAGGAAATTATCAATATACATCCTGTTACTATTAACCGAACCATGTTCTGCTTAGATACAGACATGCAAATTAGCGGTTTTAAGGCAAAATCCGTATGTAGAGAGAGAAAATTGGACTTTGGACTTTATTGGTACAATAATCACTGTAGTTATTATAATTAAAAATCCAATTTATTAAAGAATGTTTAAAAATATAAAAAGACAAAAAACAGAAATCAATTCATGGCCATACATTTACAGTATATACACTCCATACACAGCTCTGTATTTGTAAAGGTCAATTAGACAGTGATTGAAATAATCAATTTACATACAGTTATATTGAGGAGGAGCTATGCAGAGATAGTAATCAGTAACAGGAGTTTGCTCAACATGTTGCGCGCCAAAGCGCTTCTTCAGGAGTACAGAACAGATTACATAAAAGTGTTTGATAGGTTAAGGCATATGTATGCGCAAAAAGGGATAAAAAGTGTCTCCACTACATAACTGGACATTCAGTCATCTATTGCTGAGGTAAGCCCCTGTAAATACGGTAACCAGGAGGAATAGAACGTCGGTTGAAGGTAAAAACCTTTTTTACAAAACATTGACTTCTATCTGGTAGTATAAAGGGGTTAATCTTTGTCCAGAGCGTATGGCTTCCTGGTTCAAACGTGAAGCAGACAATGTAGCAAGCGTGTGTCAACCACGCAGCCGCTCCGGTATACAGCGGCTGGCTATGTGGAGCGTAAGGCAAAATCCGACCGTATGTACGCTCCATCAGACAAACTTTTTTTTGGTATTCATCGGACTTTTGTTGGCTGTGCGAACGGACAAACTTTGCGGCAACAAAAGGCAGATGGAGCAATGTCCGATCGTGTGTACACAAAACCATCGGACTTTTGTACAAATTACAAACACGCATGCTCAGAACCAATGCAAAAGATCAGACAACAATACAGAAGTTGACCAAAGGGTGGCGCAGGAGAATTGAACGTCCTCTTTTTGAAGTGTTGTCAGTAGGTTGAAACGTCACTACATTCGTGTTTGTTGCCGAAAAAGTCCTGCCGTGTGTAGGCTTAATTAGTTTACGGCCAACGCCCTTTGTACAAAAATCCACGGGAAAGTTTGTACAAAGCCCAATCGTGTGTATGAGGCTTAACACATGAATCTTAGGATGTGAAGATAGTATTTGAATCTATAAATTGAAGCGCCACACTGAAGTATGGGGTCCAAAGTAAAGTTTTATCCCAAACATACTGCAACAGCCAACTCGTTTTGGGGGCACACATGTCCCCCCCACCCACCCATCAATAATTATGGCTTATGGAAATATGAGATGAGGTAATATGGACTTATGCCCCGTACACACGATCGGACTTTCTCATTGCATAAGTCAAGGAGGCATAGAATAAAAAATAATAAGTCAAGGAGACATAGAATAAAAAGAATAAAAAATTGTGTATATCGCGCTGACACTAAAGAAACTTTCAAACAGCAGCCAGCACAGCAATAAACAAATGCAAATCAAACTAGAAATAAAAAAATATGTGCAGCGCTTAAAGATTCCGTACAGCTACAAAATCATGTGTATATAAAAAGCAATATGAACCAATGTGAATGAACACAAAATTATTAATAAGTCCATAGATGAATAATGGTGAAAAGAAATGAACTGGATCAAGAGAAGAAAAAACGTGTTCCTCGTGACATCAGTGTTGAGTGAATACAGTATACAATACGACCAACACCGGTTGTGAAAAGGGCTTACCGGAGTGAATGGACTCAAATGAGCATACGCTCAATGAGTCAACAAGGCTTATTGTGTAAACACCAGTATATGAGACATCCACGCCTGTACTTCTGACCAAAGTGGAAGATGATCCCTCCATCCAATGGATGGCTCAGATAGACATTTTGCAGATGTAGTCAGCAAGATGAACAGAGTCTTTCTCATATAGTCAAGCAGTGTGACCAAAAAAGAAACAAATACTCCACATAGTGTGAAGCCGTAAAAATAACAAAAATGTAATAAAATTGTGAGCACTCACATTTGAATAGATGAACAAGCCCTTGTAATGTACAGTATAAGCAATGCAATGACATACGCAGGGTTTGGGTTTGCCTTTCGTCTAAGGAGACATATGATGTCTTTATGGACCTTGCTTTGTGATGTGCAATTCATTTGGTGGAGGAGAGGTTATAGTGTGGGGTTGTTTTTCAGGGGTTGGGCTTGACCCCTTAGTTCCAGTGTGGGGTTGTTTTTCAGGGGTTGGGCTTGACCCCTTAGTTCCAGTGAAGGGAACTCTTAAGGCATCAACATACCAAGACATTTTGGACAATTTCATGCTCCCAACTTTGTGGGAACAGTTTGGGGATGGCCCCTTCCTGTTCCATGACGGCGCGCCAGTGCACAAAGCAAGGTCCATAAAGACATGCGAGTTTGGGGTGGAGGAACGTGACTGGCTTGCACCTGAAAGAACACCTTTGGGATGAATTATAGTGGCGACTGTGAGCCTGACCTCACAAATGCGCTTCAGGAAGAATGGTTGAACATTCCCATAGACACACTCCTAAACCTTGTGGACAGCCTTCCCAGAAGAGTTGAAGCTGTTATAACTGCAAAGCGTGGGCCAACTCAATATTGAACCCTACGGACTAAGACTGGGATGCCATTAAAGTTCATGTGCGTGTAAAGGCAGGTGTCCCAATACTTTTGACAATATAGTGTATGTAGATAATATATTCCCAGCGGGATGGGCAAACTGAAACACCATTAGGTAATAAGCAATCACGTTTCATCACATGTTTTCATTTATAGATTCAAGAAATGTTATAAGCTTTATGTGATAGCTGATATAGTCCCAGTAGGATAGGCAATCCGATAAACCACCAGGTAATACGTCACCATGTTTTATCACAACTGTAAATACATGGGCTCTTCATTTACAGATTCAAGAGATTTAATAAACTTTATGTGATAATAGATGAAAATGAAAGAAATGATCAATATACATCCTGCTAGTATTAGCCGAACCATGTTCTGCTGAGATACGGAAATGGTTTCCATTGTTGCCTGCCGACCTGAAAAGAGAAAACACATTTGCAGTTACACAACATTTTTTGTGTCTACTCATATCCCATGTGAAGTCCTGTATCATCATACAAGATATACTGCTCTGTTGTATCATTTGATGGCCTGTATACATAGGAGTTAATTTACTAAAGGCAAATAGACTGTGCACTTCGGAAGTGAAGCTGCACCAATTTTCCCCAGAGGTTCGTAAATGTGGTAAAGCTCTGCTGATTTCCAAAAATGCACTTAAAATTTACTTTATAAAGTGAAGTTATACTTTATATACTTTATAAAGTTATACATTAGATTTAACTTGGTATTTAAAGGAACTTTGTGCAATACAGCAGTTAGATGGAGAAGCACAATACCAGCTGCTGAATGGTACCACATTTATTTTGGCATCAAATTCAAACTATACAGTAAATCACAAACAAGTCCATATTTCCATAAGCCCTAATAAAGAGGCGATGTATGGCCCCTGAAATATGTTGGATGTTGCACCCAATAAATGTTTGCAATAAAACATTTCTTTGGACTCTTATACATTGGTGTGGCATTTCAGTTTTTGTGATGACATGTGTCAGTGTATATTGCTTTGCTGTATAACAGGGGGGTATGGGCTGTGTACCATATGACAAAGACCCTAAAGAGATTTTAATGATTTCAAGAGGTTGGTCAGGTGGTATCTACAGTGCCCTGCAAAAGTATTCACCCCCTTGGCATTTTTCGTGTTTTGTTGCCTCACAACCTGGAATTAACATGGATTGTTTGAGGATTTGCATCATTTCATTTACAGAACATGCCCACAACTTTGAAGATTTTTTTTTTTTATTGTGAAGTAAACAACAAATAGGACAAAATAACAGAAAAAGTCAATGTGCATAACTATTCACCCCCCTAAAGTCAATACTTTGTAGAGCCACCTTTTGCGGCTATCACAGCTCCAAGTCGCTTTGGATAAGTCTCTATGAGCTTGCCACATCTTACCACTGGGATTTTTGCCCATTCCTCCTTGCAAAACTGCTCCAGCTCCTTCAAGTTGAATGGTTTGCTCTTGTGAACAGCAATCTTTAAGTCTGACCACAGATTTTCTATTGGATTGAGGTCTAGGCTTTGACTAGGCCATTCCAACACATTTACATGTTTCCCCTTAAACCACTCAAGTGTTGCTTCAGCAGTGTGTTTGGAGTCATTGTCCTGCTGGAAGGTGAACCTCTGACCTAGCCTCAAATCACACACAGAGTGGTACAAGTTTTGCTCAAGAATATCCCTGTATTTAGCACCTTTCCCTCAACTCTGACCAGTTTCCCAGTCCCGACTGCTGAAAAACATCCCCACAGCATGATGCTGCCACCACCATGTTTCACTGTGGGGATGGTGTTCTTTGGGTGATATGATGTGTTGGGTTTGCGCCAGACATAGTGTTTTATTTGATGGCCAAAAAGTTCAATTTTAGTCTCATCAGACCAGAGAACCTTCCTCCATACATTTTGGGAGTCTCCCTCATGCCTTTTCGCGAACTCAAAACGTGCCATTTTGTTTTTTAAAGAAAGTAATGGCTTTCTTCTGGCCACTCTGCCATAAAGCCCAACTCTATGGAGTGTACGGCTTATTGTCGTCCTATGTACAGATACTCCAGTCTCTGCTGTGGAACTCTGCAGCTCCTCCAGAGTTACCTTAGGTCTCTGTGCTGCCTCTCTGATTAATGCCCTCCTTGCCCGGTCTGTGAGTTTTGGTGTGCGGCCGTCTCTTGGCAGATTTGCTGTTGTGCCATGATCTTTCTATTTGGTTATGATAGATTTGATGGTGCTCCTAGGGATCATCAAAGATTTGGATTTTTTTTTTAATAACTTAACCCTGATTGCACTTCTCAACAACATTGTCCCTTACTTGTTTGGAGGGTTCCTTGGTCTTCATGGCAGTGTTTGGTTAGTGGTGCCTCTTGCTTAGGTGTTGCAGCCTCTGGGGCCTTTCAAAAAGGTGTGTGTATGTAATAACAGATCATGTAAAACTTAGATTGCACACAGGTGGACATCATTTCACTAATTATGTGACTTCTGAAGGTAATTGGTTGCACCAGAGCCAATTATCAGTTTTTTATTTCTGAAAAATAGTTTTATGTATATATTTATCTAATTTTACTTCACCAACTTAGACTATTGTGTTCTGATGCATCACATATAAATCAGATTAAAAAAACATTGAACTAAAGGTTGTAATGTAACAAAATAGGTGAAAAGCCAAGGGGGTGAATACTTTTGCAAGGCACTGTAAACAGACAACTTGGCAAATCTTTACAACGGTTGTTTTCTAAGAATCCTCCAACCATTTGGGAAGAGCCTTATCTTGAAAATCTCTGGATATTCCAACCATTTTTGCAGTAAGCAAACTACAGTTCTGTGGCCAGTACATGTAGTTTAGGTCTTATGTCACAGATCTGGGTCATGTTATCGCCTACAATAATTTATCCCCTCCCTTGTTTGACAAATTGATTCTGGTCCAAATTTTTCCTTGGTGCTAGTAAAAGTTGCCTCCAAGCCCATTGTACTGTCTATACAATATAAAACAGCATGTATATAGTAAACAATTAAGGAGGACTTATTCAAGATTTTCTTCTATACAGGGTCCTGTGTAATGCTCAGCGCCATTAATCCGTAGGATTTTGATCCTTCACAAACCTCTATGGAAGAGTATGGGACAGGGCCAGCTACCTCCTGGACGTTGGAGGTCTGACCTTTGCAGACACTTTTATTTTCCTAGGCATATTGTAGGCAGATTGCCTACATTAGTTAGTGAGCAGTGCCTGACCCAGGCAAGGGGAAGGGGCTAAATTGTTCTGTGCATTTTGCAAGGCTTTCTGAGCCCCAGCCTACTTGCCCTGTACTGCATCTATAAGGAGGGAAGGCCAGGTACAGGGGCCCTTAGGCTTTGCTGTAAGAAGCAATCCGTTTTCTTGTCCCTGGTTGTTGTGTAGTCAAGGTTGAGGAGATATGTGATGCCGTTCTGCAGAGGGGGGCTGCTGTGCCCTGCAATCTGCCCAAAGATGTTGCCTTATCCAGAGCCCTACCAAGTATAGACTACCACCTTATCGAGGTACACCTGGGCAGCCACATAGCAGTAGAGAAAGGGATGAGACCAAGTGAACTATGTTGCACTTTAATCCGTTATGCTGTAAAACCATCAGGAAAGTTTGTTAAACTTTTCCTGAGCCTGATCTGAAGGGGCACTTGAAGGTAAACTGGCAGCTAAGTCTACTTTGGTCAGTTAAGCACATACGGGTTATGAGGCAGGATAGTCACAAAGGGTTAATTCAGCATCAAGAGGGAAGGAAGTAAGCCGTTTGGACGCCTGACGAAGAAGTACGCATGCTCCGAACGCAAGCGCTCCAGCCACGCCCCCTGTTCTCAAGCACCTGACAATTCTCGCCGACGTGCCTGCTGTGAGAATCTCCAGCCCCGGAGCTACGGATGCCACCGGAACGGCCAAGGACTGATCCATCATTGCCGCCCAGCTGGAACTGAGGAAATATCCAGGACCGCCAAAACAACCACAAATGCCATTGCCTGTATAACACTGCTCAAATCTGAGTTTACATTTAAAAGCAAATTAAAGCTTTCTTAACTAACTTATTACACTTAGAGCGGCGCTGCTCTCTTTTACTTCACCTGTAAATGGGGCATATGTACTGTGTATAAAAGCTGCTGCAGCAATAATTGCATTTATAAAGCCCCAAAAAAATTACATTTTCCCTGCAAGCTTTCTTTATTGTGTAAGCAACGACTTGGGGAGCCAGTCTGTATGATGAGGCCACAATGTAGCGCAGAACAAGATTAGAGATTTTTTGGATAAATTCTGGTGTCTCTACCACAGACTTTGGATTTCTACTTCTGTAACGGGTGCAGAAAGATTGATCTTTGGGTGTCAGTGGCGCTTTCACACCGTAACCCTATAGGGGTTCTCTGTATGAAAGCAAGAATTGGCCTTGCTGTCAAGAATTGTAATGATAAGCGGCTGTCAAACAGGTGCGGAAAGATTGTTCTTTGGGTGTTGGTGGCGCCTTCACACCGTAACCCTATAGAGGTGCTCTTGATGAAAGCAAGAATTGGCCTTGCTGTTAAAAATTGTAATAATATACATCAGTCAAACATGTGCGGAAAGTTTGTTCTTTGGGTGTCGGTGGTGCCTTCACACCGTAACCCTATAGAGGTACTCTTGATGAAAGTAAGAATTGGCCTTGCTGTCAAAAATTGTAATGCTATGCACCTGTCAAACAGGTGCGGAAAAATTGGTCTTTGGGTGTTAATTGTGCCCATGAAACCTACACCAAAAACATACTTCCAGATGAAATTAACACCCACAATACTAGGCAGCCTAGAAGTCCTGCAGAGATTCCACATCCCAAAAACACTTAATTGGCGACATCGGCATCAGGGGCTTCATAGCTGCCGGTAATCCAGGACTGATTCATTTTGATAAAAGTTAGACAGTCCACTGAGTCTGGACAGACGCGTTCTATGATCAGTAACGAAACTTCCAGCATCACTGAATGTCCATTCGGAAAGCACGCTGGATGCAGGGCAGCCCAGCAGCTCAATAGCATACTGAACAAGTTCTGGCCAGTGGTCTATTCTGATGACCCAGTAAGTCAGTGGATCGTTGACTGGAAAGCTCTCCATCTCTGTTTTTGCCCCTAGATAATCGTCCACCATGTGATGCAGATGCTGCAGATGAGATGTGGAAGCTGACAGCCCTGGGCAGGGAGGACTAAAAAAATTTAGAAATGCATCACTTAGGCGGCTGCCTTCTCTAACGCTCTCTTGACCAACAGAAGCTTCAAAACTATGTTTTCCAGTCGGGAAAAGCATTCCATAAACTTCTCTTTAAGGTGTGCTCAAGAGATTTCATCTTCTGCCTTCTCTGTGGGGACGGGATGAGTTCTGAGTGCTTTTTGTACCCATCCTCTCCCTCCTATGTGTTTCTATCATCTATAGCCTATTCATCCACATCTCCATCCTCTGTGTGTCCATCAGTTCTATACTGTGTTTTACATCATCTCTATTCTCTGTATCAACATGCCCCTCACATATGTGCCCAGCATCTCCATCCCCTGTATCCATCATTCTATTAGAAATAAGGGAATGTGACTGTGGAGCGCTGGCTAAATCCCATGGAATCATACTTGGGCGAAAAGCTAAAAAAAAATTAGGCACATTTTCCTATGAAGGTTTTATATATAGCCCTGCAGTCTTATTGAAATGATGCTACTTTGAAGTTTTTGTATAACTGAGCCTTTCTAATTTTTGAGAGAGTGAAGAAGGAAGAATTTCTATGCCCTCCTGTCCTTTTTGAAAAAATGCCCCCCTTGGATAATTTCCTTAGTCTTCCTGTTCTAAAGGCAACTCAAAATTTTGGATATGCTATCACTTTCTGTTTCGGTGACAAAGGTCACCAGGACAAATAGAGAGGATAAATGTACCCAGTGGAGGTGCAAACAGCAACAACAACTTGACAGGAGTTTCAAAACCTTCCTCCTCTAGCTAAAACTAAAAAGAAAAGTTTTGCCTATACAAACACTTTACAAGCTGAAGTTTGTTCTGCTTATATTTTCCCTTCCCTGGTTCCTCCCTTCATCAACATTTTCTTGACATATCTTATTTTAGTCCCAGGCTGGAGTTTAGCTTTAAGGTCTACTTTGGGATCCTTAAAATGAGCATACAGTGGTTTGAAAAAGTATTCCTACCTCTTGAAATCTTCCACATGTTACAACCAAAAACGTAAATGTATTTTTTTGGGATTTTATGTGATAGACCAACTCAAAGTGGCACATAATTGTGAAGTGGAAGGAAAGTGATAAATGGTTTTCAAAATTGTTTATAAATAAATATCTCAAAAGTGTGACATGCATTTGTATTTGGCCCCTTTACTATGATACCCCTAACTAAAATCTAGCGGAACCAACTGCTTTCAGAAGTCAACTAATTAGTAAATAGAGTCCACCTGTGTGTAATTTAATCTCAGTATAAATACAGCTTTTCTGTGAAGCCCTCAGAGAACCCTAGTGAACAAACAGCACCATAAAAGCCAAGGAACACGCCAGACAGGTCAGGAATAAATTTGTGGAGAAGTTTAAAGCAGGGTTAGGTTATAAAAAAAAATATCCCAAGCCTTCAACATCTCACGGAGCACTGGTAAATCCATCATCTGAAAATGGAAAGAGTATGGCACTACTGCAAACCTACAAAAATATGGCCTTCCACCTAAACTGACAGCCTAGGCAAGAAGAGCATTCATCAGAGAAGCAGCCAAGAGGCCCATGGTAACTCTGGAGGAACTGCAGAGATCCACAGCTCAGGTGGGAGAATCTGTCCACAGGACAACTATTAGTCGTGCTCTCCACAAATCTGGCCTTTATGGAAGAGAGGCAAGAAAGTCATTGCTGAAAGAAAGCCATAAGAAGTCCTGTTTGCAGTTTGTGAGAAGCCATGTGGGGGACACAGCAAACATGTGGAAGAAGGTGCTCTGGTCAGATGAGACCAAAATTGAACTTTTTGGCCTAAAAGCAAAACACTATGTGTGGCAGAAAACTAACACTGCACACCACCCTGAACACACCATCCCCACTGTGAAACATGGTGGTGGCAGCATCATGTTGTAGGGATGTTTTTCTTCAGCAGGGACAGGGAAGCTGGTCAGAGTTGATGGGAAGATGGATGGAGCCAAATACAGGGCAATCTTAGAAGAAAACCTGTTATGCCGCGTACACACGGTCAGACTTTTCATCTACAGAGGTCCGACGGACGCCAACGGACCAAATCCGGCGGACAATCCGATCGTGTTGGGCTTCCCCGGACTTTCAGCTGACTTTTCCAGCTGCAAATCCGACGGACTTTAGATTTGAAACATGCTTCAAATCTTTACGTCGTAACTCCGCCGGACCCAGAAATCCGCTCGTCTGTATGCTAGTCCGACGGACAAAAACCCACGCTAGGGCAGCTATTGGCTACTGGCTATCAACTTCCTTATTTTAGTCCAGTGTACGTCATCACGTACGAATCCGTCGGACTTTTGTGTGATCGTATGTAGGCAAGTCTGTTCGTTAAAAAGTCCGCCGCATGTCCGCCAAAAGTCCGTCGAAAGTCTGTCGGACGGGCTGTCGGACTTTTCTAGCCGAAAAGTCAGACCGTGTGTACGCAGCATTAGAGTCTGCAAAAGACTTGGAGGTCCATCTTCCAGCAGGACAAGAACCCTAAACATACAGCAAGAGTAACAATGGAATGATTTTGATCAAAGCCTATTCATGTGTTAGAATTGCCAGTCAAAGTCCAGACTTGAACCCAATTGAGAATCTGTGGCAAGACTTGAAAATTGCTGTTCACAGACACTCTCCATCCAATCTGACAGACCTTGAGCTATTTTGCAAAGAAGAATGGGCAAAAATTTCCCTCTCTAGATGTGCAAAAGTGGTAGAGACATCCCCAAAAAGACTTGCAGCTGTATTTGCAGTGAAAGGGGTTTCTATAAAGTATCGACTCAGGGGGGCTGAATACAAATGCACACCACACTTTTCACATATTTATTTGTAAAAAAAAATTGAAAACCATTTATCATTTTCCTTCTACTTCACAATTATGTGCCACGTTGTGTTGGTCTATCACATAAAATACCAATGAAAGACATTTACATTTTTTGGGTGTAACATGACAAAATATGAAAAATGTCAAGGGGTATGAATACTTTTTCAAGGCACTCTACGGTAGACTAAATTAAAACATCAAAATTGATGTGAATTTTACAGATGGATAGCCTGAAGCTCAAGCTCTATCTTAACTCTAATGCCGCGTACACACTGTCGGACTTTTCGTCTACAAAAGTCCAACGGACGCTGATGGACTAAAGCTGGCTGGTAATCCGATCGTGTGTGGGCTTCTCCGGACTTTCAACTGACTTTTTTAGCCTCAAATCCGACGTACTTTAGATTTGAAACAAGCTTCAAATCTTTCCGACGGACTCGAGTCCGGTCGAAAAATCCGCTCGTCTGTATGCTAGTCCGACGGACAAAAACCCACGCTAGGGCAGCTATTGGCTACTGGCTATGAACTCCCTTATTTTAGTCCGGTGTACGTCATCACGTAAGAATTCGACGGACTTTTGTGTGATCGTGTGTAGGCAAGTCTGTTCGTTAGAAAGTCCGCCGCAAGTCCGCCGCAAGTCCGCCAAAAGTCCGTCGAAAGTCTGTCGGACAGGCTGTCGGACTTTTGTAGCTGAAAAGTCCGACCGTGTGTACGCGGCATTAGGGCAACATGCCCCATTCTGCTCACCTTGTATATGAATGTAGACCTCTTTACTTCTCTTTCTTAAATTTAGATAGAGCATATGTACTTCACACGAATAATTCCCAGAGTCCTGTGCCTTGGACGGTTTGGCTGCATATTCCTTGGATGGACTGAATTTCTTGACATTCCGCCCGTCTTTGTAGAATGCGTACTCCAGGGTTATTGGCCAATGAAATTTCGTGTAACAGATCAGGTTCATGTCGTCTCCTTCTATTATGACATCTAGGTTTTTTTCGATTTTGTTTTCCTTTATTTTTGGATCAGTGAAAAACTCTAAAAGAAAGAACAACGGGAGTTAAGTACATTACTGGTTTCATATGTTCTAAAAAGAAGAAACTCGGCTGAATCGATGATATTACTAACACGTATCAATATTTGTGATACTTTATTTTTACTTATAACCACTTACTGTCCAGAGCAATTTTTTTTTCATTCTTCATAAACATATTAAAATCAGCATTTTTTCCTAGACTTTACTTTTTTATTTACATTAACCTCCCAAACATTATATATTATCTAAAAAGCAAAGATCCTGCAGAATAACATGCAGTTGTAAAAGTTGCACAATATTTGCGCAGCTATTTATCACACCCATATTTTCAGGAAAAAGCACACTAAAATAAAGTTTAGTGCGCACAAACCCATTTTTTTGTAAATAATAGGGGTTGCGTTGAGTATAGAGATACCAGACATGTCAAGACTTTTGCACGCATCCCTGAAAAACGGCAGTACCTGGTGCAATCTCCATACGTTTACATGCAAGGTCCTACGTGTGTGGTTGCATTCACGTGCGTGCATGGGGGAAGGGGCATAGATGCTTGAATATTTTTTTCTAATATATTTTTTTAATTGATAAACATTTCATTTTTTTTTTTTATGTAACGTAGAAATAAAGACACCCAAACGTCTGATACAACTATTATTACATTTTTTTAATCCCCAAAAAATGTCCCTCGTAAATCCATCATCATTCACTATGCCCGCCACTCAGCGGAATTAAAATCCTGACGGATTCAGCCTACATGAACAATCCTGATGGTACTGCTCACCGGATGACAGCTCCCCAAGTTGTCATCATCTATATAGCCACAGCATCATCGGTTGCCTCCTGCTGATATCTACCAATCTCTTCCTAGTGAGGGAGGTGTAGAATCACACCACCATAGGACAACTGGACTCTTTCCCACCAACTTCCTCCTGGCTCTCTGGAGTGAGCTTCTCCAGCCCCAACTTGATCCCCAGAATCAAACCCAGTGGCGGCCCGCCCATAGGGGACGCAGGGGTGCCGCCCCCCCCACCCCCTCCTAAGCTACTCATCATAAAAAAAATACTTTCCCTTTAAAGGTGTGGTGGGATGCCAGACACACAGGTTTATGGGAAGCATGATGTGCTGCAATCACTGAATTTTTTTTTTAAATGGCCCTTTATGTGTGTGCAGGACGCCGGACACACAGCTGCTATGGGAATCATGATGTGTTCGCAATCATGTGATTTCAAACAAGAAGCTCTATTGGCTTCCTTTAGAAAGTCCTCTAGGGGCAAAGAGCTCAGCGCCCTAAACACCTGAACACTCCCTCTATAGTATTGTTCCCTGCTGTGGAGTGTGATTGGTAGTTCCTGTGCCTTCCGCTTTCTCTGACTCATCCTGGCTGGTCCAAAGGTGGTTGACAGGTGACTTGCTGTGAGAGCTGTGAGTACGACGGGGATGGGGGAGAAGGGACATCTGATGTGAAGGAGGACTCTGATTGGGGACATCTGATGTAAAGGGGGACTCTGATTGGGACATCTGATGTAAAGGCGGACTCTGATTGGGACAAATGATGTAAAGGGGGACTCTGATTGGGACATATGATGTATAGAGGGTCTCTGATGGGGACACCTGATGTAAAGAGGGACTCTGATGAGGACACCTGATTTATAGGGGAATGCTGATGGAGACACCTGTTGTAATGGGGGACTCTGATTGGGACACCTGATGTAAAGGGGGGCACCTGTTGTAAAGGGGGACTCTGATTGGGACACCTGATGTATAGGGGGACTCTGATGAGGACACTTGATGTATAGGGGGATGCTGATAGGGACACCTGTTGTAAAGGGATACTCTGATTTGGACAACTGATGTAAAGTGGGGCAGCTGCTGTAAAGGGGACTCTGATTGGGGACATCTGATGTAAAGGGGGACTCTAATTGGGACATCTGATGTAAAGGGGGACTCTAATTGGGACAAATGATGTAAAGGGGGACTCTGATTGGGACATATGATGTATAGAGGGTCTCTGATGGGGACACCTGATGTAAAGAGGGACTCTGATGAGGACACCTGATTTATAGGGGAATGCTTATGGAGACACCTGTTGTAAAAGGGGACTCTGATTGGGACACCTGATGTAAAGGGGGGCACCTGTTGTAAAGGGGGACTCTGATTGGGACACCTGATGTATAGGGGGACTCTGATGAGGTCACTTGATGTATAGGGGGATGCTGATAGGGACACCTGTTGTGAAGGGGGATTCTGATTTGGACAACTGCTGTAAAGGGGGGCACCTGTTGTAAAGGGGGACTCTGATTGGGACACCTGATGTATAGGGGGAATCTGATGAGGACACTTGATGTATAGGGGGATGCTGATAGGGACACCTTTTGTAAAGGGATACTCTGATGTGGACAACTGATGTAAAGGGGGGCAGCTGCTGTAAAGGGGACTCTGATTGGAACATCTGATGTAAAAGGGGGCTCTGATGAGGACACTTTATGTTGAGTGGTTTTATTTTATTTTACTTGAAATGTGGATGTGATTGACGGGCACAGTGACGCTGTAATTGATTGGCACAGTTATATCTAGAAACAATGATACATAATCACCTGATAAATAGCTATTTACAGTCCTGCATTACTAACAGTTACATTTTTCAGTTTGTTTGCGCCCCCCCAAAAAAATTTTGAGCACCAGCCGCCACTGCTGCTCAAACCTGTGAATAGGCCTCCCAGCTAAGCCTAGGTGGGACCTTGGTGTCTTCCTTTAGGCTCAGCCCCAGGGCTAGAACCCCCTGCATAGTAGTCTCCTCCTGCAGGACTAGACCCAGAAACTCTGCACGCTGCTGCTCAGGCCTCAGGTTATTTATGGGGCCTCTAACCAGCTACTGGGCAGACTTCCTCAGGGATTGGCTAGAGTTCCATAAATATTCAGGCTGCATGCTCTGTCCTTCCTCCCACTTTGATTCTAGAATCCTCTAGAAAATGGGAAAGTAACAGAGAAGGAACCTGTGAAACACTGAACAGCCCTCAATAATTAACCCCTGATCCTCTGGTAATAGGAGAGCCAAACTGAATTTATCTAGCAACTTACCGTACTCTACATGAGGAGGGTGCCACACTGGTGTAAAATCCTCTGCTTGCCACCAACGTATGCCATATGTCAGTGACAGGAAAAGTGTTAATGGAATGAGATGTCCAATAAGTGTGATGGTCGCGTGTCCATAAACTTTTGCCCTAGGCTACTCCTAAAATCCACTTCTTTCTGGGGACTGTTACTGATTTTTTGATAGTTTACCTTATTTATCAAACCTTGGCTTATACTTACCATTAACGTTAAAAACAAGTTCTTGGCTTCTCTTTCTCGCTTCACCAAGAGCCACTTCGCAGGAATAATTCCCAGAATCCTCTAACACAATGGACTGAATTTCATAAGAACGAGAGGAATTGAACCTTTGAATTTCCCGTCCATTTTTGTAGAAGGCGAACTGCAGTTCTGACTCCTCTCTTAACAGACTGAGATTCGTGTCACATGCTAGAGTCACTTCCTCTCCTTTTAACACTGAGTCTGGAGACGCCGACAAATTTGGAGAGGTGAACAACTCTAGAAAAAAAAAAAAAATCAATAACGAGTGTGATATATTACCAAGTGAATGAACAAATGAACCCCAATACGTTGTACTGGCTGTCCCCTATCGGAAATGGGTTCACTTTTATTTCATGTAAAGTTCTGTAAAGCATGGAATATCACACAATGGGCCATCATTATTTTACTAATGTGTATAAGAAAGTTTAGACCTTTTGGCTTGGCTAGTATTAACCACTTCCGGACCGCCGCACGCCGATGTACGTCCAAACTGTGACGGTGGATATCGTTGTTATGGCAGCAGCTAGCTGCCATAACCCCGATATCCCCATTTTCGTGCGGCAGCCGGCTTTCTGATAAAAGTGGTCCCAGCGGCGAATTCCCCGTGAGATCACTTTTATCGGTGGCCAGCGAGGGCCCCCCCCCCTCCCGCCCGATCCGCCGCTCACCAGAGCCGTTGGTAGCAGCGGAAGCGATCACGTCCTTCTCTCTTCTGTGCCTGGAGACGAGTGAGGCTAAGATGGCGCCCACGCGTCTCCATGACACTGCTGGCTGTAAGCGATGTCGAAACGTCACTTCCGCCCACGCCTCTTAAAGGCATATTTTTTTCAATGTCTTTTTTTTTTTATTGCATTTTAGTGTAAATATGAGATCTGAGGTCTTTTTTTCCTCAGATCTCATATTTAAGAGGACCTGTCATGCTTTTTTCTATTACAAGGGATGTTTACATTCCGTGTAATAGGAATAAAAGTGACACACTTTTTTTTTAAACAGTGTAAAAATAAATAAAATAATGTAAAATAAATAATAAGAATATTTTTTTTTTTTTTTTAAACCCCCCCGTCCCGACGAGCTCGCGCGCAGAAGCGAACGCATACGCGAGTAGCGCCTGCATATGAAAACGGTGGTCAAACCACACATGTGAGGTATCGCCGCGACCGGTAGAGCGAGAGAAATAATTCTAGCCCTAGACCTCCTCTGTAACGCAAAACATGCAACCTGTAGAATTTTTATAAACGTCGCCTATGGAGATTTTTGTGGGTAAAAGTTTGACGCCATTCCACGAGCGGGCGCAGTTTTGAAGGGTGACATGTTTGGTATCAATTTACTTGGCGTAACATTATATTTCATAACATTAAAAAAAATTGGGCTAACTTTACTGTTGTCTTATTTTTTTATTCAAAAAAGTGAATTTTTTCCAAAAAAAGTGCGCTTATAAGACCACTGCGCAAATACGGTGCAAAAAAAAGTATTGCAACGACCGCCATTTTATTCTCTAGGGTGTTAGAAAAAAAAAAACATATATAATGTTTGGGGGTTCTAAGTAATTTTCTAGCAAAAAAACCTGTAAACATGTAAACACCTAAAATCCAAAACGAGGCTGGTCCTTAAGTGGTTAAGAAGGAACCTATACTGGTTCTTTGTGTTTAACTAAAGCTAATTCCGTACCCCACCCAATCAGTGTTTTTTTTTTTTAATGCTTCCAAAACCACCCCCCAAAAAAATATCATGTTTTCTTTAAAGACTTGTAGGGGTCTACTGCCCTTAACTGTTAGGGTCGGTTCACACATGGGCAACACGACTTTAGCGCGACTTTGTACCGCGACTTCAACGCGGCTTCAGTGCGACTTTAGCGCGACTTCAGCGCGACTTCGGCAAATTACGAGGCGACTTGAAGTCGCCTCCATGACAGGAGACTTCGCCTGTGGCCAATCACCTCTCTGGGAAGGAGGGGGGGAGGGAGGGGTTTTCTCTGCAAAGTTGCTTGACTTTACAGAGAGATCAGACTTGCAGGCGACTTACATTGAGTTGAATGGGTACAAGTCGCCTACAAGTCGGATAGAAGTAGTACAGGAGTCTTTTCTGAAGTCGGAGCGACTTCAGTAGTGTCAATTAAGACGCTCCCATTGCCTACCATGTTAACCTAAATGCAAAGCGACTTGGGGCGACTTGGGGCGACTTGAGGGCGTACAAGTCGGATCCCAAGTCGCCCCAGTGTGAACCGACCCTTAGCTGCTATTATCACAATTTTATGTATATTTATGTATTTCTTGCCTTTGCTGGCTGGGCTGTGGGATCCTGAATGAAGAAGTAGGGAGAGACAGAGAAGGTCTCAGCCACATTTGTCCTGTCTATGCTGCTAATCCCCAAGCCAGAAGGGGATGCAAGTATTCCTATGATCTATTAGTTTACATGCAGTGACTGAGTGTATATCTAAATCCTTGTGACACGGTCTCTCGGTCCTGTCCTTTTTTATTATTTCACATACACCGTGTCAGATAGCTAGGTCTGTGCTATTGTATGTGTAGTGGTCATCTTCCTGTATATTGGTAGGTGAACCTGCTTGTTGTAATATAGTTTATATGCAGCTCCGGCTATTCTAGTCATCCATGTCACTTCTGGTTTTGGGATTATATAGCTAGTTTTAGCTTTGGGCTCGAAACTCAGGAGAGGCTACTCCAGTTCCAGTGCAACACCACAGGTCCTGCTGGTGAGAAGCTCCATCCCAAGCTGGTTGGACAACGGTTGGTGAATCTCTTCGGGGACCTCTGATCTTGTCTTTAGGCCTCCGTTACATCATCCTCAGGGATCCCTGCCACTGGGCTTTGCTGCTACATTCATCTGGAGGTATCTCTATTAATAACTACTGTATATATACCCCAGTATACAAACAATGTGCACAATTCCACCAGGACTCCTATCGACCCTTTTACTTATAATGCCTGTTTTTACATTGGATGTATGTACTGTTAATAATTTCTTTTTATATATATATATCTTGTATTATTTCTATACGGGGGTGCTAACTGGGTGCAGGGATCTCACAAATAGAGACCCTGAGAGATACACTATATTACCAAAAGTATTGGGATGCCTGACTTTACACGCACATGAACTTTAATGGCATCCCAGTCTTGGTCCATAGGGTCCAATATTGAGTTGGTCCACCCCTTGCAACCATAACAGCTTCAATTCTTCTGGGAAGGCTATCCACAAGGTTTAGGAGTGTGCCTATTAGGATGTTTGACTATTCTTCCAGAAGCACATTTGTGAGGTCAGGCATCGATGTTGGACAAGAAGGCCTGGCTCGCAGTCTCCACTCTAATTCATCCCAAAGGGGTTCTATCGGGTTGAGGTCAGGACTCTCTGCAAGCCAGTCAAGTTCCTCCACCCCAAACTCACTCATCCATGTCTTTACGGACCTTGCTATGTGCACTGGTCCAAATCATTTGGTGGATGGGGGATTATGTTGCAGGGTGGTTTTTCAGGGGTTGGGCTTTGCCCCTTAGTTGCCGTGAAGGGGAACACTTAAGACGTCAGCATACCAAGACATTTTGGACAACTTCATGCTCCCAACTCTGTGGGAACAGTTTGGAGATGGCCCCTTCCTGTTCCAACATGACTGCGCACCAGTGCACAAAGCAAGGTCCATAAAGACATGGATCAGAGAGTTTGGGATGGGGGAACTTGACTAGACTGCACAGAGTCCTGACCTCAACTGGATAAAACATCTTTGGGATGAATTCGAGTGGAGACTGCGTGCCAGGCCTTCTCGTCCACATCAGTGCCTGACCTCACAAATGTGCTTCTGGAAGAATTGTCAAACATTTCCATAGACACACTCCTAAACCTTGTGAACAGCCTTCCAGAAGAGTTGAAGATATTATAGCTGCAAAGGGTGGACCAACTCAATATTAGACTGGGATGCCTTTGAAGTTCATGGGCGTGTAAAGGCAGGCATCCCAATACTTTTGGAAATATAGTTATATGCTTATGATTAACCTCTTCAGCTCCGGAAGATTTTACCCCCTACCTGACCAAAACACTTTTTACAATTTGGCACTGTGTCGATTTAATTGACAATTGTGCGGCCATTCAATGCTGTACCCAAATTAAATTTGCATCCTTTTTTTCCCACAAATAGAGCTTTTTTTTGGTGATATTTGATCACCTCTGCGGCTTTTATTTTTTGCGATATAAACAAAAAAGAGCGACAATTTTGAAAAAAAAAAAAAACAATATTTTTTTACTTTGCTATAATTAATATCCCTAAAATGTTTTTTTAAAAAACAAATTTCTTTATAGTTTAGGCCAATATATATTCTTCTACATATTTTTGGTAAAAAAAAAATCGCAATAAGCGTATATTGATTGGTTTGCGCAAAAGTTATAGCGTCTGCAAACTATGGGAAAGACTTATGGCATTTTTATGGCATTTTTAGTATCTTTTATACTAGTAATGGCGGTGATCTGCGATGTTTAGCAGTACTGCGACATTGTGACGGACAGATCGGAGACTTTTGACACTTTTTTGGGACCATTGACATTTATACAGCGATCAGAGCTAAAAATATGCACTAATTACTGTGTAAATGTCACTGGCAGGGAAGGAGTTAACACTAGGGGGCGATCAAGGGGTTAATTGTGTGTTCCCTAGGACTGAGTAGCAAAGAAGACATTTCGCTGTTCCTACATAGTAGGAACAAAGACATGTCTCCTCTCCTCTGACACCACAGGGATTTGTTTGGTTACACACACAAATCCCCGCACTGGTGCTCGTGCATCGGGTCCCCCGCCGTGCACACGCACGGGCCCTATGGTGGCTGGAAACGGGTAGAACGCACCCGTACGGGATTTCGCACAGGAGAGCCATTGTGCCGCAGTATATCTGCGTGATACAGTCGGCAAGTGGTTAATGTTATATCCTGGTTGCAGTAGTTCTTCTGCTTCCAATTATTTTGATTAGATTACTGATTCATTTTTCAGTAACGGAATCCCCTCTGTTCACAGAGGCCCTGTCCTTTGTAGAGATACTGCCAACTTTATAATCAAACCCACCCTTCTGCCCCGTACACACGATCGGACTTTCCGACAACAAAACCGTGGATTTTTGTTCGAAGGTTGTTGGCTCCAACTTGTCTTGCATACACACGGTCACACAAATGTTGGCCAACAATTACGAACGTGAGAACGCAGTGACGTACAAGACGTACGACGAGCCGAGAAAAAGGAAGTTCAATAGCCAGTGTGGCACCTTCTGCTTGATTCCGAGTATGCGTGAACTTTTGTGCGTCGGACTTGTGTACATACGATCGGAAAGTCCGACAATGAAGTTTTTTTGGTGGAAAATTTGAGAACCTGCTAGCCAACATTTGTTGGCGGAAAGTCCGACAACAAATGTTCGATGGAGCATACACACGGTCGGACTTTCAGCCAACAAGCTCACATCCAACATTTCGTGTGTACGGGGCATTACACTTAGCGAAAGTTCTGATCCTCTTATTTACCTACAGGTTTAGCACCATATTTGGGGAAGGCCATTTCTCAGAACCCCCCTGAATACCACCACCAAATGGTTATGTAGGTAAATATTTTCTCCATTTTAGTTTGTAAAATATATCATTGAAAGCATTATGTTTTAGATATTCTTTACCAACACTGGAATGGATCAAAGCTTTCATAGGACTTACCTTTTACAGATAAAAACATTTCTGCAGAGTGCTGATAATACATTAAATCGTGAAAAATGCTTTTAGTGCATTTATATCTTCCAGACCTTTCCAGGCTTACATTTGCGATATGTAACGAATGATCAGACCCCCAGTCTCGTATTACAGCATTATCCTTATAAAATATAGTTTGTCTTGCAGAATATCCTGGATAATGGTGACATCTCAGAGTTACATTGGCATCTTCATAAACATAGGGAGAAGCCTGTAGGATTATCCAGTCTGAAACAAAGCAATACATATGATGTGTATGAGAGTAAGGTTTCCTGAAGAGTATTCTATACACTTCCATACTGGCTGAAGGAAAGGGGAGTTTAGCTGAGATACTTTTAAGGGTATTTTACTCGTCCATACTGCCCCCACTCATAATATCACACCCTGTTCAACCAGGCCGGACCTCTGGTTGGGTTACTCCTCCTTCAATAGGTTGTGTCGTATGCTATACTGAGAATGAAGAAGCCATATACCAAAGGCCCTCTCCAGCGCTATAAGATTTTAAAGTTTTAGCAGTTAATGCAGTGGGTATGGCGAGGGAGGACTCCATATTAATGCCTATGGTTTTGGAATTGGATGTGCAACCAGCTCATATAGGTGTGTTGGTCAGGAATCCGAAGACTTTTGTCCAGGAATCGCAACAGTTACTGCAAAGGACACCCGGGACACTCAGTAGAAAAGCCAAGGCATTTTGCATGAGCAATATTTTTGCATACCCCTGTTTCCACATCCTTGGCTCAGCATCTTAATGTCCTTTGGAATACATCTTTTCCCACATTCTTGGTTCAGTATCTCAGTGTCCTTTGAGATACTGAGCCAAGGATGTGAGAACAGGGGTATTTCAATGTCCTTTGGAATATACCTGTTCACACATACTTGGCTCAATATCTCGATGTCCTTTGGAATACACCTGTTCCCACATCCTTGGCTCAGTATCCCAATGTCGTTTGGAATACCCCTGTTCCCACATCCTTGGTTCAGTATCTCTATGTCTTATTGAATACCCCTGTTTGCACATCCTTGGCTCAGCATTTCAATGTCATTTAGAATACCCCTGTTCCCACATCCTTTGGTCAGTATCCCAATGTTGTTTGGAATACCCCTGTTCCCACATCCTTGGTTCAGTATCTCTATGTCCTATGGAATACCCCTGTTTGCACACCCTTGGCTCAGCATTTCAATGTCCTTTAGAATACCTCTGTTCCCACATCCTTTGGTCAGCATCTCAATATGCTTTGGAATACCCCTGTTCCCACATCTATGGCTCAGTACTTCAATGTCCTTTGGAATACCCCTGTTGCCAAATCCTTGGCTCAGTACTTCAATGTCCTTTGGAATACCCCTGTTGCCACATCCTTGGCTCAGTATCTTAATGTCCTTTGAATTCCCCTGTTCCCACATCCTTGACTCAGTACCTCAATGTCCTTTAAAATACCCCTGTTGCCACATCTTTGGCTCAGTATCTCAATGTCCTTTGGAATACCCCTGTTCCCACATCCATGGCTCAATACTTCAATGTCCTTTTTTACCACATCCTTGGCTCAGTACCTCAATGTCCTTTGAAATACCCCTGTTCCCACATCCTTAGCTCAGTATCTCAATGTCCTTTGAAATACCCCTATTCCCACATCCTTGGCTCAGTATCTCAATGTCCTTTGGAATACACCTGTTCCTACCGTCTTTGATGAACATGGAATAAACTGAGAAAGCATCCAACCTCTGAGCATGTGCTTTATCCCTGTGCACAGTATGGGCTTATACTGTATATATTTTATGATATGCAATAGGCAGCCTCTGACCTCAAGATTTGGAATGCCCCTGTTCCCACATTCTTGGCTCAGCATCTCAATGTCCTTTGGAATGCACCTGCTCCTGCATCCCTGGAGAGTATTACTCTCCTCATTCAAAAATACACAGCCTGGTGAAGTATCACTCGCCCTATTCCTGACTTAGTAGCACAATACCCCTGGGAATAACTTACCCCCTGTCCCTGGCAGCACAATGACCCTGTAGTATTTGGTTCAATGCCTCCTGTGGCTAAACAGTGTACCTTGTATCACAAAGAGAAAAGAGCCTTCTAAAAAATATGGCAGCAAAGAATGAATGTATAGGTGGGAAAATATATTTCAGCAACTGATTTGTTGATCCAATGTGTATCTGTACAAGAAATACTCATGAACTTACATTGGCAACAAGGCTATGAGAAAGGTATTTTTCTGGACTGAAACACCTTAGCGTGGGTTGTGCTATGGAACATTTTACTTCCTTGATTTTTCTTTTTTGCCTTCACCTTGTTGCCGACGTTTGTTTATGAGTATCTACTGGGAAGCAGATGAAGACTGCTAGTATGGCACGGTGAAGCACCATACTATAGCCTGAGAGAGATACTGTAACCAGGTTGCAGAAAAACCTGGATTCATCTTACCTGTGTGGAACTGTATCTGTACAAGAGGTCTGCCACAAAGGAAAGGGTATTCATTCTGACCATCTCCTCCCATACAGTATCTCACATAAGTGAGTACACCCCTCACATTTTTGGAAATATTTTATTCTATCTTTTCATGTGGCCAACACTGAAGAAATGACACTTGTCTACAATGTAAAGTAGTGAGTGTACAGCTTGTATAACAGTGTAAATTTGCCGTCCCCTCAAAATAACTCGACACACAGCCATTAATGTCTAAACCACAGGCAAGAAAAGTGAGTACACCCCTAAGTGAAAATGTCGAAAAATGTGAGGGGTGTACTCAGTTTCGTGAGATATTGTAAGTCAGACATCAACTTTGGGTGGACTTATCCCTAAAACTTTTAATATTCTCAGGCTCCTACAAGTAACCCTACAAAGTGAATAAATAGGATCCGTTACTCACCATGACTGACATCCAGTCTGACAGGGTCGCTTCGAATATTAAAGACTTCACACTGGTAGCTTCCACTGTCCCATGTTGCTGCTGATAGAATTACAAAGGTCTGACCTGTATGTTGTATCTCTGTACCATCCTTGTACCAGAGATACTTGTGAGTTTTAGCATCAAAATTCCAGTAATAGCTATGAATGTTTATAAAATTCTCATTAACATTGCAGGTTATTCTTATATTATCTCCTGTGAAGATCTTGTCCCAGTATGGAGTGAAGGTGATCACAGGTCTTCTTGAAGACTCTGGAATGAAGCATACTGTAGATATACATTTTTAACATGATGTTCCAGTTAAAAAAAATATTATGGAGTAGTTATAATGACCGCGCCTACCCTCTAAGAATTGTATTTTTTTTTTTTTTGCTATTGAATTTTTTAGTTCCATGAGTGTTGTTCCACCAGTGCAATACATCTGCTTCAGACTAGGAAAATGCTACAGTTTCATTTACACTGTGACTGGACATTGAAGGGAAAAATAGCACAGTGATGAACTCTCTATGGCACTCTTTGGATCTTTGCACTGTAAACACCTGATGTATTATTTCAGGCACTTATATAGCATATTCATATCAGTCCCTGCAAGGAGCTTACAATCTAATATCCCTAACTCAAACATACAATGGCCAATTCAGACAGGAGCCACCTAACCTACCAGCATATCTTTGGAGTGTGGGAGGAAGCTGGAGCACCCAGAGGAAACCCACACAGGCACAGGGAGAACATGCAAACTCCAGGCAGGTAGTGCCATGATTCTGATTTGAACCGATGAGCCCTAGTGCTGCCAGGAAGAATTGCTAACCACTTAGCCTCTGTGCTACCCAACCGGACTGGCTCCTTGTGCTGCTTCTCCCTCCCCCTCTCTGAGCATGGATTGCATGAGGGTGATACTGAGTCAAATTTGGGTACTTACATTAAATTAAATTGCCTCATAAACTTGTGTTTTTTTTTATTATATATATATATATATATATATATATATATATATATATATATATATATCTCCCTAGGGTTTTAAACTGTTTTTTAACCACTTCCAGCCCATGCCAATTCTGGCGCTTCTGTCCTACATGTTAAAATCTTATTTTTTTGCTATAAAATTACTCAGAATCTCCAAACAAATTTTTTGGGGAAAAAGACACTTTTAATGCACAATAATAACCCAATTTCTTGGTAACATATACAGTATCTCACAAAAGTGAGTACACCCCTCACATTTTTGTAAATATTTTATTCTATCTTTTCATGTGACAACACTGAAGAAATGACACTGTGCTACAATGTAAAGTAGTGAGTGTACAGCTTGTATAACAGTGTAGATTTGCTGTCCCCTCAAAATAACTCAACACACAGCCATTAATGTCTAAACCGTTGGCAACAAGAGTACACCCCTAAGTGAAAATGTCCAAATTTGGCCCAATTAGCCATTTTCCCTCCCCGGTGTCATGTGACTCGTTAGTTTTTACAAGGTCTCAGGTGTGAATGGGGAGCAGGTGTGTTAAATTTAGGTGTTATCGCTCTCACACTGGTCACTGGAAGTTCAACATGGCACCTCATGGCAAAGAACTCTCTAAGGCAGTGGTCATCAACCCTCTCCTCAGGGCCCACTAACAGGACAGGTTTTATGTATTACCTTTGGGAGATGCAGACTAGAATACTGCAATCACTGAGTAGCAAATGATATCACCTGTGATGTATTTCAGTTATCTTGCAAACCTGGCCTGTTAGTGGGCCCTGAGGACAGGGTTGATGACCACTGCTCTAAGGGATCTGAAAAAAAGAATTGTTGCTCTACATAAAGATTGCCAAGACCCTGAAACTGAACTGCAGCACAGTGACCAAGACCATACAGCAGTTTAAGAGGACAGGTTCCACTCAGAACAGGCCTCACTATGGTCAACCAAAGGAGTTGAGTGCACGTGCTCAGCATCATATCCAGAGGTTGTCTATGGGAAACAGAGGTATGAGTGCTGCCAGCATTGCTGCAGAAGTTGAAGGGGTGGACATGGATTAATGGAACCATGTACTGTGGTCTGATGAGACCAAGATAAATTTTTTTGGTTCACATGGTGTCAAGCTGTGTGGCGGCAATCAGGTGAGGAGTACAAAGAAAAATGTGTCTTGCCTACAGTCAAGCATGGTGGTGGGAGTGTCATGGTCTGGGGCTGCATGAGTGCTGCCGGAACTGGGGAGCTACAGTTCATTGAGGAAACCATGAATGCCAACATGTACTGTGACATACTGAAGCAGAGCATGATCCCCGCCCTTCAGAGACTTGGCTGCAGGGCAGTATTCCAACATGATAACGACCCCAAACACGATGTCATGTGACTTGTTAGTTTTTTTTTTTTAAATTCAATATTCTTTATTAAACTTTTCCTCGTTACATACAGAGGTAAAATATAGGAAAACAGTATATATTTTTTCCAAACACTTATAAGCATCAGTCCATCAACACAGATTGTACAGAAACACTTTACATTCTGGTGCTTGTCTACCCCCCCCCTCCACCCCCCCCCACTCCTTCCCACCCCTCCCCTAATAATGAGCTATATTGAAAGGTTGCCTGACCTCTAACTATTACTAGTGTCTCTTCAGCTGTTGAGTCTTATGGCATTGAGTCTTCATTACCTCGAAACCGTCTTAGCAAATAGTCCCACATTTTTTTTTGCGAGATTCCAACAATTAATTCAGGTCAAGGGGTTACGCCCAACCAATGTAGCCAGGGGCTCCAGATTTTTTAAAATTTTTGATAACTATGTCTCCTAATATAAACTGTTTTTTCTGCCCAAACTAGCTTGTCCACTGTCCTGGTCCAGTCTTCTATAGTTGGGGTGTATTGGATAGCCAAGACTGTGCTATTAATTTCCTGGCTTGGTAAAGGCACCTACCTATGGCAATTTGCTTATTATTACTCCCCCCGTTTTCTCCCAGCAGTCCGAGGATACACTCCCTGGCCTCCTGCTTCAACTTTGTTTTAAACCTGACTTCCACCGTTCTAGTTACCTCTGACCAGTATCTCGTCAACCTTGGGCATCTCCATACCATATGAATTAGGTCGCCAGTATCCAAACATCTAGGACATTTATCGTCCGGTCTTCGACCAAAGCTAAACAGTCTCTTGGGAGTATAGTAAACCCTATGTATGAGAAATAGGTGCGATACCTGTTGCGATGGAGATATTGATATTGATGGGCTGGCCTTCAAAATTCCCTTCCACTGACTGTCCGTTATCTCTCCAACCTCCCCCGCCCATTTCTCCTTAATATCCAGGGTCGTACTCAGGTTAAGTAGCCTTTCGGAGATTTGACCATTTATTGATGCTATCAGACCCTTGGTGGTATTTGCTCCTATGATTCTATTTAAAAGGGGTATATTGCACCATTCTAATGGGGATTTGCTGAATTGACAGTTAAGTGCATGCTTAATCTGCAGGTATGTATAAAAAGTGTTGTTTGGGATCCCATATTCCCCCCTTATTTCAGAGAAAGATTTCAAATTTTTGCCCTCGTATAACTGTACCAATCTGCTTATTCCGTGGCGAACCCATGTCCAGTTTTTTTCCACTGTAATCAACTCCCTCAGTTCCCTATTATTCCATATAGGCGAGAATTCCGTATGGCCTTCATATCCCATAATCCTCTTAGTAGCCCGCCATACTTTAAAGATCAATTTATGTGTTGGAGATCCCTCCTGAAATATCCCCGCCTCTAATGCCTCTGCCAAAGACCCATATGGGGAATCATAGAGCATAACTTTCGCGTTGGGGTTCACCAGGGCCTGACATTCACAGCCTCCCAGTTGTTGTAGTTGTGCCGCCAGGAAATAACTATAGGGATGTGGCACTGCCAATCCCCCTTCCCCAACCGGGCGCTGGAGTGTTTGCAATTTGATTCTTGCCTGCCCTTTCTTCCATATTAGTTCTCTAAATAGGGTTTCTATTTTTTTGAACCAGCTCTTCCCAATCCAGACTGGGGAGTTGTGGAGTACATATAATAATTGTGGCATCCAGACCATCTTAATCAGATTGACTCTGCCTGCCAGGGATAAGGGAAGCTGACACCAAACCGCGCTTTTTCTTCTGAATTTTTCCAGCAGCGGGACTAGATTATCCACTAAATATTGTGCCGGGTCAGATGAAATAATTATGCCCAGGTAGCGCATCCTCTCCGCTACCCTCAACCTCGACATACCTCCCCTTTGGATATTATACGTTGAGTCTAATGGGAGCAACGTTGATTTCTCCCAGTTGACCACCAGGCCTGAAGATTTCCCAAATCTTTCCACTAGTTGTATTGCCTTTTCGAGGGATGGCCCTGTGTCCCCAAGAAAAATCAGCACGTCGTCAGCATAAAGTGCCACTTTTTCCCGCCTAATTCTCTCCCCAAATCCCTGTATACCAGACGAGTGTCTTATCGCCTCTGCCAGCGGCTCCATCGCTAGAGCAAATAGCAGAGGCGAGAGAGGACACCCCTGCCTCGTCCCTCTCTCCAGGGAGAACCACTCCGTATATTCTCTATTAATTTTTAACCTAGCTTTTGGATGAGAGTACAGGGTCTTAACCCATTCGATAAATTTAGGACCAAACCCAAACTTCTCCAGTACCCACCAGAGGTATCCCCACTCCAGGCTATCAAACGCCTTGGCAATATCCAAAGCGAGGACCGCTCTGGAGCCTCCCACCTCCGCCGGTGACTGGAGGTTCAGGTAGGCCCTCCTGATATTAATACTAGTGGCTCTATTGGGGATAAACCCTGACTGATCCGGGTGCACCAGTTCTGATATATATTTTTTTAGCCTGGTAGCCATTACCTTTGCCAATATTTTTATATCAGAACATAGTAGAGATATGGGTCTATATGATGCTGCCTCAAGGTGGTCTTTTCCCTCTTTCCTTATCAGGACTATATTGGTTTCAGTCATTGAAGGGGGCAAGGTACCATCCGTCGTCGCCCAGTTCAATGTCTTCAATAGTTCTGGAAGTAAAGCCTCTCCAAAATACTTAAAGATTTCCACAGGCAGCCCATCCGGGCCTGGAGCTTTCTGGTTCGGCATATCTGATACTGCTTGCTGTACTTCCTCTAGAGTTATAGGGGAGTCCAGACTAATCCTGTCGCCTTCAGAGAGCCGTGGCAGATTAATACCCTCCGAAAAATTCTCTATCTCTTCTACTACCAGTTGCTGTTGCGATTAATATAGGTTACTATAATATTCAAAAAAAACCTTTTTAACCGTGGGGGAGTCTGACGAGATTACCCCCCTAGGGGATCGAATCGCTGCGATCGTTGAGGAGGGTGAGTTGGTATCCGCTATTAATACCAGTATACGGCCCACTCTTTCACCCTCCCCAAAATACCTCTGCCTCTGGAATAGTCTCTTATTTTCCGCGTTTTTAAGTGTATCCATCTTATATTCCTGCTGCTTATTTACCCATAACTCCTGTTTTTCTGAGCTTGGGTCCGCCACGTATTGTTTTTCTAGATTTAATAACTCTTTTCTAATCTGATTACCCTTATCTCTTGATTGTCGCTTAACCCGTGATATATGCTGTAAAAGGATACCTCTCAAAAACGCTTTTAAAGAGTCCCAGACCAACCCCTGCGATGCCGATCCTGAATTAAATTCCACAAAGTCTTTTATTTTAACAGATATTTCTTCTTTTTTTCCTATGATCTCCAACCATATGGAGTTCAGTGCCCATATTCTCTCCTTGGGTCCATTACAGATATTTATCGTCAGCGTCAGAGGAGAATGGTCTGACACCCCTCTCGGCGTATACTCTATTTTTCCTAAAAGGGGAAGTACCCCCCTGTTTCCCACTGCCATATCTATACGGGAGAGAGTGTGGTGCGACTCCGAAAAGCAGGAGTACTGCCTCTCCTCTGGATTGCAAATTCTCCAGAGATCGCACCACCCAATCTCTTCAAACAGCTGGCTAAGCCGCCCCTCAGTTGCCCTGTCCCCCCTTGCTCTTGGAGGGAACCTGTCAAGTTTACCGTTAAGGACCATATTGAAGTCGCCCACCACTATGAGTGGGACGTCCCCCTTGTCCTCAACATATTCCAGGAGATGATATAATATCCCCATTTTAAAAGGAGGGGGGATATACACATTAGCTATAACAAAGGATTTTCCCTCAATTGTGCAGAATAAGAAGACATAACAACCCAACGGGTCTATCCTAGCATCCCTACAGGAGAACACTACACCCTTCTTAACCAGTACACCCACTCCTGACTTGTTAGTTTTTACAAGGTCTCAGGTGTGAATGGGGAGCAGGTGTGTTAAATTTTGGTGTTATCGCTCTCACTCTCTCATACTGGTCACTGGAAGTTCAACATTGCACCTCATGGCAAAGAACTCTCTGAAAAAAGAATTGTTGCTCTACATAAAGATGGCCTAGGCTATAAGAAGATTGCCAAGACCCTGAAACTGAGCTGCAGCACGGTGGCCAGCAGTTTAACAGGACAGGTTCCTCTCGGAACAAGCCTCACCATGGACAACCAAAGAAGTTGAGTGCACGTGCTCAGCGTCATATCCAGAGGTTGTCTTTGGGAAATAGACATATGAATGCTGCCAGCATTGCTGCAGAGGTTGAAGGGGTGGGAGGCCAGCCTGTCAGTGCTCAGACCATGCGCCTCAAATTGGTCTGCATGGAATGTAAGCATCCCTGGTGATAGGAATAGTGCATGACAGGTCCTCTTTACAGAGAGATCTAGGGTCTATAGCAGTGGTTCTCAAACTCAGTCCTCAAGTACTCCCAACAGGCCATGTTTGCAGGCTTTCCTTTATCTTGCACGGGTGCTTTAAATCAGAGTCAATGGCTTGGTATTTTGAACAGCTATTGTATCTAAGAGAAATTCCCAAAACATGGCCTGTTGGGGGTACTTGAGGACTGAGATTGAGAACCACTGCTCTATAAGAACCCTCTAGGCTGGAAAGCCTGTGATAAAAAACAAAACAAAACAAAAATGATCTCAACCTTTCCAGCTAAAAACACGACAGTGTTTACATCTGCCGAGGCCGGAAGAGATGTCAGAACGTTGCACCCGACCTCCAAAGGTCAGAGAGACCATCTGGTCCTCGGTCAGCTCTATGGTGCAGGGCCCCCGCCGGCCGATTCATTCTCCGGCTCAAGCCGGTAGAAGCACTGGGGGGCAGTGGGAGGGCATCCCCTCCCAAGCACTGCCTGTAAAAACAATCAAGTGGCTATGCTGCTATGTTTGTTTTTACTTTGCAGGGTATTTCCGGGAGAAAAAAAAGATATCTGAATGATGCCTGCAGCTGCATGAATTTTTAAATTTATATTTTTTTTAACAGCAAGTAAGAGAACGTTTTTTTGTTAAATTTTGTTTCCCTTTAGTAGTGAAATATAAACCCCATTTATATAATTATATAACATATTAAGGGATGGTTACATACCTGCTCTGTGCAAAGCTGCCACTATAAAAAAGAAGAATGGTGAATCATTAATCAATTGACAACAATAACAACAACAAAAATATTACAATGGACAACACATACTGTAGATCTTTTGTACACTTGTACAGTGCCTTGAAAAGGTATTTATACCAAGTCATGGCCATCCACCTAAACTGACAGGCTGGGCAAGGAGAGCATTCATCAGAGAAGCAGCCAAGAGGCCCATGGTAACTCTGGAGGAGCTGCAGAGATCCACAGCTCAGGTGGGAGAATCTGTCCACAGGACAACTATTAGTCGTACCTTTATGGAAGAGTGGCAAGAAGAAAGCCATTGTTGAAAGAAAGCCATAAGAAGCCCTGTTTGCAATTTGTGAGAAGCCATGTGGGGGACACAGTAAACATGTGGAAGAAGGTGCTCTGGTCAGATGAGGCAAAAATTTAACTTTTTAACCTAAAAGTAAAATGCTATGTGTGGTGGAAAACTAACACTGCACATCACCCTGAACACACCATCCCCACCATGAAACATGGTGGTGGCAGCATCATGTTGTAGGGATGCTTTTCTTCAGCAGGGACAGGGAAGCTGGTCAGAGTTGATAAGAAGATAGATGGAGCCAAATACAGGGCAATCTCAGAAGAAAACCTGTAATGCCCGTACACACGTTCGGACTTTGTTCGGACATTCCGACAACAAAATCCTAGAATTTTTTCCGACGGATGTTGGCTCGAACTTGTCTTGCATACACACGGTCACACAAAGTTGTCGGAAAATCCGGTTGTTCTAAACGCGGTGACGTAAAACACGTACGTCGGGACTATAAACGGGGCAGTGGCCAATAGCTTTCATCTCTTTATTTATTCTGAGCATGCGTGGCACTTTGTCCGTCGGATTTGTGTACACGCGATCAGAATTTCGGACAACGGATTTTGTTGTCGGAAAATTTTATATCCTGCTCTCAAACTTTGTGTGTCAGAAAATCCGATGGAAAATGTGTGATGGAGCCCACACACGGTCGGAATTTCCGACAACAAGGTCCTATCACACATTTTCCGTCGGAAAATCCGACCGTGTGTACGGGGCATTAGAGTCTGCAAAAGACTTGAGACTGGAACGGAGTTTCACCTTCCAGTAGGGCAACAACTCTAAACATACAGAAAGAAGAAGCATTTAAATAAAGGAATTGTTTTTTTGTGAAATGGTATAGGTACTTTTGTACCCCCTTACCATTTCACACAGGGGGGAGGTCCCTTTGTTAAAGGGGGCTTCCAGATTCCCATAAGCCTGCAGACCCCCAGGCAAGGGTTGTGGTGATGAAGCCCTTGTCCCCATCAACATGGGGACAAGGTGCTTTGGGGGGGCTAGCCCAAAGCACCCTCCCAATGTTGAGGGCATGTGGCCTGGTAAGGTTCAGGAGGGGGGGTGCTCTCTCTCTCCCCCCCCCTGCCAGGTTGCGTGCTTGGATAAGGGTCTGGTATGGATTTTTGGGGGGACCCCACGCCGTTTTACTTTTTAATTTTGGCGAGGGGTTCCCCTTAATATCCATACCAGACCTGAAGGGCCTGGTATGGAATTTAGGGGAACCCCCCCACGTCATTTTTTTAAAAATTTTGGTTCGGGGTTCCCCTGTGGGGAATTCCCATGCCGTTTTTATCAATGAACTTTTATGTGTATTGTCGGACCGGCAATTCATTAATAGTAGTTTTAAATGACTTTTTTTCCTTTGAAATGTCATTTTGCTGTCAGACTGTTCTAAACACAGGAAAATGGCGCCCCTTTACAGGCATACTATAGACACCCCCGAGGTACGAAATTTAAAGGGATATTACACTTTTATTGTTTCACTTTAAGCATTATTAAAATCACTGCTCCCGAAAAAAACGGCCGTTTTTAAAACTTTTTTTTGCATTGATACATGTCCCCTGGGGCAGGACCCAGGTCCCCAAACACTTTTAATGACAATAACTTGCATATAAGCCTTTAAAATTAGCACTTTTGATTATTCATGTTCGTGTCCCATAGACTTTAATGGTGTTCGCGTGTTCGAACAAATTTTTTGCCTGTTCGCAAGTTCTGGTGCGAACCGAACAGGAGGGTGTTCGGCTCATCCCTACTGCTGAGATAAAATATCAGCCACGCCAGGAGGACAGGGGCGACCAGCTTGAGAAGTTTATGTGAAGCTGAGCCACAAGGAATGCCAAACTAACAACAGCCAAATATGTATTTTATTTGTTACACAAAAAACATCAGGATAACACAAGGCAGGTAGGACATTTTGGGGGCTAAACAATTCCCCTGTTGTCATTTGTGGAACTAATAAAATACATATTTGGACTCTCATTCGTTTAGTTTCCTTCTAACTGCTTAACCAGTTGACCCTCGCAGGATTTACCCCCCTTCATGACCAGGCCATTTTTTTGCGATACGGCACTGCGTTAATTTAACTGACAATTGCGCAGTCCTGCGACTCTGTACCCAAATAAAATTGATGTCATTTTTTCCCACAAATTGAGCTTTCTTTTGGTGGTATTTGATCACCTCTGCCTTTTTAATTTTTTGCACTATAAACTAATTTTGACTGATAATTTTGAAAAAAATAAATACATTTTTTTTACTTTCCACTAAAAAACATGACCAATAAAATTTTTAAAAAAATCATATTTCTTTATAAATTTAGGTCAATATGTATTCTGCTACATATTTTTGTTTAAAAAAAATCCCAATAAGCGTATATTGATTGGTTTGCACAAAAGTTATAGCGTCTACAAACTGTGGAATATACAGTGCCTTGCAAAAGTATTCACCCCCTTGGCATTTTTCGTGTTTTGTTGCCTCACAACCTGGAATTAACATGGATTGTTTGAGGATTTGCATCATTTCATTTACAGAACATGCCCACAACTTTGAAGATATTATTTATTTATTTATTTTTTATTGTGAAGCAAATAACAAATAGGAAAAAATAACAGAAAAAGTCAATGTGCATAACTATTCACCCTCCTAAAGTCAATACTTTGCAGAGCCAACTTTTGTGGCTATCATAGCTCCAAGTCGCTTTGGATAAGTCTCTATGAACTTGCCACATCTTACCACTGGGAATTTTGCCCATTCCTGCTTGCAAAACTGCTCCAGCTCCTTCAAGTTGGATGGTTTGCACTTGTGAACAGCAATCTTCAAGTCTGACCACAGATTTTCTATTGGATTGAGGTCTGGACTTTAACTAGGCCATTCCAACACATTTACATATTTCCCCTTAAACCACTCAAGTGTTGCTTTAGCAGTGTGTTTGGGGTCATTGTCCTGCTGGAAGGTGAACCTCAATCCTAGCCTCAAATCACACACAGAGTGGTACAGGTTTTGCTCATGAATATTCCTGTATTTAGCACCATCCATCTTTCCCTCAACTCTGACCAGTTTCCCAGTCCCGACTGCTGAGAAACATCCCCACAGCATGATGCTGCCACCACCATGTTTCACTGTGGGGATGGTGTTCTTTGGGTGATGTGATGTGTTGGGTTTGCACCAGACATAGAATTTTCTTTGATGGCCAAAAAGTTAAATTTTAGTCTCATCAGACCAGAGCACCTTCCTCCATACATTTTGGGAGTTTCCCACATGCCTTTTCGCAAACTCAGAACATGCCATTTTGTTTTTTGCTGAAAGTAATGGCTTTTTTCTGGTCACTCTGCCATAAAGCCCATCTCTATGGAGCATACGGCTTATTATCATCCTATGTACAAATACTCCAGTCTCTGCTGTGGAACTCTGTAGCTCCTCCAGGGTTACCTTAGGTCTCTGTGCTGCCTCTCTGAATAATGCCCTCCTTGCCCGGTCTGTGAGTTTTGGTGTGCGGCCGTCTCTTGGCAGGTTTGCTGTTGGGCCATGTTCTTTCCATTTGGTTATGATAGATTTGATGGTGCTCCTAGGGATCATTAAAGATTTGGATATTTTTTTTTTATAACCTAACCCTGACTTGTACTTCTCAACAACATTGTCCCTTACTTGTTTGGAGAGTTCTTTGGTCTTCATGGCAGTGTTTGGTTAGTGGTGCCTCTTGCTTGGGTGTTGCAGCCTCTGGGGCCTTTCAAAAAGGTGTGTATATGTAATGACAGATCATGTGACACTTAGATTGCACACAGGTGGACATCATTTCACTAATTATGTGATTTCTGAAGGTAATTGGTTGCACCAGAGATTTTTATGGGCTTCATAAAAAAAGGGGGTGAATACATATGCACATGCCAAATTATTAGTTTTTAATTTCTGAAAAATAGTTTTATGTATATATTTTTCTAATTTTACTTCAACAACTTAGACTATTGGGTCCTGATCCATCACATATAATTCAGATTAAAACAACATTGAACTAAAGGCTGTAATGTAACAAAATAGGTAAAAAGCCAAGGGGGTGAATGGTACAAGGCACTGTATATATATATATATATATATATATATATATATATATATATATATATATAATGCTTGGGGATTCTGAGTAATTTTCTAGCAAAAAAATATGATTTTTACACGTAGGAGAGAAATGCCACAATTGGCCGTTAGGGAAGTGGTTAAAGTCCCGTACATGGTTGGTTCTCTATTCTCTCTATTCTCTAAGAAGAACATTGATAAATAGGAGGTTTCTTGAGCCCAAATCCGGTCTTTATTTGGTTGATCTATGTCAATAGCAGCCGAGCTCCAAACAGCTGCCGGTGCAAGTAAATGCAATACCCTTTATCAGCAAGTTGTATTTTACCTTATGTAGGTTTAGCATGGCCTGAACAGTGAAAGGCTATTGTGCAGCAGAGCAATAAGAAGGTCCTAGGTTTGATTCCCACCAGGGACACTATTTGCAGGGATGTCAATGTTCTTTGTTTCCTCCAGGTGCTTCCCAGAATCTAAAAACGGAACATCTTCCTCCTACCATGTGCCAAGTGTGTATGGGATTATAGCAGAGGGATTAGATTGTGACCTTTGTCCGGAATCCAAGGACCTATATGCTTGGCTCTCTGCCTTTCACTGCTGTATTGATACACATTAAATATATATTTATATTATTAAATACATTTTAATAGCTAAATGCAATTCTATTTTTGCCTTGCAAATAAACCAATAATTAATTAACGCGGAATAAAAATAATAAAAATTCAATGTACTTACAGACCAACAGCAGAGATAAAGAAGGACCCATGTTGACTTGGAAGAAGTATGTACAAATACGTAAAGGTGAGGGCTGATAAAATCTTTCTATGTTGCTGTGTTTTACAAGACAGAGGGAGGAGAGATGTCATTGCCAGCACCGCAATACTGTGGAGGCGTATGGAAAGAGTTTTGCAATCTCCAGTTTGGTTTGATGGCCAAAAAGTTCAATTTTAGTATCATCAGACCAGAGAACCTTCCTCCATACATTTTGGGAGTCTCCCACATGCCTTTTCGCAAACTCAAAACGTGCCATTTTGTTTTTTGCTGAAAGTAATGGCTTTCTTCTTGCCACTCTGCCATAAAGCCCAACTCTATGGAGCATACAGCTTATTTTCTTCCTATGTACAGATACTCCAGTCTCTGCTGTGGAACTCTGCAGCTCCTCCAGGGTTACCTTAGGTCTCTGTGCTGCCTCTCTGATTAATGCCCTCCTTGCCCGGTCTGTAAGTTTTGGTGTGTGGCCGTCTCTTGGCAGGTTTGCTGTTGTGCCATGTTCTTTCCATTTGGTTATGATAGATTTGATGGTGCTCCTAGGGATCATCAAAGATTTGGATATTTTTTTTTTATAACCTAACCCTGACTTGTACTTCTCAACAACATTGTCCCTTACTTGTTTGGAGAGTTCCTTGGTCTTCATGGCAGTGTTTAGTTAGTGGTGCCTCTTGCTTGGGTGTTGCAGCCTCTGGGGCCTTTCAAAAAGGTTTGTGTATATGTAATGACAGATCATGTGACACTTAGATTGCACACAGGTGGACATCATTTCACTAATTATGTGACTTCTGAAGGTAATTGGTGGCACCAGAGCTTTTTATGGGCTTCATAAAAAAAGGGGGTGAATACATACGCACATGCCAATTATCAGTTTTTAATTTTTGAAAAATAGTTTTATGTATATATTTTTCTAATTTTACTTCTCCAACTTAGACTATTGGGTCCTGATCCATCACTTATAATTCAGATTAAAACTACATTGAACTAAAGGCTGTAATGTAACAAAATAGGTAAAAAGCCAAGGGGGTGAATGGTACAAGGCACTGTATATATATATATATATATATATATATAATGCTTGGGGATTCTGAGTAATTTTCTAGCAAGAAAATATGATTTTTACAGGTAGGAGAGAAATGCCAGAATTGGCCCGTTAGGGAAGTGGTTAAAGTCCCATACATGGTTGGTTCTCTATTCTCTCTATTCTCTAAGAAGAACATTGATAAATAGGAGGTTTCTTGAGCCCAAATCCGGTCTTTATTTGGTTGATCTATGTCAATAGCCGCCGAGCTCCAAACAGCTGCCGGTGCAAGTAAATGCAATACCCTTTATCAGCAAGTTGTATTTTACCTTATGTAGGTTTAGCATGGCCTGAACAGTGAAAGGCTATTGTGCAGCAGAGCAATAAGAAGGTCCTAGGTTTGATTCCCACCAGGGACACTATTTGCAGGGATGTCAATGTTCTTTGTTTCCTCCAGGTGCTTCCCAGAATCTAAAAACGGAACATCTTCCTTCTACCATGTGCCAAGTGTGTATGGGATTATAGCAGAGAGATTAGATTGTGACCTTTGTCCGGAATCCAAGGACCTATATGCTTGGCTCTCTGCCTTTCACTGCTGTATTGATACACATTAAATATATATTTATATTATTAAATACATTTTAATAGCTAAATGCAATTCTATTTTTGCCTTGCAAATAAACCAATAATTAATTAACGCGGAATAAAAATAATAAAAATTCAATGTACTTACAGACCAACAGCAGAGATAAAGAAGGACCCATGTTGACTTGGAAGAGGTATGTACAAATACGTAAAGGTGAGGGCTGATACAATCTTTCTGTGTTGCCGTGTTTTACAAGACAGAGGGAGGAGAGATGTCATTGCCAGCACCACAATACTGTGGAGGCGTATGAAAAGAGTTTTGCAATCTCCAGTTTGGTAAGTTTAAGATGATTTTCTCCATTTTGAAGGAAACAAGAAAATTTTCTAGAGGAAAAATTTGAGGGTTTTAATACTCTCAGCAGAGCTTAACATTCTCCTGAAGAGATATAAGGACGATATGTTTATTTATTAACTAACCACTTGCCCATAGCTCCCAACTGTCCCTGATTTCGAGGGACTGTCCCTGATTTGGAACAAAGTCCCTCTGTCCCTCTTTCCACCTCATTTGTCCCTCATTTTGGTCTGATCTATATAGTTGTATATAAAATGCACTTTTTATCTTTCAAAAAGTGTTTCCCAGTGCTAAACCTTTCATCCAAATTCTAAATTGCTGCATTTGTAAATTTTAAAAGCCAATATAAAGGAATAGTAGTGGTAAAAAAAAAAGCCCTTGTGGATTTAATGAACCTTTTTTTTGGTTAATTCTCGTTTAAGGGGGTGTGGCAGGGGGTGTGTCCTATGCCTACATACGTTATCTCGTAGGTGTCCCTCATTCCCATCTCAAAATGTTGGGAGGTATGCTCGCCTACAGGACACTTTCACCCTCTTCCTGCCCAGGCCAACTTTCTGCTTTCAGAACTGTCACACTTTGAATGACAATTGCGCGGTCATGCAACGCTGTACCCAAATTAAAATCGTATAATTTTTTAGAGACAGGCGGAGCTTTCTTTTGGTGGTAATTGATCACCTCTGGGTTTTACATTTTTTTGCTAAACAAATGAAAAAACACAACATTTTTGAGAAAATAATTGAACCTTTTTCTTCATTTCTATTAAAAAAGTTCGCAAATAAGTACTGTATTTTATATTAAAATCGTGGGTGCATATTATACGCCGATCCCCGCTGACAGGTGGAGCGAGCGCCGCCGATATACACCTAGCCCAGTGTACTGTGTACTCGGCTAGGCTCGGCTCCTCTCGGCTCCGCTTTCAGTCACGCCCAGTCCCATCATTGGACCTGTGTTATGTCCATCATAGGAGACGGGCCAAGGGGCGGGACTGCGAGAGGAGCCGAGAGGAGCCGAGAGAAGCCGAGTACACAGGACATCCGGCTCTGTGTATCTCGGTGGCGGTCATTTTAAATGATAATAAGGCTGCAATGACACTGGGCAAGAAGGCTGCAATGACACTGGGCAAGAAGGCTGCAGTTGGACACTGGGCAAGGCTGCAGATGGACACTGATCATTCTGCAATGATGAGCAAGGCTGCAGATGGACATGATAAGGCTGCATTGATGGGCATTTAGATTTAAGTTTTTTTCCTTAAACTTCCCTCCTAAAAGTTTTTTCCCTTAAAATTTCCTCCTAAACTTGGGGTGCGTGTTATACGGCGGTGAGTGTTATACGCCAATAAATACGGTATTTTTTTTTTTCACCGATGTGCGCTGATAAGGCTGCACTGATGGGCACTGATGAGGCTGCACTGATGAGGAAGCACTGATGGGCACTAATGAGGAGGCACTGATGGGCACTGTTGAGGAGGCACTGATGGGCACTGATGAGGCTGAACTGATGGGCACTGATGAGGCTGAACTGATGGGCACTGATGAGGCTGAACTAATGGGCACTGATGAGGCTGAACTGATGGGCACTGATGAGGCTGAACTTATGGGCACGGATGAGGAGGCACTGATGAGGCTGCACTAATAGCATACCTCCCAACATTTTGAGATGGGAATAAGGAACACCTACTAACAAACGTATATAGGCCTCAAACACGCCCCCTGCCACACCCCCTTAAAGGAGAATAAACCAAAAAAAAAAAAAGGTTAATTAAGTCCACAAGGACTTTTTTTACCACTACTATTTCTTCATATTGGCTTTTAAAATGTACAAATGCAGCAATTTAGAAATTGGATGAAAGGTTTAGCACTGGGAAACAGTTTTTGAAAGATAAAAAGTGCATTTTATATACATCTATATGGATCAGACCAAAATGAGGGACAGATGAGGAGGAAAGAGGGACAGAGGGACATTGCTCCAAATCAGGGACAGTCCCTCGAAATCAGGGACAGCTGGGAGCTATGGTAATAGGTGGCACTGATGGACACTGATAGGTGGCACTAATTGGCACTAATAGGCGAAACTGATTGGCACTGATGGACACTAAAAAGCGGCATTGATGGGGCTGCACTGATCATCAGGGCAATGATGAATGATCAGTGCCCTAATTATCAGTGTAAATGTGTGCTGTCACAGGATTGCTGATTTTTGGCGTTCCTTTCCTCACACAGTGACAGAGCCGAGGAAAAAAAGTGCTGATAACCGGCGTTTGTTTACAGCTGTGATTGGACACCGCTGATCACATGGTAAAGGGCTGCTGCAATTAGCCCTTTATCTTGATCTGTGACCAGCTGTGTCCACAGGACACAGCGATCACAGAGTGTAATCAATGCATGCTCCAGGGGGAGTGCAGGGGAGTGGGGCTCTGGGAGGACATCGATAGACGCAGAAATGGATGACCATGCTGAAGCCGCCTTTCGGCTATAGCGCAGTCGGCAAGTCGTTAAACATTTTAAACAACATATAAATTGCTGTTCCAGGGGTTGGACTTTAAAACTGATCTCTCATTAAAAAATATTTAACATAATAGTCACAAGAATATAAACATAATTTATGTGCACCAAATACCTTTCTAAATCCAGATAGTACCTTGCAAAGGTAGCAGTGACATAATCACTATGCTGTAGGTAGTCTGTGCAAAGGGCAGGGCTGTGGGAGCGGCCTAATAGTCCCACCCACTACAGGTTTCCTGCAAAAAAAACACAGGAGGGGGCGGAGACAAGACCAGTTATCCTGCACAAGGAGAGAGAGAGCAGCAGTGACCGGTCTTTATTACAGGAAGCTCCTGCACAGAGGTTTTTAGGACCTGGACCTCAACCCGGGACCTCTGCTGTGTCTGGCAGTAACTCTTATGTCTGATTTCTAGTGAACCTTGAACTATTTGCTCCTCCCATGAACTTCCCGATTGTAGCCATGTCTCTGCACTTCCTGTTTGTTAGATCATTGTGCTCTCTCCAGCCAATCTCTTGTTGACTGGACTCTCTTGGCTGCTTCTCTGACTAATGCTCTCCTTGCCCGGCCTGTCAGTTTAGGTGGACGGCCATGTCTTGGTAGGTTTGTAGTTGCCATACTCTTTCCATTTTCGGATGATGGATTGAACAGTGCTCCGTGAGATGGTCAAAGCTTGGGATATGGTTTTATAACCTAACCCTGCTTTAAACTTCTCCACAACTTTATCCCTGACCTGTCTGGCGTGTTCCTTGGCCTTTCATGATGCTGTTTGTTCACTAAGGTTCTCTAACAAACCTCTGAGGGCTTCACAGAACAGCGGTATTCATACAGAGATGAAATTACACACTGGTGCACTCTATTTACTAATTAAGTGACTTCTAAAGGCAATTGGTTCCACTAGATTTGTTCCACTAGGGTATTGGAGTAAAGAGGGGCTGAATCCAAATGCACGCCACACTTTTCACATATTTATTTGTAAAAAAAGTTTTTCAAATCATTTAACATTTTCCTTTCACTTCACAATTATTTGCTACTTTGTGTTGATCTATCACATAAAATCCCAATAAAAATACATTTATGTTTTTGGTTGTAACATAACAAAATGTGGACAATTTCAAGGGGTATGAATACTTTTTCAAGGCTCTGTACTTGCTTTTCGGGGCTTCAAGGGCTTATCTCTATTTAGAGTACAACCATATCTCTATAACCAGACTTTCAGTGACAATTTGAACATCCCACAGTGCACCATGTTTCCTTTTTTTACAGAAGTCATACGGAATGTAGGCTGTACTGCTTGACAAACAGCCAGCAGAGGGAGCATTTTTAATTTCATATATGAAATATATGAAGATATGACACTAGAAGGAGCACAACAGACACAGAGGTGTAGGGCCGGGAGGAGGAGGTGCAGATCAAGCCCTCTCTCCTCTCCCGTTTGTGTGAGTTTTAGGGAGAGGATTGTTAGTGCTGGCTTTGGGCAGCATGAAAGAGAGTATAACAGACACTCTCGGCTTAGAGAACTGCAGCCAGCAACCCTGCTTGGAAGCCATAGTCCAGTCTGATTCATGTGTCCGGGTTTGAGGCAGTCTAAAACCCGGACGCATGATTCCAAACCCAAACTGTCCGGGTGAAACCCAGACAGGTGGCAACCCTAGACACAAGGAAGGGGAGGAGACACAGAGGGACACCGTGGGGGAGGACCAGGAGAGTATTATGGGGCCCCCTGAATCTGAACTTGCCCCCCCCCATAATGGCGACCATGGTGTCTCTAGACTCCTGTAACAAATAAAGTACAAAGCCTCATCCCATGACTGTGATGACACCGCTCACGGCAGGCTACTCCCCGATGGCCCCTCTCTCTCTCCTCCTATCGTCACAGACCCCGGGCCGGGGAGATGATGGTGTTGGTGTTGATGATGCGCGGAGGAGGGTAGGCGGAGCATTAGGCTCCGCCAATCAGAAGTTACGTGCGGCCGGTCTGGCCAGTCACCAGCCGTCTTATGGGGGCGCCAGTCACTCCCCTCCCCCGGCCAAGTATGCCCAAAGACTTCCTATTAGCAAGTGCCGCGCTACAGCAGGCCGGTGTTGCTGTATTTGTGTGGGAGGTGGCCACGAGAGGAGCGGTCAGGGTTTTCTTTTTTCGTGCGGGGGTTGGCTTTTTTGCTGCACCCCGCAAAGTGCCACCCTAGGCCTGGGCCTTGTCAGTCTAGGCCAAGAAACAGCGCTGCCTAAACCCTACTGACCACCTCTAGGATTCATTGGAATGTTAACTACAAATTAGGTCAAACATCTATAATTGACCTCACAAAAGTTCTTTCTGGTGAATGGACACAAATTCCACAGACACCCTCCAAAATCTTGTAAAAAATCAATTCCAGAAAATCCAATCATGTTATAGCCATGGGAAGGGGAAAATACATAATAATGGCCTTGGTTCTACAAAAGGATGTCCATCAAGCTCATAGAGGAATGTCCACAGACTTTCAGCCATATAGCCATAGATTTCATACACTCTCCCTGAATGGTGCAACTGGGGAGTGGGCAGAGGGTAAGTATAAGTAGCTGGAGTAGCAATTAGTTGAACTTGTTGCTTTGTTTAAAATGGGCTAAAATACAAGACTTCTTCCACCCAGGGTAACTAGACTGTTGGTTAACATTTCACAGTTGAATTTAAGTGGTAATGTAATGTGACGCAACTGGAAATTCTGAGCAAATGTTTGAAAAAATGAAAATTATGAAAGCAAATACACAGGAACTGCATACCAAGATGTTCAAATAACAACCACACTCTTTCCTGATCAGGGCAGCCAATCTTTACTTCTCAGATTGCCTCTTCTTGCACGATGGTTGCCCTCCACGGAGAGTAAAACTCCTTTTTCAGCAAATAATTTACTAGTGTCTCTTTGTTGCCTAAGCACTTCAAGTTCTCCACATTTTTCCCCCTGCCTGAAATAAAAGGCTGTGAGAGCTTCAGATCTAAAACACAATACTGTCAGAACTGGGGAGTATCCACCAGTTTTTAAATACTATGGCAGCATACTATGGCAGCATCATGTTGGAATACTGCTCTGTGGCCCAGTCTTCGAAGAGAGGAGATCATGCTCTGCTTCAGTTTGTCACAGTACATGTTGGCATTCATGGTTCCCTCAATGAACTGTAGCTCCCCAGTGCCGGCAGCACTCATGCAGCCCCAGACCATGACACTCCCACCACCATGCTTGACTGTAGGGAAGACACACTTGTCTTTGTACTCCTCACCTGGTTGCCGCCACACACGCTTGTCACCATCTGAACCAAATAAGTTTATCTTGGTCTCATCAGACCACAGGACATGGTTCCAGTAATCCATGTCATTAACCTGCTTGTATTCAGGAAACTGTTTGCGGACTTTCTTGTGCATCATCTTTGGAAGAGACTTTCTCCTGGGACGACAGCCATGCAGAGCAATTTGATGCAGTGTGCGGTGTATGGTCTGAGCACTGACAGGCTGACCCCCCACCCCTTCAACCTCTGCAGCAATGCTGGCAGCACTCATATGTCTATTTCCCAAGGACAACCTCTGGATATGACGGTGAGCACGTGCACTCAACTTCTTTGGTCAACCATGGTGAGGCCTGTTCTGAGTGGAACCTGTCCTGTTAAACCGCTGTATGGTCTTGGCCACCATGCTGCAGCTCAGTTTCAGGGTCTTGGCAATCTTCTTATAGCCTGGGCCATCTTTATGTAGAGCAACAATTCTTTTTTCAGATCCTCAGAGAGTTCTTTGCCATGAGGTGCCACGTTGAACTTTCAGTGACCAGTATGAGAGAGTGAAAGCGATAACACCAAATATAACACATCTGCTCCCCATTCACACCTGAGACCTTGTAACACTAACAAGTCAAATGACACCGGGGAGGGAAAATGGCTCATTGGGCCCAATTTGGACATTTTCCCTTAGGGGTGTACTCACTTTTGTTGCTAGGGGTTTAGACATTAATGGCTGTGTGTTGAGTTATTTTGAGGGGGACAGCAAATTTACACAGTTATACAAGCTGTACACTCACTACTTTACATTGTAGTAAAGTGTCATTTCTTCAGTGTTGTCACATGAAAAGATAGAAGAAAATATTTACAAAAATGTGAGCGGTGTACTCTTTACTTTTGTGAGATACGGTATATAGATAAAATTGTGATTAGTTAGATACTAAATATCATATACCTAGATCTGATGTATATTTCTTGTAGGAGGTCTTCTCTCTGGACCTTGTAATATGGGCATGTTTCTAACTGATTCTAACAGGTGTCTAACTGATATCTTCTTATACATTAATTTAGCCACTTTTTAAGAAGACAATTTCATTGATAGAAGAGTTATGGAATGTAGGTGCAAATTGAGAGTTTGAGATATTCGAGATTTTAACTCTTGACTCTAGATTCACAGATGTATATTCCTTTACCACACACTAGACTACTTACGACATGGCCGTTTACAACAGCGCCTTATGAGAAAACATTTGAGAACCTTGTAAGGTTCTGTATACCTTCTAAGCTGGACTATGTTTTTTCCACAAGGTGGCATACATAATACATTTATTTGTAAAAAAAAAAAATGGAAACCCATTTATCATTTTCCTTCCACTTCACAATTATTTGCCACTTTGTGTTGGTCTATCACATAAAAACCCAATAAAACACATTTATGTTTTTGGTTGTAACGTGACAAAATGTGGAAAATTTCAAGGGGTATGAATACTTTTTCAAGGCACTGTAGTTAGAGTCTTATCCAAAGGGTCCCTTTGCTATTATTATAAAAGATGACTTAAAGATAAAATTTAAAATCAAGTATTTTTAAAGCGTTTTATCATTATTTAAGGACCAGTATTTGCTATCAAATATTTTCCGTAATTACAAATAGTGTAAACTCAAGCAAGCCACAGATTGTAATATTTCATTTTGTACACAAGAGGGCACCAACTCCCTCCATACAACAATTGCGTTGTGCACAGTTGCGCGCCCTAAAATATGTATGTCTTTCATTAACTACTGCCTGACCAGGGTGCTGTCATGGATGGACTAGAAAGCTTTATGATCTGAAAGCATTTTTTTTCTTCCCCACAGTCTGTACTAAAGTATTTAGAATTCTGAGGAATATTGACTATAAGGCTGTCCATAGACATGAGATGATTGTTTTCTAGTCTAGGCAATAATGATGAGAGAGGAAAAGGATCACATGTCTATAGAATATCCACAGACACCTCCTGGCTGACCGATCTCTTAGGCTGGATTCACACCTATGCAGTTTTAGTGCTTTTTGCATTTTGCAGATTTGCACTACAGTCCATTTAACATGGTTTCCTATGGCACATGTTCTGTAGTGCAAATCTGCAAAATGTAAAAAGCACTAAAACTGCATAGGTGTGAATCCAGCCTTATGGCTAATATAGATTGGCATTTTCCAAGGTCGTAAACCCTAGGTCTGCATATCTCAGGTTGTTGATAGTTTAGGGAGAAATATCAACAACCTGAGATATGCAGAGGATACCACACTAATGGCAGAAAGTGAAGAAGAACTAAAGAGTCTCTTAATTGTTGTGAAAGAGGAGAGCGCAAAAGCTGGCCTGAAATTGAACATTAAGAAAACTAAGATTATGGCAACTGGTCCCACCACTCCTTGGCAAATAGAAGGAGAAGAAATGGAAACAGTGACAGATTGTATCTTCCTAGGCTCCAAGATCACGGAAGACGGTGACTGTAGCCGTGAAATTAAGAGACGTTTGCTTCTTGGGAGGAAAGCAATGGCAAGCCTAGACAACATTATAAAAAGCAGAGATATCACCCTACTGACAAAGCACCGTATAGCCAAAACTATGATATTCCCAGTAGTAACCTTTGGCTGTGAAAGTTGAACAATAAGCAATACTGAACGCCAAATAATTGATGCTTTTGAACTGTGGTGTTGGAGAAAACTCTTGAAAGTCCCTTGGATGGCAAAAAGATCAAACCAGTCAATCCTGAAGGAAATCAACCCTGAATATTCACTGGAAGGACAGATCCTGAAGCTGAAACTTGAATACTTTGGCCACCTAATGCGAAGAGAGGCCCATCAAATGATCAAATGCAGCCACTGTGCCCATCAAACGCAGCCACTTGCGCCAATCATACGCAGCCACTTGTGCCCATCATACGCAGCCACCTGTGCCAATCAAATGCAGCCACTTGTGCACATCATATGCAGCCATTTGTGCCCACTAATGCAGCCACTTGTGCCCATCATATGCAGCCACATGTGCCAGTCAAATGCAGCCACTTGTGCCTGTCAAATGCAGCGACTTGTGCCCATCAAATGCAGCCACTTGTGCCCAGTATATGCAGCCACTTGTGCCCAGTATATGCAGCCACTTGTGCCAATCGAATGCAGCCACTTGTGCCCATCATATGCAGCCATTTTTACCCGCCAAATGCAGCCACTTGTGCCCATCAAATGCAGCCACTTGTGCCCATCAAATGCAGCCACTTGTACCCATCAAATGCAGCCACTTGTGCCCCATCAAATGCAGCCACTTGTGCCCATCAAATGCAGCCACTTGTGCCCCATCAAATGCAGCCACTTGTGCCCCATCAAATGCAGCCACTTGTGCCCGTCAAATGCAGCCACTTGTGCCCATCAAATGTAGCCAGGCTCCGCTGTCACTTCACTACACCCCCCCCCCCATGACCGGTCCGGCGGCGCTTACCGCTCCTCTCCTGGAGTGACAGGGCTCTCCTCGGCGGGAACTGGCGGCTCTCCTCCTCGGCAGCTCTCGTCTCTTCCTTGGCGGCTCTCGTCTCTTCCTCAGTGGCTCTCCTCGGCGGCTCTCCTCCTCGGCGGGAAGCAGCGGCTGCGGCTCCTGTGTCCGCTCGTTTCCTCTTCCGCCAAAGCGTTAGGCATCCAATAGGATCGCCTAATGCTTTGGCCAATCGGGAGACAGGTCTCACTGACCTGCCTGCTGATTGGCAGGGAGGAACGTTAGTGTGAAAATAGTGAAAATTAATTCCCTATGCCACACAACAGGGTGGGATCGGGACGCAGTGCTCTGGCTTTAATCACATGCTTCAAAATACACCCCACCCCGCATATCCCCACCATAGTATTTCATAGTGCTGAAAGGGGCCGGGCACATAAATAGAGAGGGCGGTGGAGGTGTCCGGGGAGGCGGCGCCCGTGCGCCCACAATGCATGGGCCGCCACTGGCAGCAGATAAATGTGGAAATATCCATCATACAGACACCATATAAGTATGTGAATCATGTGAAACATGTGAATCTGAAGATGTGTTTCCCCCTATTAAATGAGGTTCCTACTGAAAAACATAGTTATCTGCTGCTATGATTATTTTGTTTTTGCATCCTGCTTCCACTGATCATCCTTGAGATGTTTCTACAACTTGATTGGCATCCACCTATGGTAAATTCAGTTGATTGGACATGATTTGGAAAGGCACACCCCTGTCTATATAAGGTCCCACAGTTAACAGTGCATGTTAGAGCACAAGCCAAGCCATGAAGTCCAAGGAATTGTCTGTAGACAGGATTGTATTGAGGCACAGATCTGGGGAATGGTACAGAAACATTTCTGCAGCATTGAAGGTCCCAATGAGCAAAGTGGTGGCCATCATCCGTAAATGGAAGAAGTTTGGAATCACCAGGACTCTTCCTAGAGGGGGCTGCCTGGCCAAACTGAGTGATCGGGGGAGAAGGGTCTAAGTCAGGGAGGCGATCAAGAACCCAAAGGTGACTCTGACAAAGCTCCAGAATTTGGGAGACGCGTTTCACATTTATAGCTTCCTCAGGACCTCAGGTAGAGGTCCTGAGGAAGCTATAAATGTGAAATGCGTCGACCTCTTGACATAGCAGTAATAGAGTTACATAAGAGTAATATTGGACATGTTATATATGCATTGAGCTAATGGATTTCTTTTAAAAAAAGTATGTTAAACAATTTTATTTTATGTAATAAAGACAATATTCTATTTATTGGGTTTTTTTTGTTCTCTTCTAGTCCGTCAGTTGTTCTTTTCCACCCTAACAGCATCATGGACCCCTGGGCAAAGTAATGCACTGGACCCCTTACCAGGGACATGGTAAACAGTGCAAACTAAAAAAAAGTAAAATTACTGCGCTATCCCCATGAAACATGTATAAGAGAATATACAATGTATGAAGTGAATAAAGCTGCAACTAAAATGTGAAACACACACTAAATAATTCATACAAAAAAAAGCTGCGCTAAATGAATTAGAAAAAAATAGATATAAATGCAAAAAATTCTATCACATCTAAATAAAGGAAATTAATATATACACACTGAAACGTGGCCCTGGAAGACGTCAGTTGTGACGAAACGGCGTAGGGAGGAGCGGCGTGCTGTCGTCACCACATACCGCGCTAGTGCCGGAAGCAACGGGCAGCATACTCGAGCCGGCCCGCTTATGTCTTTTATACCAAACGCTATTGTTCTTCAGTTTAACTGTAAGTGCGTTACTTTTTTTATTTAATAAACTTTTTAAACGTATTACGCTATGGAAGCTTTTTTGTATCCTTTTATGGGGGATGAGTGCCTATCTACCTTATAGAAGATACCTTGTGGGGAAAGCAAAAGGAGCCATCCAGGTTGAAAGACCCGAGGCTGGGGTAGAAAGCCACAGGCATGCACGATCTCCTTTAAAAAGAGATCTTAGGAGCTGGTAAGCGGCAGTATTTTCGTTGGTGGAGGCACCCTTCTGTCATCACATTCTTCTTGGTGTTGCGGTTGCACGATTTACATCGTCTGGACGTTTGCTAAGCCATCACTTAGAAGATTGTTCTGCTAGTGAACCTTTTTTCCTATAGCCCATTGGAGTGGACTTGATTTTGTTTACATCATTCATTTTACTCATGTTTCTTATTGTATAATTTCTCATACTTGTCACTGGTGGCTACGTTTCAGTGTGTATATATTAATTTCTTTTATTTAGATGTGATAGAATTTTTTGCATTGATATCTATTTGTTTTCGAATTCATTTAGCGCAATTTTTTTTTTGTATAGTAAAAAGTGGGTGTGGCTAAATGATGCTACATGTTGGGCGTGGCTTTTTACTCTGATTGGACATTTTAGTCTGATTTTTTTAGTTTTTTTCATAATTTTTTTTTTTTTTTTTTTTATTTACATTTTTTATTTAAGTTTAATTTTTAATTTTAATTTAATAATCATTTACACTTTTTTTTCACAATGCATCTAAACAGACCCCTGAAGTCTCAATTTTGAGATTGAGAAAGGGACTAAGAAAATACATTCCCCAATTCCTTTCTGCTGCCTCAGCTGCACTGCAGATCAACGAACAAGAGGCACAGACTCATGTTCATTCATAAACTGAAGCATAGTAGACAGCAGATGGAAGGGGTGCATGTGCTAGAACTGATCCCCTGCAGTTCAGCCAGGGGGGGGGGGGGAGAAGAGGAGAATCTGGCAGCCCTGCAAGGGGAGGCTGAAGAGGATCAGTGTCTGTAATAAGACAGTACAGCTGGCCCTCCTGCTCAGTAAGTGTCTGCGCCCCCCCCCCTTTTGAATTGATAGGGCCCGGGCCCAGTACAAGAGGGCCAGCTGTACCGCCTTATCAGCAGCCCTGCTTCCGATCCTGCTTTCTGTACAGGCTCACATTTTAAGCCTCTTCTATATTGCCACAGCCACTATTAGCCCTGCCCCCTACCCAGAATTCTGACTTTCAAAAGTTCCCACGTATGGTAATAGGTCCTCTTCATCCTACCACTAGTATAATGTGTGTTTTACTGTTGCACTGTGACATGGAAATTTATAGATAGGCATCTCCTATCCTCATATTGATTAGTGGTCCCAAATTATTAACTACTGCAGTAGGTAACAGACACAAAAGATACACTCCGCATCTTTCCAGATAACTGTTCTGCCTTATTATGACGCAATTGAAGGTTTTTATACACATGGTTACCATTAATATTACAATTGTACGTTTATGGTAACAAGGGGCGTAACATAGGCAGGCTAATTCTAATCGGGACTCAAAAGAATATAAACATGTACTGAAAACATTATTAGTGCCGTGTGCACAGTGAGGGCAGTGTGCAATAAATACAAAATATAATACAATTATATACAGAACTTACAAATTTCTTTTACAACTGCAAGGGTGATTTTTTTTTTTTCCTGGAGCTGCACTTTAAATATTGATGAAAATTGTTCTATGCACTATGTAAAGCCATTTGTGTGTCAGCACACCAGTAACTAATGGCAATAAAGTTATAATACCCACTTATCGGCTTCGGAAATACACTAATACATAGAATGGCCAGCAGGTGGCAGTCAGTACCCAGTTGCTTTGCAGACTTCGCAGCACGGTTCTTCTAAGCAGAATTTCTGCTATGTACTCAGAAATGAACGCAAGATTTTCTGTAGAAAAAGTGTAAGATAAGCATGCAACTCGTTCATACCAGGCGCATTGATCTGCATTGATCAACGCAAGGACACATAATTGCTTTCTGCATGCCCTGTTCATACAATTCAAGTGCATTGGTGTGCGTTGTATAAAAATACAGTGTGTTGGAAATTTTTAATGCCCAAAAATGTAAAAAAAAAATAACACTGCAATGCCTTGTAACAATGTATTGTAGAAGGTGTGTACAACGCACAACAGTGCGCTTGCATTATTTGTACGATAACGCATTCCCATTGGTGTGAACGGACCCTTATGCATATTTCTCAGGATAAAAATGCCATGTATGCAAAACCAGGGTCTTCTTACATTGGGCTCTGGAAGCACAACGGGGTTGATGGATGCATGGGCTACACCCGGAACAGAATGTGTTGCCAAAAACAAGAATACTGCCCTATTGACCATTCATATATGTGCGGCTTAAAGTCACAGCAACCTCAAAGTAGTTCATGCACTACTTTGGTCTGACTTTCATGCAACTTTCATGCAACTTGAGGGCCATAGACTTCAACGTTAACCCTTAAAAGTTGCCTGAACGTCATACCCGAATGTATTACATGCAGCAGGGGTGCAACAGTGAGTCTGACTTTGCAGAGGGACAACAAGTCACATTCAAGTTGCACCCATCCAAAGTTGTGTCAAAGTTGCATGAAAGCTGTCCTGCAAAGTCATACAAGTGTGAATGGAGCCTAAATCAGAGATATCAACCCCTTAATATCGCATCCCCTCAGCCGTTAAGGCGGGCTTTATTGCCCTTGTGGGCAGTGTGACTCCAATATCATGTGACCACTCTGATTGGCTCCCACAGCAGTTAAATGATTGGGAGCATGTCCGGTTGGCTCGGGATCAGAAGCCATGACCAAGAGCTGTTGGTGACTGATCTGTAAGTGTGCTGGAAGTGTGCAGTGTGTGCGTTTTCATCACTCAACTTCAGGCTGCCCTGGTTGCATGTGTACAGTGGCTGGGAGCTAGGCAAGCCATAGACGGTGCAAATTTTTTTCCTGCAACCACGGGCTGAACCAGCCCAGATTTGAACTGTCTATGGTTGGCCTCAATGGCGATCCGTGCAATGTGGGCGCATGGGCGCTGCCCCTCCTAATACCTCCGCCGCCCACCCTATCCATATGCCCAGCCCCTTTCAGGACGCCGGACACATGAATTACAGTGAGCATAGGTGGGGGGTGTGTATTTTTAAGCACGTGATCTGAGCCAGAGCCTCTAATAGGCTTCAAAATAGGGTGGGCTCGGGGTGCAGAGCACTGCATCCCAACCCCACCCTGTTGTGTGACGATGGCAAATTAATTTTGCTATTTTCACACTAATATTCCTCCCCGCCAATCAGGAGGCAGGTCTGTGAGACCTTTTTCCCGATTGGCCAAAGAGTCAGGTGATCCTAATGGATGCCTAGTGCTTTGGCAGAAGAGGAGACACGGCAGAGGAAGTAGCCACAACGGAGCTGCTGCTTCCCACTTCTGCAGAGGTGGAGGAGAGCCCTGCCAGCCACCACTCCAGGAGAGGAGGAGGAGAGCCCGCCACAGAGTGGTAGCTGCCGCTGGACTGTCTGCAGGAGGAGGGGGGAGGGTGGTGGCGGTGCTGAGCTGTATACCCTAATCTGTGAGGCTGTGCTGTATACTCTGTGCTGTATACCCTAATCTATAAAGCTGCGCTGTATACTCTGAGCTGTGAGGTTGTGCTGTATACCCTGAGCTGTATACCCTAATCTGTGAGGCTGTGCTGTATACCCTGTGCTGTAAACTCTGATCTGTATACCCTAATCTGTGAGGTTGTGCTGTATACCCTGTGTTGTATACTCTGATCTGTATACCCTAATCTATGAGGCTGTGCTGTATACTCTGAGTTGTGAGGTTGTGCTGTATACTCTGAGCTGTGAGGTTGTGCTGTATACTCTGAGCTGTGAGGTTGTGCTGTATACCCAGAGCTGTATACCCTGATCTGTATATCCTAATCTGTGAGGCTGTGCTGTATACCCTGTGCTGTATACCCTAATTTGTATGCTCTAATCTGTGAGGCTGTGCTGTATACCCTAATCTGTGAGGCTGTGCTGTATACCCTGAGCTGCATACCTTAATCTATGAGGCTGTGCTGTATACCCTGAGCTGTGAGGCTGAGCTGTATACCCTGATCTGTATACCCTAATCTGTGAGGCTGTGCTGTATACCCTGAGTTGTGAGGCTGTGCTGTATACCCTGAGCTGTATACCCTGAGCTGTATACCCTGATCTGTGAGGTTGAGCTGTATACCCTGAGCTGTGAGGCTGAGCTGTATACCCTGAGCTGTGAGGCTGAGCTATATACTCTGTCCTGTGATGCTGAGCTATATACTCTGTCCTGTGATGCTGGGGCTGTATACTCTTGACACTATAGGTGGAAGCAAGTGAAATACAGGGGACAGAGTGGGTAGATTCTATAAGGGGTGGGGCTTATGAGAAGTAGGAGGGGTCAAAAAGGAAGGGCGGCATCTGGCGCCCCCCGCATCCCAAAACTTTATCAGATGCAACTGGTCGGCCTTAAAGTGGTAGTAATGTTTGTAATAACTATAATAATAACGATAAAGCTTGCCTGTAGGTTAGATGAACATCTCCTAAAACGTGCATTATTTAAGAGAGAATCAGTGTTGCTCCAGCCTGTGAAGTCACCGGCGCATGCACTCCAAAGTAACGGCATACCTTCAGAGTTCTGTGTTGCGGCCGTGACTCCCACTCACCATTCAAGGGGCCGCAGCTCACGAACCTGGAAGGAAGACCAGGTGAAGATGTAAGCCTCTGCAGCTGTGACACAGCTGGAGGGCTTTGTTTCAAGGTAAGTCTTTCTTAATGTGCTAGTATGCAATGCACACTAGCACATTATGCCTTTACCTTGCAGGGTTGTTTTTTTTTGTACCATCTTTACTATCGCTTTAAAACCCATTTTTCTTGCCTTCAAAATGGCGGCCATCAGACATCAACTCCCGGTTGTTTGATGCAAATTAAATAGGTGAAAGATGGCTTCAGCTCCTGCTCTCCACCAGTACAGAACTCCTCTAGCTTTTTGCCTCTACGATTAAGCCCCAAAAAGAGCAAACTGTGCCCGAGGAGTTTTGAACAGGTGAAGAGCAGAAGATGAAGCCATCGTTCAGCTATTTCAATCATGCAACAGGGAGTCGATGTTTGTGTGCAGTTGGCCGCCATTTTGTTAAAGTCTACTGGAGCATGACAAGCTGATCCTGCACCAGTCTATCTACATGGTGCTCTGACTACGCCTGGGTTAACACATATGCGGCCGCAGTTCACAGTTTGGGGTCCGGCGTGTCTGTTCACCGGTTCAGGTGCGATTCAGGTTTGAATTTTAGTTTAAATTTGCACCTGAACTGGACCCAAACACGCACAGGACCCTTTTGAAATGCTGACCGCGGCCTGCCCTGAACCTGTGTGAACCTGCTCCATTGAGAGCCTGTCACACTCGCCTGTCATGCGAATTGGAATGCGGGGGAAACCCACAGCCAATTCGCATATGTGTGAACCCAGACTAGTGCAGGTTTTAGGCAATATATGGCAAGGAGCTAAGTACTTTAACTTGGGTGTGGGGTGTTCAGCTTTAACTGGCCTTGGGTATAAGAAAAGAGTTCCATTCCAGGTGACAAGATGTAATTAATGACTGGCCTGAAAGAGAAGGCTTAGACCAGAGCCAGCCTGCTACAGAAAATTAGTAGAGAATCACAAACACATGCTGAGTCCGATAGAAGAACTATCTGTCAATCGTCAGCCGGGATTATGAAAAGATGGCTCCGTCTGGCCCTCCAATCATTCGAAACAGATGGAAATTGGTCTTTCAGCAGGACAGGACCTCTTCATCATTTTCTTATTGCTTTTGGACAGATATGAGAATTCTTTGCCTTAAAGATGCCCCCCCAAGTCAAACATAAAAATGTTTCTCTGACTAATTCTTATCCTTGCCCTGACCTGTGCACCCAGTATTCCTGTTAGTGTTATCTCAACAGCTGCCGGTGATCTCCTTTTCTAAATGGCTTTAAATCTGAGCCAAATGAAAGTGAATGCCACTGTGTTCCCTGGTTCCAAGCCCTGCCATCTCTGGACCCTCTGCAGCCTCACCCATGGGCTTTAGAGCAGTGGTCATCAACCCTGTCCTCAAGGCCCACTAACAGGCCAGGTTTTACGTATTACCTTGAGGAGATGCAGACTACAATACTGCAATCACTGAGCAGCAAATTATATCACCTGTTGTGGATTTCAGTTATCTTACAAACCTGGCCTGTTGGTGGGCCCTGAGGACAGGGTTGATGACCACTGGTTTAGAGCATGGGTGTCCAACCTGTAGCCCTCCAGCTGTTGCAGAACTACACGTCCTATCATGCCTCTGCCTTTAGGAGACATGCTTGCAACTGTCAGCCTTGCAATGCCTCGTGGGAATTTCCTTGCATGGGTCCTGTAGTTCCGCAACAGCTGGAGGCCTGCAGGTTGTACAGCTATGCTTTAGTGGGAGAAGGCAACATTACGCAACACAGAAACATGTGCAAGAAGTTGCAGTCCTGCTGAGATGCAATGTAAAGACAATGCTAAATGTATATGAGAAGCAGTATATAAAACATAAGTAGACTGGTATCAGTCTTTTGGATACCATATCCATGTGGAACCACGTAGAGCTCTGCAACATAGAGTTTGGTGAGAGCAGCACCTCAATTAAACAAGCAGATAGCAATGAAACCAGACCTTTGCTCTACCTTTTTCTACTCATTTCCCGCATCCCCCCCCTCGCAAAGTATTGTGCATGCATCATCGCCCTCTAGTGACAGTGGGGTAAGTCTCACAAGGGATTTCAAAGGCTTAGGATACACCACTTTAAGTGGGAAAGAGGGTCATACTGAGGAGTGGCAAGCGAAGGCGTTACTGTTTGCAGGATTTTTTTACACCAACCCCACCATCTCCAGCAACATCCTTCCCAATGTAGGTGTCTCTGCTATCCCCAAATCACCGCCAAACCCATCATCTGGATGCCAGCTTGCCTCATAAAATTTGCCCCTTTCATGAGTTTATTGTCTATGCTACAATACCATTTTTTTTTTAGAAGGCCATCCCTGTCCAGTAAGCATGGGCAGGGATGCTACATATCCACCTAGGCACACTGGGTAAATCTCATATGCCTGGCCACCCTGGGGACATCTGACTGAGAGGTTGCTGTCCGCACACTATCTTCAGCCAGGTACGGTCATGTGTGAGAATAGTACTAAACTGAAGGCCATCCTTCACCTAGGGCACATGTACCTTGCTTGCACATGTTCTCGACGTGGTAATGCAGCATTTCCTGGCTTCCCTGTCTATCATCAGATACTATCAAGTCCTTCATCAAGCCAGAAGGGTTTGTGGCCATTTTAGGTGGTCATCCATGGCTTGCCTGTCAGAAACGCAATACCAACATAAGCTATCTGCCTACCAACTTATCTGTGACACCCGCACGCACTGGAACTTAACATTGGCCATGCTGCAGAGGCCTGACCAACATCGGTGTGCTATCATTGAATACCTGTGCGATTATGGCACAAAGACAGACGCTGGGAAGAACCAAGCATCAACGGCTCATCATTTAGGACACGTAAAGCATTGTGGCACCTTATGAAGAGGTGACCAAAATTGGTGAGCAGTGTCAAAGTCAGGATTGGCATTACAGTCTCTCTCATGTTCTCTGTACCACACACTGGGCCCTGAAGGCAAAGCAGCAGGAGGAAAAGCAGGAATCACAGCTGTCTCAGGGGCCAGCAGGATCCTTTGCCCACTATCTTGATTCCTGTAGGGCAGAGGCAGCAGGAGTTGGAGGCAGGCCCGGACTGACCATATGGCACACCTGGCATGTGCCCGGTTTGCCGGGATGCCAGGACGCATGCCTAGCACATCATGGGACAGACTTTACCAGCACAGCAGCTTGCAGAGTGGCAGCTGGGTGTTGAGTGCTGGGAAACTGCCACTGACCACCAATGGGGAGGAATGTTTTAAATACCCTTGCCTCTGACCATCAATGCAGGAAAGTTAAGGGGTTACCAATGAAAGACATTTACATAACATTACCCATAACTCCACTGACCAACCATGTATATGTTATTATTGTGTACACTGGCACCAATGCTGGGGACTATTATTGTGTAAAGTGGCACCAATACTAGGGATTATTACTGCGTAAACTAGCAACAATTCTTGGGGTTATTATTGCATAAACTGTCCCCAAATTTTGGGCATTATTACAAAAACTGGCACCAATTTGTGGGGTTATTACTGTGTAACCTGGCACCAATGCTGCTAGTTATTATTGCGTAAACTGGCCCCAATTTCATCCGTTATTATTGCAAAGACTGGCACCAATTCTGGGGGTTATTATTGCATAAACTGGCATCAATACTGGAGGTTATTACTGTGTAGCCTGGCACCAAAGCGGGCAGTTATTATTGCGTAAACTGGCTCAAATTTTGTCCGTTATTATTGCAAAGCCTGGCACAAATTCTGGGGGTTTTTACTGAATAAACTGGCACCAATACTGGAGGTTTTTACTGTGTAACCTGGTGCCAATGCTGGCAATTATTACTCTGTAAACTGGCACCAATTCTGGGAGTTATTACTGTATAAACTGATACTGGAGGTTATTACTGCATAAACTGGTATCAATACTGGAGGTTAATATTGGGTAAACTGGCACCAATGCTGGGGGTTATAAGTGCATAAACTGGCACCAATACCGGAGGTTATTACTGCGTAAACTTGCACCAATGCTGGCGGTTATTATGGCATAAACTGGCATCAATACTGGAGGTTATTACTGCTTAAACTGGCACCAGTGCTGGGAGTTATTAATTGTGCATTATATCTTTTTCTCCCCCCACAGTAGTTTTCTGTACCCCCCAATGCTGTGTCCTCTGCACCCTTCACATCACCCCAGCTGTAGTGTCCTCTGCCCCCCACAATAGTGTCCTGTACCCCCCAATGCTGTGTCCTCTGCACCCTTCACATCACCCCCGCTATAGTGTCCTCTGCCCCCCACAATAGTGTCCTGTACCCACCAATGCTATGTCCTCTGCCCCCTTCACATCACCCCCCCCTTCTAGTGTCCTCTGCCCCTCTCCCACCACACTAGTGGTCTGTAACTACCCCCAAAGCATTGTCCTCTGCACCCTTCACATCACCCCTCCCCCCACTGTAGTGTTCTCTGCCCCCTTCCCCCACATTAGTGTCCTGTACCCCTCAATGCTGTGTCCTCTGCCAATTTGTTGTTCGGCAGATTAAAAAAATGCAAATTGTGGTAAAAACACACCACATGCATTTCTGCAGCTTCTCCAAAGTCTACTGAACCAAAAAAGCAAAAAATAAAGCTCAGTTTTGCATTTAAAGAACTCCCTGACCCTTTACAAAAACGCAGTGGCTAAAAAAAGCATAAATGTGAACGTGTCCCATAGGAAACCATGTTAAAATGGACTTAGCGCGTTTCTGCAAAAAGCACCAAAAAATGCATAGGTGTCAATCGAGCCCTATCTTAATAGGGATGATTGGGGGGGATTTGTGCTAGGAGCTGAATTTTTTTTTTTGGGGGGGGAATTAGTGTTAGGAGAGGGGATTCGGGGGGATATATATGGGAGAGGGGAATTTGGAGGGGGTGGAGAGGATTTGTGCTCGGAAGGGGGGATTTGGGGAGGGAGAGGATTTGAGCTGGGAGGGTGGATTTGTACTAGAAGGGGGGGGGGGGATTTTTGTTTGAGGAGAACTTTGGCTTGCAAAGGGAACTTTTGCTTGGGGGCAAATTTTTTTGCGGGGAGGAAGGGAATACCATCTCTGACTGCCCAACACAATGAAGCTTGAAGCAGATGGGCTACAGCAGCAAAAGACCACACCGGGTGCCACTCCTGTCAGCTAAGAACAGGCAATGAGGTTACAGTTCACACAGGCTCACCAAAATTGGACAATAGAAGATTGGGAAAACGTTGCCTTGTCTGATGAGTCTCGATTTCAGCTGCAACATTCAGATGGTGGGGTCAGAATTCTGTGTAAACAACATGAAAGCATGGATCCATCCTGTCTTGTATCCACGGTTCAGGCAGGTGGTGGTGGTGTAATGGTGTGGGGGATATTTTCTTGGCGCACTTTGGGCCCCTTAGTACCAACTGAGCATGGTTTACACACCACGGTCACCACGGAGTATTGTTGCTGACCATGTCCATACCTTTATGACTACAGTGTACACATCTTCTGATGGCTCCTTCCAGCAGGATAATGCACCATGTATGGTTGCCACCTCATCCCTTTAAACCCGAACACATATTAATTACACAGGTTCTGCGGCTGATTAACCACTTGAGGTCCAGGCCATAGCTGAATGACGGCCACAGCGCAGACCTCAATTTCGTCATGGCCGTCATGGGACGTCCTCCTCTGTGTACGCGCACCACGCGCACCCTGCAGGGCGCGCTGTGCGCGCGCTGTGATCACCGAGTCACGGAGACTCAGATGATCACAGATCCGAGTAAGGGGCCGATCCCGGCCCCTTACCATGTGATCAGCTGTCAGCCAATGACAGCTGATCACATGATGTAAACAAAAGCTTGGTAATCGGTTTCTTTTTAAAAGCCGATCACCGGCTTATGTTAAAGGGACATCGGTCCCGAAGAGGAAGGAGGCACATATGCCTCATCTGAGCCTGCCAGTGCCTTCTGTCATTACCACCTGCCATTGCCCACAGTGCCCAGCAGTGCCATCTATCAATGCCCACCAGTGGTGCCAATCGGTGCCACCTAGCAGGGCTGCCATCAGTGTAAGCAATCTGTGCCCATTATTGCCACCCATAAGTGCCCATCACTGCCACCTATCTGTGCCCATCACTGCCGCCTCATCAGCATACATCAATGAAGAAGAAAAATTACCAAAATTTTATAACAAAATATAAAAAATATATACATTTTTTTTTTTTTAAATTCAGTCTTTTTCAATTTTTTTTTAACAAAAAATAAAGACCGCAGAGGTGATCAAATACCACCAAAAGAAAGCTCTATTTGTGGGGGGAAAATGATAACAATTTCATCTGTGTACAGTGTTGTATGACCGCGCAATTGTCATTCAAAGTGCGACAGCGCTTAAAGCTGAAAATTGGTCTGGACAGGAGGGGGGTTTAAGTACCCAGTAAGCAAGTGGTTAAGGTGGTATTCAAACTCACTTGGTGCCTTATCTGCATTTAATTAGCCTCAGAACCTGTGTAATTCATATGTGTTCGGGTTTAAAGGGATGAGGTGGCAACTCTAGCACCATGTCACAAAGCTCAAATCATCTCACCACTGGACAATGAGGTCACTGTACTCCAATGTCCTCCACAGTCACCAGATCTCCATCCAATAGAGCACCTTTGGGATGTGGTCGAATGGGAGATTGGCATCATGGATGTGCAGCCGACAAATCTGCAGCAACTGCGTGATGTTATCATGTCACTATGGACCAAAATCTCTGAGGAACGTTTCCAACACCTTGCTGAATCTTTGCCAAGAAGAATGAAGGCAGTTCCGAAGGCAAAAGGGGATCCAACCCGGTACTAGCAAGGTGGACCTAATAAAGTGGCCGGTGAGTGTATGTCTAAACACACGGTAAGGGGTCTATCATTTATTTTTATTTTTGGGGTCTCTCTAATATTTTACTTTACACACTGACCAATCAGAGCAGGGTGGGGAGCACCTTCTTAGAAGGATGTGCAGCTAAAATACATCAATTGTTCTCCAGCTTCTCCAGCACAGAAGTGCCCCCTGGGGACCCCCCCTCCGCTCGGCATGATGGGTAGGATACAGATGGCTGATGAGTGGCTTGGGAGTGTATGGATTATTTCAGAGAGAGAATCAAAAGGTTTGCTGGTGCCGTTCCAGGTTGCTGTCACAGCTCATGACGGATGATAATGATGAGGAAAAAGAGGTGAAGGAAGCTTTGTCAACGTCCCGTCCACCTTTACTGTACATCAATAAGGATCATTAATAAAAAAATATATATACTTGTGTTACCCCTGGTAACCAGATTACAGCTGTCAGAACTAAACTCAACAGTTACAATCAAAGCATGGTGTGAATGATAATTTTTACAGTTGCTTGTGCTCACAACTGAACAATCAAGTCATCAAGTGGCTGGTGTCATTACTGACCACATTAACCACTTCCAAGCCAGTGTCATTAGTACAGTGTCAGTGTATAGTATTATTAGTGTCACTGGTAATGTCAGTGTTAGGCAGATATTATCCCTTCTAGCCAAGGTCTGTTAGCGCCAGATTGCCCGCCACACTATCACAGTCAAACTATCACAGTCACACTATATGTCACTAATCGCCGCCATTATAGTATAGCGTCTAAAGCTGCAGAAATTCCAGTATCTCAAAAAAGTGAGTACACCCCTCACATTTTTGTAAATATTTTCTTCTATCTTTTCATGTGACAACACTGAAGAAATGACACTTGTCTACAATGTAAAGTAGTGAGTGTACAGCTTGTATAACAGTGTAAATTTGCTGTCCCCTCAAAATAACTCAACACACAGCCATTAATGTCTAAACCGCTGGCAACAAAAGTGAGTACACCCCTAAGTGAAAATGTCCAAATTGGGTCCAAAGTGTCAATATTTTGTGTGGTCACCATTATTTTCCAGCACTGACTTAACCCTCTTGGGCATGGAGTTCACCAGAGCTTCACAAGTTGCCACTGGAGTCCTCTTCCACTCCTCCATGATGACATCACAGAGCTGGGGAATGTTAGAGACCTTGCGCTCCTCCACCTTCCGTTTGAGGATGCCCAACAGATGCTCAATAGGGTTTAGGTCTGGAGACATGCTTGGCCAGTCCATCAACTTTACCCTCAGGTTCTTTAGCAAGGCAGTGGTCGTCTTGGAGGTGTGTTTGGGGTCGTTATCTTGTTGGAATACTGCCCTGCGGCCCAGTCTCTGAAGGGAGGGGATCATGTTCTGCTTCAGTATGTCACAGTTCATGTTGGCATTCATGGTTCCCTCAATGAACTGTAGCTCCCCAGTGCCGGCAACACTCATGCAGCCCCAGACCATGACACTCCCACCACCATGCTTGACTGTAGGCAAGACACACTTGTCTTTGTACTCCTCACCTGGTTGCCCCCACACATGCTTGACACCATCTGAACCAAATAAGTTTATCTTGGTCTCATCGGACCACAGGACATGGTTCCAGTAATCCATGTCCTTAGTCTGCTTGTCTTCAACAAACTGTTTGCAGGCTTTCTTGTGCATCATCTTTAGAAGAGGCTTCCTTCTGGGACGATAGCCATGCAGACCAATTTGATGCAGTGTGCGGCGCATGGTCTGAGCACTGACAGGCTGACCCCCCACCCCTTCAACCTCTGCAGCAATGCTGGCAGCATTCATACATCTATTTCCCAAAGACAACCTCTGGATATGACGCTGAGCACGTGCACTCAACTTCTTTGATCGTCCATGGTGAGGCCTGTTCTGAGTGGAACCTGTCCTGTAAAACCATTGTATAGTCTTGGCCACCGTGCTGCAGCTCAGTTTCAGGGTCTCTGCAATCTTCTTATAGCCTAGGCCATCTTTATGTAGAGCAATAATTCTTTTTTTCAGATCCTCAGAGAGTTCTTTGCCATGTGGTGCCATGTTGAACTTCCAGTGACCAGAATGAGAGAGTGAGAGCGATAACACCAAATTTAACACACCTGTTCCCCATTCACACCTGAGACCTTGTAACACTAACGAGTTACATAACACCGGGGGGAGAAAATGTCTATTGGGCCCAATTAGGACATTTTCACTTAGGGGTGTACTCACTTTTGTTGCCAGCGGTTTAGACATTAATGGCTGTGTGTTGAGTTATTTTGAGGGGACAACAAATTTACACTGTTATACAAGCTGTACACTCACTACTTTACATTGTAGACAAGTGTCATTTCTTCAGTGTTGTCACATGAAAAGGTATAATAAAATATTTACAAAAGTGTGAAGGGTGCACTCACTTTTGTAAAAAAATGTTTTGGTCTGAGTATATATCTATGTTTGTCCTAAGCATGTTTGAAACCACTTACTGTTGACTGATGACTCCCTACCTCTGCTTCCAAGCATCAATTACTATGGACCATCCATGTATTTACAGAAGAGATGCTAAGGTGAATTCCATTTAAATATTCTTGATTCAATTTGATTTTAACAACCTAATGATGTAACAAATAAGTGCACAGTGGTGGTTCTTCCAATGGTACAGTAAGCATTTTCAATTGGGGTCAGAAATGGACCACCATGACGATAGCCTGAATAGCATTTGTTACCTCTACCACGCCTGTTGCTACATCACCAACGTGTATGCATTTCATGCTTGACAAAGAGGTAATAGGAATTGACAGCAACAAGAATGAGAGAGCTGCAATAAAATGTATTTTCCTTTAAACTCGCTCCAAGTTTTACTACAGGTTATAAAGCTTTTGTGTTCCCGGTGGGGCCGTTTTCCATCCAGCACCAATATATGCATTGGGATCTAACAAAGTGTTGCTAATTAGTTTTACTAATGGTATGCCAGCAGAGGCACTTAAGCACCTGTGTGTACAGGCCTGTCAGCAGGAGTAGGACAAAAAATGCTGACCCGCACTTTTTCATGGCTATAGTCTCTGTATACAGTTATCCAACAAGAAAGAGCCAGAAGTTATAGGAGAGTATCCTTGATTACCAATTATGCAGAAGTTTAAAGCCAGTCTGTGAAAGGTACATTATGACTGTGTATTAGGGAACGCCCAATTTAAATTTAAAGGGTCAGTCCATCCATAAGTGGTATTTCACTGGCAGCTGTTGGAGACTTAATCTACGTGACCGTTACTTCTCTCTTTCTCTCTGGGTCTCTATGGGTGAGATAACTGTGCTGAATTCCCAGGTTTGACCACCAGCTATGGGGTTCCCATGATCCCTGCTGAATTATATATTTGCTATGGCCAGATCTGTGGAGATCTGACCATTACACCGAACTGTATGAATAAGTGAATGTGGGCACCCAGAGCTAGGGGAAAGGGGTGGGCAAAAGGGAAGGCAGCCCTGGGCGCAGCGCGTATTGTAGAGATGAACAAAATATTACAGCGCACACATGCAAAAATGCATTTACCTCCAGCAAGGCTAGTTTAAAACACCTAAACATTTTTCAAAAAACATCATCAAAAAATATGGGGATTTGGTAACACCATATTACTATATGGTGCTAAGCCCACTTACTACGACAAAGTACCCCTTGATTTGTGGGTCCTACACTATCCATAGATTGGGAGATCCTTCTGCTCTGAACCATGAGAGCTATACTCTCCTCCATATGGGAGAACTTGAGGTCTCCACCCATGACACAAGTGGACACTAATGAGAGGTACTAATGAGGGAGTGGAGTGCTCCTTTGTATGGAATTTGTTAATGATAACATTAAATGATAACGATAAGCAGTAAAATAGATATCCTGCAGCCAGCAATAATTGCCCTCTCCAGCAACAATAGACCCCACAAGCAACAACAGATCCCCCCACAACAATAGATTCTCCAGCAACAATAGACCCAATGCAACAAAATACCCCCCAGTAAGACCCACCCCAGGAACAATAGATCCCCCACCATCAACAACAGATCTTCTAGCAGACAGAATTAAAAGCTCCTCCAGCAGCGAGCAACAACACACCCCTCCTTAAACAGTAGATCCCTCCCAGCAACAATTGACCACCCAGCAACATAAGACCCCTCCCTCAACAATAGATGACCCCCAGCAACAATAGATCCCCCAGCAGCCAGCATCAATGGACCCTCCAAGAGACCCCAGGACTCCTCGCCATTATATACATTCAGTGCTGGAGGTGGAGTTGCTGGAACTGAGTTCACCCACATTTCTGCTGAAAAAAAAAAACCTGGTTGTCACCCTGTCAATGAAGATAAGATCAAGAACATGGGGACATGACCTAAAACTAGTAAGAGGAAAGTTCAAATCTAACCTTCGAAAATATTATATTACCAACAGAGCAGGTGATGCTTGGAATAGCCTCTCAGCAGAGGTAGTGAGTCAGTCAATAGTAAGTAGATTCAAACATGCTTGGGACGAACATGGATCTGTACTTAGGCAAAAAGATTTAAAAAAATGAAAAATGAAATGAAATCAAAAATATAAATAAATGAATATATACCATATGTCTCATGTATATAAAATGGGACAGACTTAGTAGGCAACTTTATCTTTTACTACTGTCATTCTTCTATGTTTGCAAGTAGCCAGTTCCACCTACACTATTCAGGCATGGTCCACTGTTGTCATTATTAGGAAACCCACTCTGAGAAATGCCATACAGCCATCAATGGCCAATGTAGCACCAATATTTAAATGGGCCAAAAATACATCCCTGAGAATTACAGACCAGTTTGCCTAACATCAATAGTATGTAAACTCTTGGAGGGGATGATAAGGGACTATATACAAGATTTTAATAATAAAAACAGTATCATTAGCAGTAATCAGCATGGATTCATGAAGAATCGTTCTTGCCAAACCAATCTATTAACCTTCTATGAAGAGGTGAGTTGCCATCTAGATAAAGGAAGGCCCGTAGACGTGGTGTATCTGGATTTTGCAAAAGCATTTGACACAGTTCCCCATAAACGTTTACTGTACAAAATAAGGTCCATTGGCATGGATCATAGGGTGAGTACATGGATTGAAAACTGGCTACAAGGGCGTGTGCAGAGGGTGGTGATAAATGGGGAGTACTCAGAATGGTCAGGGGTGGGTAGTGGGGTTCCCCAGGGTTCTGTGCTGGGACCAATCCTATTTAATTTGTTCATAAACGATCTGGAGGATGGGATAAACAGTTCAATCTCTGTATTTGCAAACGATACTAAGCTAAGCAGGGCAATAACTTCTCCGCAAGATGTGGAAATCTTGCAAGAAGATCCCACAAATGCACCTTTTTTCACATGTTTGCTGTGTCCCCCACATGGCTTCTTAAAAAAACTGCACACAGGACTTCTTATGGTTTTCTTTCAGCAATGGCTTTTTTCTTGCCACTCTTCCATAAAGGCCAGATATATGGAGTGCACGACTAATAGTTGTCCTGTGGACAGATTCTCCCACCTGAGCTGTGGATCTCTACAGCTCCCCCAGAGTTACCATGGGCCTCTTGACTGCTTCTCTGATGAATGTTCTCCTTGCCCAGCCTGTCAGTTTAGGTGGACGGACATGTCTTGGTAGGTTTGGAGTTGTACCATACTCTTTCCATTTTTGGATGATGGATTGAACAGAGCTCCGTGAGATGTTCAAAGCTTGGGATATTTTTTTATAACCTAACCCTGCTTTAAACTACTTCACAACTTTATTACTGACCTGTCTGGTGTGTTCCTTGGCCATCATGATGCTGTTTGTTCACTAAGGTTCTCTAACAAACCTCTGAGGGCTTCACAGAACAGCTGTATTTATACTGAGATTAAATTACACACTCTATTTATTAATTAGGTGACTTCTGGAGGCAATTGGGTTCCACTAGATTTTAGTTAGGGGTATCAGAGTAAAAGGAGCTGAATACAAATACACGCCACACTTTTTCACATATTTATTTGTAAAAAATGTTGAAAACCATTTATCATTTTCCTTCCACGTGACAATTATGTGTCACTTTGTGTTGCTCTATCACATAAAATCCCAGTAAAATACATTTAGTTTTTAGTTGTAACATGACAAAACGTGGAAAATGTCAAGGGGTATGAATACTTTTGCAAGACACTGTACTGCTTTATCAGCGGCCCTGCATGTAGACACAAAGTGGTTGCAAAGAGGCCGCAGGAGATCAGTAGCACTGAGATGTAACAAAGGATGGTAAAAAGGTTAAAACAATGATTTTCTTAATAATAAAATAGTAACTATTTATAATACACAATGCTTTAGAAAACAAAATGTCTACTTTATTAAAGCTGCAGCTCATATCTTCATCACATGTAATGGTTTTTATTTGGGTACCATAGAAAGAAAGTGATGAGTAATTTTCAAGTCTTAGCGGTATGTTCCCAAACGATGTAGTCCTACAGGAATGTCTACGGTTATTCAGCTAAAAGCTCTAATTACTGTTAGCAGTTCTTTATCATCCAGAAGACCACCCCTTCCATCTCCCCTCATTCATCTGCTGGAGGCCTCGGACCTCTCTAAACTCATCACAATTACCATAAAGTGCACCTATAATGCGTCATTAGCAAAAACTGATGACTGTTCTTGAGTTCTGGAGGAGGGGGGGAGGCGGACGGAAGGAAAAAATTTAGACTACTGAGTTACAAAATCTTCTTCCCTGCAGTCCCTGTGGCCCTATTTTACAAGGGGATGAAAGCCTGGACAGCACTCTGCTGGAATGTCCGGTGGCTCCAGTTTTGGGTCATCTAAGAGAGCAATTTCACCAAAGATGTGTGCTGTCAGTGCTGTGAAAAAGTATTTGCCCCCTTCCTGATTTTTTTTACATTTTTTTTTTTGCATAGTTGTCACACTTTAATTGTCCCCTAAACCTAATGTAGCACCCTCTACCAATAGGTAGGTGCTGGTAAGGTTTATTTTTACTAGGTTATCCAGCACAGGCAAATTTATTCAGGTCTATGCTGAAAGCTAGGCCTGTCTGTTTTGATCTGGAGGGCTAGGAGTGGTCAGAGTAGCAGTGGGTGTGACCACCTGCACATCAGTTCTGAGGCGCCTCCCCTGTTTCTGAGGAGAATGTTCTAGAAAAGGGGGCTGGGCGTAGAACTGGAGTGGTAGGCAGCTTGTGTGTGAGCCCTGACTAATCCCCAATCGGTATTGGCAGGCGGCGGGCCTCATATATAAGCTGAGGTGATTTTCCACTAGGGAGAGAAGTCGGCTGAGTGAAGTGAGGAATGGCATTTTAGATAATAGCAGGAGGCCATCCCCATCTGGGGGGGGGGGGGGGTGCGCCGATTTCAGGAGAGGCCCGGAGAGAGCTGTGACGGAACATTGCCTCTACACGGTCATTGGCAATGTCTCTGCCACCACAAGGTCGTGGCAGTGAACTCCTGCAGCAGGGGGGCAGGTGAAGCTGTCGGTGCGCATGGTCCAGTCAAAGTTCCTCATCAAGGACTCAGGGCTGTTGGAAGGTCGGTGAGTGTTACCATAGAGGAGGGCTGGAGGTGCCAAGGAGTCTGTGAAGGAACTTTGCCTCTACACGGTCATTGGCAATGTCTCTGCCACCACACGGTCGGTGGTAGAGAACTCCTGGAGCAGAGGGGCAGGAGAAACTGTTGGCACGCATGGTCCAGTCAAAGTTCCTCATCAAGGACTCAGGGCTGTTGCAAGGTCGGAGAGTGTTATCACAGTGGAGGGCTGGAGGTGCCAGGAAGTCTGTGAGGGAACTCTGTTAGTACACGGTCACTAGTGGAGTCTTCATCAATACACACGGTGGATGATGGGGAGTCCTGAAGCTGAAAAGAGACCGTGGAGATCTGTGTCAAGTCGATGTGGCCTGTGGGCGCATGATTTGCAAGTTGGGCTGGCTGGGAACAGTAGTCCATATTTCCTAGAAGATATGCTTTTAACCCACTAGGCCTCCGGGGAGAGGTGCTGCAGACCTCAGGCCTAGTGCCAGCGAGCAACCAGAGCCACAGTAGGGAGGCTTATTCAGAGTGGGTCCCTACTATTCAATAGAAGAGGATGTGTCATATTTCAAGTAGTCACTTCAAGTTTGTGCAGGAGGAACCAAGTGTACAGGAGGAACCAAGTGTACAGGAGGAACCAAGTGTACAGGAGGAACCAAGTGTACAGGAGGAACCAATTTATGGGCAGGAAGTGAAGGTCTGGCAGTAATCAAGCCTGTGTCTGGCAAATTAATTTAAACTCTGCTTTCTAAAGAAATGTGGTGAATCACAGTTCATTCATGATTTAGCAAAGGGGGGCAATTACTTTTTCACATAGAGACAGACAGGTTTGGACAGCTTTTTTCCTTTAATAAATGCAACCATCATTGAAAAACTACATTTTGGATTTACTCGGATTATGTTTGTGTTGTATTAAAATTTGTCTGATGATCTGAATCACCTAAGTGGGACAAATATGCAAATAAAAATGAGAGTAAATGCTTTTTCACAGCACTGTATATCACCTTTATCTCCAGCCGTATCCATTAGACCTGAGATTTCCAAACTTTTCAGTATGAGGGCCAAATCTTACATTATACAAATAGAAAAAAAATGGAATGGATGAGTTCAAAAAATGTTTTATGAATGGCTGAGTTCACCTTTACATCTGGGTCCCCTCTTACATCAGAGTTTCCATCGGAGTTCCTCCTTACATCCGGGGACCCATCAGAGTTCCCCCTAACAGCAAGGTCCCCATCAGAGTCCCTCTTACACCAGCATCCTCTTCAGAGTCCCTTTTAGATCAGAGTTTCTATCGGAGTCCGCCTTATTTCAGGGTCCCCATCAGAATCCTCTCTTACATCAGTGTCCCCATAAGATGACTTTCTTACATCAGGACTCCAGTCAGAGCCCCCACTTACATCAGAGTCTCCATCAGAGTCCCTGCTTGTATCAGGGTCCCCATCAGATTCTCCATCAGAGTCCAAGTTACATCACGATCCCTATGAGAGTTCCCTCTTACATTATTGTCTCCATCAGCATTCCCTCTTACATCAGAGTCTCCATTGGAGTCCCCCTTATATCAGGGTTCCCATCAGAGTTCCCCCTTACATAAGTGTCTCCATCAGTATCTCCCTTACATCAGAGTCCCCCCTTACATCAGGGTATCCAACAGAGCCCCCCTTACATCAGGGTCTTTATCAGAGTTCTCACTTACATCAGGGTCCCCATTAAAGTCAACCTTACATCAAAGTCCTCGTCAGAGTTCCCACTTACATAGATTCTCCATCAGAGCCCCCTTACATCAGAGTCTTCATTGGAGTCCCCCTTATATCAGGGTCCCCATCAGAGTTCCCCCTTACATAAGTGTCTCCATCAGTATCCCCCTTACATCAGAGTCCCCCGTTTACATCAAGGTATCCAACAGAGCTCCCCTTACATCAGGGTCTTCATCAGAGTCCTCACTTACATCAGGGTCCCCATTAAAGTCCACCTTACTTCAGGGTCCCCATTAAAGTCCACCTTACATCAAGGTCCCCGTCAGAGTTCCCACTTACATGAGATTCTCCATCAGAGTCCCCCTTACATCAGAGTCTCCATTGGAGACCCCTTATATCAGGGTCCCCATCAGAGTTCCCCCTTACATAAGTGTCTCCATCAGTATCTCCCTTACATCAGAGTCCCCCGTTTACATCAAGGTATCCAACAGAGCTCCCCTTACATCAGGGTCTTCATCAGAGTCCTCACTTACATCAGGGTCCATATTAAAGTCCACCTTCTATCAAGGTCCCCATTAAAGTCCACCTTACATCAAGGTCCCCGTCAGAGTTCCCACTTACATCAGAGTCTTCATTGGAGTCCCCCTTACATCAGGGTCTTCATCAGAATCCTCACTTACATCAGGGTCCCCATTAACCACCTGACATCCGCGCTATAGCTGAATGACGGCCACAACGCGGACCTTAATTCCCGGGAGGCCGTCATATGACGGCCTCCCCTGTGCACGCTCCCTGCGCGCGCCCTGATCACCGAGTCACTGAGACTCGGCTGATCACCGATCCGAGTAAGGGGCCGGTCCCGGCCCCTTACCATGTGATCAGCTGTCAGCTAATTACAGCTGATCACATGATGTAAACAAAAGACCGGTAATCGTTTTTTTTTTTACTCACGCTGACAGCGTGAGTAGAAAAAAAAGCCGATCACCGGCTCAGGCATGAGGGACATCGGTCCCCAAGTGGAAGAGGCACATCTGCCATATCAGTGCCACCTAAAAGTGCCACCTAACAGTGCCCACAGTGCTACCTAACAGTGCCCACAGTGCTACCTAACAGTGCCATCAAGTGCCACCTATCAATGCCCACAAGTGCCACCTATCAATGCCCACCTGTAGTGCCAATCAGTGCCACCTGGCAGTGCTGCCCATCACTGCCACCCATCAGTGCCAATCACTGCCACCCATCAGTGCCCATCACTGCCGCCTATTAGTGCCCATCACTGCCGCCTCATCAGCGTACATCAATGAAGGAGAAAAATGACCCGTTTAAAAAAATTTTTAACAAAATATAAAAAAATAAAAAATTTTTTTTTTTAAAAATTCAGTTTTTTACATTTTTTTAACAAAAAGTAAAAACTGCAGAGGTGATCAAATACCACCAAAAGAAAGCTCTATTTGTGGTGAAAAAATGATAAAAATTTCATTTGGGTACAGTGTTGTATGACCGCACAATTGTCATTCAAAGTGCATCAGCGCTGAAAGCTGAAAATTGGTCTGGATAGGAGGGGGGTTTAAGTGCCCTGTAAGCAAGTGGTTAAAGTCCACCTTACATCAAGGTCCCTGTCAGAGTTCCCACTTACATGAGATTCTCCATCAGAGCCTCCCTTACATCAGGATCCCCATCAGGATCCCCATCAGAAACCCTACTTACATCAGAGTATCCATTGAAGTCCCTACTTACATTAGGGTCCCCGTTAGTGTCCCCCTTACAAAAGTGCCCCCATCAGAGTCCCCCTTAATACTGTAAGTTCCCTGCTCCTGTAAATGCCGGGGCAAGCATGTCATTGGTAGAATGCTGGTGGGACAAGCGGAGAACCACAGAAAGCCTCTGCTGACCTGAACCCTCAATCATTGCACACTGAGGATATCCCCCTGACCTTCGCTGGGGGCCCAAATAAAATCTCATAAAGGCTGGATGTGGCCCACGGGCCATAGTTTGGAGAACCCCTTCATTAGGAGATCATTATATCAAAGAGTTTTAAATGCTTCCTATTGTTCTAAGAGGTGCTTAAATCAGGCAATATGGATTCTGACAGCCCCAAGCAAAAAATCGCTGACTTGGCAAGTTAGCGTCCGCGAAGAAGCTTTATTTACAGTTCTCATTTACCACATCTGAAACTTTTAAATGAGGAAATTGAGAGCAAAAAAAAAAAAAGAATGTATCGACCTTGGTTTCTCTGGTCCTTCTCTCTGCTTAGGCCTTAAGTACCGTACGTAGGGAGAAATCTCATTTTGCGGTACGGAGGGGTGGGGATTTTAACCTTTTGGGTCTTCAGATGGAGCCGACCGTTAATTACATCTCACCGAGTTATGCACTTCAGTGGTTTTAGATGGATAGAAACTTTACATTTGTGCCGCGGTGGGGAGAGAGAGAGAGAGAGAGAGAGAAAAAAAATAGAGTCCACTTAAACTGATTTAACCATCAACGCATCGGTGCCGGTAAAGAGCCTCGTCATCCAGGCCGGCCAGGTCTTGTGAAGAAGAAGAAGAAGGTCCATGTGGTGGTGTGAGGGTATTTCAAGCCTATTTTACCTCTTTTCATAAACAGAAAGTGGAAATTCATTAATTCCTCCATAATGCCTACCGCAAATCGGGGATAAGAGCAGTGGAGAGCGCTTGGGTTGCCCAGAGCAAGAAAACCAACAGAGAATATCATAGAATATATTAATACTCAGGACAACCTTTTTTTTTTTTCTACCAAAAAAAAAAAAATAGACAACATCATCTATTTTCTTACAGGAAGCATTACTTAACATTCCCTTCAATCAGCCTTCTATACACTTCTGGATCAACGATTTTTCACCCATCTCTGGGGATGAGTATAATCGAACGTTTTTATTTTTCTCAAAGTTTTTTGCAAAAAATCCACAGGGATTTCTCGAAAAAATGTTGCTTTTTTGGAGAAATGCATTGGTGTCAATGGGAAGCTGAATTTAGATAACTTCAAACAATTTTTTTAATTAACCACCTCAGCCCCGGAAGGATTTACCCCTTTCCTGACCAGAGCATTTTTTTTGCGATTCGGCACCGCGTCGCTTTAGCTGACAAAACAAAATTGACAAATAGAGCTTTCTTTTGGTGGTATTTGATCACCTCTGCGGTTTTTATTTATTTTTTGCACTATAAACAAAAAAAGAGCGACAATTTAAAAAAAAAAAAAAAAAAGCAAAATTTTTTACTTTTTGCTATTATAAATATCCCCAAAAAATTTATAAAAAAATCACATTTCTTCCACAGTTTAGGCCGATATATATTCTTCTATACATTTTTGGAAAAAAAAAACCCCAAAAAACGCAATAAGTGTATATTGATTGGTTTGTGCACAACTTATAGCGTCTACAAAATAGGGGATAGATTTATGGCATTTTTATTATAATTTTTTTGTTATTACTAGTAATGGCGATCTGCGATTTTTATCGGGACTGCGACATTATGGCGGACACATCAGACACTTTTGACACTATTTTAGGACCATTGTCATTTATACAGCGATCAGAGCTACAAATAGCCACTGATTACTGTATAAATGACACTGGCAGGGAAGGGGTTAAACACTAGGGGCGATGAAGGGGTTAAGTGTGTTCTAGGGAGTGATTCTAACTGTGGGGGATGGGCTCACTACAACATGACAGAGATCACTGCTTCCGATGACAGGCAGCCGTAGATCCCTGTCATGTTGCTAGGCAGAATAGGAAAATGCCTTTTTTACATAAGAATCTCCCCGTTCTGCCACTCCTTGCCACAATCTAGGTCCACAGGTGAACATCGAGTTTGCGGGACCCGTGGGCACGATCCTGAGGCGGGCGGCAAGTACGCTTGCGCTCAATAGGTGGCAAATTCACAGGGACGTACAGGTACGCCCATTTGTCTGCCTGTGCCATTCTGCCGACGTATATGTGTGTGCGGCGGTCGGCAAGTGGTTAACCACTTCAGCTCTGGGCTGTTTACACCCTTCAGGACCAGGCCATTTTTTGCCTATTTTTTTCATAGGCAGACCGTCGTTCTGCCTCTCTAGGGATCGATCGGTGGACATCGGGTCTGGATTGGCTCCCGCTGACCCCGGAAGTGCGAAATCACGTACCTGTTCGTAATTTTGCGCAGGAGAGGCGACACCCTGCAGTATATGTACGTGGGGCAGTCGGCAAGTGGTTAAAGTGGTTGTAAACCCTCACATATACCCAGTGGAGTGACCGGCCCCAGGTGATACACAGAGATGAAACAAATCCTCCTAAATAAGTTGTACCTGTTTATCCACGGTCCTCTCTTCTCGACACCTGTTAAAAGTGCTGAATTTTTACAGCTTGTCTGAGAATTCAGAAAAAAGGGGGAGAGCGGAAGTTACACTCTGCAGAGCTGAGTGAGGAGAGCTCTGACAGCTGATTGGAGGGAAGAGACCCCTCCCCCTTCACACAGCTCACAGGAAAAGAGCTGAGACTTTCAATCTGCCCGAGCTCCCTCCTCTGTCACCATTTTTCTCTTGGTGTCATGAAAACTTGTCAGAAGCGATTCATGCTGGAAGCTGAGGAAGGAGACAGCAGACAGAAGTAACACTTCAGGTTGGATTCGCACTTCAGCGTTTCGAATTGCGGGCAGATTTGCCGCAAATTTGCCCATGGTTTGAAAGCGCTGATGTGTGCATGGCAAATCGCGGGAAGTTTGGGGTTGCGTTTCTGCAAATATAGTTGGAGATTTGGTGAGGATGAATGGTGTCCTCAATGCTGAGAAATACAGGCAGATACTTATCCATCATGTCATACCATAAGGGAGGCGTGTGATTGGCCACACATTTTTTTTGCAGCAGGACAACAACCCCAAACATACAGCCAACGTTGTTAAGAACTATCTTCAGTGTAAAGAAGAACAAGGAGTCCTGGAAGTGATGGTTTGCCCCCCCCCCTCCCCCCCCTCCAGAACCCTGATCTCATCATCATGGAGTCTGTCTGGGATTACATGAAGAGACAGAAGGATTTGAGGCAGCCGACGTCCACCGAAGACCTGTGGCTGGTTCTCCAAGGTGTTTGGATCAACCTACCTGAAGAGATCCTTCAAAAACTGTGTGCAAGTCTACCTAGAAGAACTGATGCTGGCTTGAAGGCAAAGGGTGGTCACACCGAATATTGATTGAATTTGGATTTCTCTTCTGTTCATTTACTTTCCATTTTGTTAATTGGTAAAAAAATAAACAATTAATACTTCTATTTATGAAAGCATCCCTCATTTACAGCATTTTTTCACACCTGCCTACATGTTTTGCACAGTACTGTATATCCATTTGTCAACGTAACCGTACATCGCTGAATTTCAAGTTGTTATACCGAGATGATGCCTGTAGGCATCATCTTGGTACCACTTTTTAGAGCCAGCAGTCAGCTCTTTAGTAAAAGCAATCCTAGTGGTTAACTGGCTGCTGGATTGCTTTTACAAGCAGCAGGAGGGGACACCCCCCACCACCACCACCTTTTCGTGGCTTTCTCTCTCATCCCACAGCCCAGATCGGCTTTGATCAGTTCTCAGTTATGGTAACCTGGATGCAATGACCTGACATTCCGGTTTACCCAGATGTCAATGGCACCATTTTCAAAAATTAAAAACGCATTCAAAAACACAGATCTTGGTGTGATCAAATGCTTTCAAGGGCAGATAGATGAGGGATTTGGGGTTTGTAGACCCCAGATCTCCTCATAAAGAGCACCTGTCACATGCCTATTGCTGTCACAAGGGATGTATACAAAAAATACAAATTAAAGCAACAGTGTAAACATAAAAAAAAATTGAATTTTTAATTTTTCTGCCCTTGTCCCCCCATGCTTGCGTGAACATGTCGGTCCTGTATTCATGCAAACAGCGATCGTCCCACACATGTGAGGTATCACCGCAAATGGCAGGTCATGGGCAATGTTTCAAGCACTAGACCTCCTCTGTAAATCGAAAGTGATAACCTGTTAAGGCTTTTAAAATGTTGCGTATGGATAGTACAATTGACACAGTTTGTTGCGGTTGCACAGGTGTACACCGTTTTAAAGCGTGACATGCTTGGTATCTATTTACTCGGCATAACATCATCTTTTATATTTTACCAAAAAATGTGATTATCTATTTTGTTTTTTGTTTTTCTTTGCATTAAAATTCAAAAAAGTGTATTTCTTCCACAAAAAATGTGTTTAAACACCTCAATACCGGACACTTACACCCCCTTCCTGCCCAGGCCATTTTTCAGCTTTCAGCGCTGTCACACTTTGAATGACAATTGCGCGGTCATGCTACACTGTAACCAGGTGAAATTGTTATCAATTTCTTCACACAAATAGAGCTTTATTTTGGTGGTATTTAATCACTCCTGATTACATTTTGAAAACCAAAAATTTTGAAAAAAATAAAGTTTTTCTTAGTTTCTGTCAGTAAATTTTGTAAATAAGTGGGCGTTGATGAGGCGGCACTGATGGGTACTGATAGGCTGCACTGTTGGGCACTGATGAGGTGCCACTTATGGGCGCTGATTAGGTGGCACTGATGAGGAGGCACGAATATGCTGCACTTATGGGCACTGGTAGGCTGCACTGATGGGTGGCACTGGTGGGCAATGGGCACAAATAGGCGACACTGGTGTGCACAAATAGGTGGCACTGGTGGGCAAAGATAGGCAGCACTGGTAGGTGAAACTGATGGGCATTAATGGGTGGCATTGATGGGCAGCAGTGATGAGCATTGATGGGCAGCAGTGATGGGCATTGATGGGCAGCACTGATAGCCAGCACTGACTGGCATCACTAATGGCCACTGATTGCTGGCACTTGTGGGCACTGATTGCTGGCACTTTCGGGCACAGATTGGTGGCAATTGTGGGCACTTGTTGGCACTGATTGCAGGCAGTGGTGGGAAATCATTGCTGGCACTGGTGGGCACTTAATTGTAATCAGGGCACTGATGATCAGTGCCCTGATTACATCCCTAGCTGTCCCCTGTGAGGAGATGCCACTGATCAGGCTCTCTTCTCCTCACACTCTGTCCGTGTGAGGCGAGGAGCGCCGATTACCAGCATCTCCGTGTTTACATGTGACCGGCTGTGATTGGACACAGCTGATCACATGGTTAAAGAGCTGCGGCTCTTTACACAGATCGGGGTCACGCCATGTCTGGGGGTGCGCGAGAGCGGTCTACCTGGGAAGCCGTCATATGACGTCCACCCAAAACGAGAGCCGCACCGCCCAGCCGTCATATGACGGTGGGTGGACGGCAAGTGGTTAAACACTTGGACAGATATCTTAGCTAACACACTACAGTACAGGGATACTGGAAATGATTATGAACATGCACACCTACATAGGTTGAACTGGATGAACAAGTGGTCCCATCCCTTTCAATAGAAATAGAAATGCACGCCCCCTAAGTGGGACTTTAAATGGACCACCAACTCCAAAATTGTATGAAATAAATCTTTAATATAATGGATTAAAATACAAATACAAAAGATCACATGTATAGAAAATGCACAACATGTGCTACATACAACAGACCAATATGTATTGTGAGATTTCATATGATATAAATGCCCAAATGCCCAACACGTTTCCGGTATCAGGTGTTTCCAATACCTTCTTCAGGGGCCAAGGGTTCAGAAAGTTTAGTGTTCAAAATACATTCTGGTGTAGTGATTCAGTGTCAGAGGTCCATATAAGGGACCAGTAGGTTTATGTTGACACTGCATACCTCACTGTTAGTGAGGATTGAAAATAATTACTGTGTTGTCTGAATGGGTAGTACTGGATGGACTGGTGTCTTTCTTCAACCTTACCAACTACATTATATTACCAAAAGTATTGGGACGCCTGCCTTTACACGCACATGAACTTTAATGGCATCCCAGTCTTAGTCCGTAGGGTTCAATATTGAGTAGCCCCCCCTTTGCAGCTATAACAGCTTCAACTCTTCTGGGAAGGCTGTCCACAAGGTTTAGGAGTGTGTCTATGGGAATGTTTGACCATTCTTCCAGAAGCACATTTGTGAGGTCAGGTAGTGATGATGGACGAGAAGGCCCGGCTCGCAGTCCCCGCTCTAATTTATTCCAAAGGTGTTCTATTGGGTTGAGGTCAGGACCAGTCAAGTTCCTCCTCCCCAAACTCGCTCATCCATGTCTTTGTGGAATTTCTTTGTGCACTGGTCCAAATCATTTGGTGGAGGAGGGATTATGGTATGGGGTTGTTTTTCAGGGGTTGGGCTTGGCCCCTTAGTTCCAGTAAAGGGAACTCTTAAGTCATCAGCATACCAAGATATCTTGGACAATTTCATGCTCTCAACTTTGTGGGAACAGTTTGGGGATGGGCCCTTTCTGTTTCAACATGACTGCGCACCAGTGCACAAAGAAAGGTCCATAAAGACATGGATGAGCGAGTTTGAGGTGGAGGAACTTGGCTGGCCTGCACAGAGTCCTGACCTCAACCCGATAGAACACCTTTGGGATAAATTAGAGCGCAGACTGCGTGCCAGACCTTATCTTTTGGTAATATAGAGTGTGTATATATATATATATATATATATATATATATATATACTTTGCGCACTGGTGCGCAGTCATGTTGGAAGAGGAAGGGGCCATCCCCAAACTGTTTCCACAAAGTTGAGAGCATGAATTGTCCAAAATGTCTTGGTATGATGACGCCTTATGAGTTGCCTTCACTGGAACTAAGGGGCCAAGCTTAACCCCTGAAAAACAACCAGGGCCATCTTTAATATCGATTGGAACCTGGGCAAAACTTTTCTTGGGGCCCCCCCATGCAGTTTTGCTCTCCACCTGCTCTGAGACATACAATAAATAGCAGCTAGCCGCAAAATCAGTTTACTGAATCAGATCAGGCAGCTATTGCGATTGGTTGCCAGAGTTTACAGTGTATCATTACCGCTCACTGACTGGTTGCTAGAGGTTACAGCACACATTACGGCTCACTGATTAGTTGCTAGAGGTTACAGCACATGATTTCTGCTTGTTGATTGGTTGCTAGAGATTACTGTGGATATGACCACAGGGGGTCATGATACACATATCAATGCCGCCGGATGCTGCTATTTACATATGAATGCAACTGCTATTTACATATGAATGCCGGTAATTTACATGTAAACACAGGGTCTGCAGGTGAGTCATCTGTACACAATAGGGCAGTGCTTGGCAGCATTAGTAGCAGCACTTCACACTGAGATATTGTGACACAGCACGGGACAAAAACCTCAAGGGATGTGGGAATTTAAACCAGGATAGTTGGCAAGTATGAGGCAGCTGCTTTGGGCCCCACAACAATGACAGGGCCCAGGGCAGCTGCCCCTTTTGCCCTGCCTTAAAAACGGCCCTGAAAACAACCCCACACCATAATCCCCCCTACACCAAATGATTTGGACCACTGCAGAAAGCAAGGTCCATAAAGGCATGGGTGAGCAAATTTGGGGTGGAGGAACTTGACTGGCCTGCACAGAGCCCTGACCTCAACCCAATAGAACACCTTTGGGATGAATTTGAGCAGAGAGCCAGGCGCTCTCATCCACATCAGTGCCTGACCTCACAAATGCTCTTCTGGAAGATTGGTCAAACATTCCCATAGACACACTCCTAAACCTTGTGGACAGCCTTCCCAGAAGAGTTGAAGCTGTTATAGCTGCAAAGGGTGGGCCAACTCAATATTGAACCCTACGGACTAAGACTGGGATGCCATAAAAAGTTCATGTGCGTGGAAATGCAGGCGTCCCAATACATTTGGTAATATAGTGTATCTCTCAGGGTCTCAATTGGTGAGATCCCTGCACCCAGTTAGCACACTTGCTGTGTCCATTATGAGGTGTCCCCACCATCCTTGCTGGATTTTTTTATTTATTTTAGATTTAGGATATTTTTTATTTATTTTAAATATTGGATAATGTAACAGGAAGGGCTGGGACACATAAAGGTGGCCATGAAAAGTTGAGAATTATGGCAAGATGGCCTCATTTGTGAAGTATCCAAGACCTATAAGAAGCCAGAAGCTGACTCAGCCCGCCAGGCTCCATCTAGAACACCACTTTTGGGTGGACTTGCTTTTTAAGCTGATCATTTTCACATGTATATCTAAACTTTGCAAAGACTATCGCTCTTCTCTAAATGACTCACCAAGGCCAGTAGATATGAATGCCAACAGAAACACAACACCAAGTGATTTTTATCTGCCATAACGTTATTTATATTTCAATCCCCTTTGAAACATACAGAATTTTTGGAACAAGCCTGTCCGCCCACAAAGTTTTTCCTCCAATACTCAAAACTCCATCCAAGCTATCTATAAAGAAGGCAAAACTACAGCCGAATTCTCCATCCTTCCACGCTGGTTCTTGGAAAATATTGATCTATTGGGCAGGAGATTTGACTTTGAAGAACGCGATCTTCAAGTGTGTAATTAACAAATAATCGCAATTATAACGGAGGACATTAGGACAGTTCAGGCCTTGAGCAGAATTGATTTCTTAGCCAATGTCCAGAAGATACAGCCCCGGGAGCGGAAGCAGCCCACCCCCCCCACCAAACATCTTCTGAAATAGGCCCGAGGAGGCTTGCTAGGCTGATAAATAAGGGCTCTAAAGGCGCTAAATGCTATCTATATAATGTACTGCAGTGATGTTCCAGAGAATGAAGGCTCCATTTAAATGGCTGCAGAGAGACGTTTCCCAGACCCCACTGAGAGTCCCACTGCAGGTCAGGGCCGAGGCCAGAGCCTGGTGTAATGGATCTTGTCTGACACAGAGTGGCTTCTACAGACTGATGTGACATAAAAACTCCCCGTAAATGCATGGATGATGCAAGGTTCCTTCCTCTGCCAAAGGCCTTTGTATTTAGCCTGCCAGATCTACAGAGCTATTTCTCCATCCCCGGAATTATACCAAATTGGCAGCGAGTGTAGATTTAGATTTATTGCTGTAGCATTTGCCCGAGAAAGTCATTTTAGACATGACGTTAACGTGTATCTATAGCCCAAACCGTTTATATGAAAGTGTATGTATAACCATACCGAGCGAATAGGAACGGGATAAAACATACTACCAAAGCAAATGTTGGTCTTGGGAGCCCAACAGCGAGTATATAAACTGAGGTGGTGCTACAATACTCAATATAAGGTGGGTGTAACCAAAAAAAAAAGACAACCAGTGGGGATAGAAAAGAATCATCCCCCTTTAAAATAACTTCATTTTGTTGCTTTGCAGCCTGAAAATTTTTGAAATTATTATACAGGATTTATATAGCGCCAACAGTTTACGTAGCGCTTTTACAACTTGAGGGTAGATAGTACAAATACAATACACTTTAATACAATAGGAATCAGAGGGCCCTGCTCCTTAGAGCTTACAATCGTATGCCCTGTACACACAATAGGATTTTCCGACAACAAAACCGTGGAATTTTTGTTCGACGGATGTTGGCTCAAACTTGTCTTGCATACACACGGTCACACAAATGTCGGAAATTCCGAACCTCAAGAACGTGGTGACGTACAACACGTACGACGAGCCGAGAAAAATGAAGTTCAATAGCCAGTGCGGCTCCTTCTGCTTGATTCCGAGCATGCGTGGACTTTTGTGTGTCGGACTTATGTACACACACTCGGAATTTTCCGACAACAAGTCTTGTTGTCGGAAAATTTGAGAACTTGCTCTCAAACATTTGTTGGCGGAAGTTCCGACAACAACTGTTCTATGGAGCATACACACGGTCGGACTTTCCGACAACGAGCTCACATCCAACATTTGTCGTCGGAAAATCTTATCGTGTGTACGGGGCATAAGAAGGAAGGTCAAGAGATACAAGAGGTAATAACTGTGGGCGATGTGCTGATTGAGAAGATAAATGTACAGTTGTTAGGTGGGGGCCAGATAGGCTTCTCCGAAGAGATGATTTTTCAGGGATCGTCTGAAAGTGGGCAAAGTAGGAGAAAATCGGACAGATTGGGGTAGAGCTTTCCAGATGATGGGAGAGGCTCTGGAGAAGTCCTGAAGGCGAGCATGGGACGAGGTGACAAGGGAGTTTGAGAGCAGGAGGTCTTGGGAGGAGCGAAGAGAATGATTAGGTTGGTATTTTGAGATTAGGTTAGTTATGTAGCTGGGGGCCAGGTTGTGGATAGCTTTGTAACTTATAGTTAGTATCTTAAATTTAATTCGTGGCAGCCAATGGAGGGATTGGCAGAGGGGTGTAGCAGACACTGAGCGGTTTGTGAGGTGGATGAGCCTGGCAACAGCATTCATGGTGGACTGAAGTGGGGATAGCCTATTTAGAGGTAAGCCAATGAGGAGGGAGTTGCAGTAGTCGAGGCGGGAGATGACCAGGGAGTGGATTAGAAGCTTTGTGGTGACATTGGTTAGGAAGGGGCGTATCTTGGAGATGTTGCGGAGGTTGAGGCGGAAAATTTTGGATAGCGATAGAATGTGGGGCCGAAAGGTTAGAGTCCAGGATAACACCTAGGACCTTGGCGTGGGGGGACAAGTTTTATAGTTGAGCCGTTGATATTGACAGAGAAATCAGTGGAAGTGGCACCAAAGTCACATACACAGAAAGAGCAAGCTGATCCCAATTTTATTTAACGGTGGAAGATGTGGTTGAGCTGACACATACCTGTGGAGAGACAGAGAAGGAATGTCCAGATGAGGCAGAACTTGAAGCAGAGATTGAAGTGCATATCACTTGTAGAAAGAATCACTTCGAGAAAGAAGCCTTAAGGATAGAAGCCCCTGCAGTGTGCTCCCCCAGCAATGTGAAATGAAGACAGACACTGTTTTTGTGTACCCCATGGCCAATCCGGGTTTGTAGGAAAACCCAAGCCAACACAGAGAAAACATGCATTTAGTGTCCCGGCCGGGAATTGAACCAAAAACCCCAGTGCTGCAATGCATCCAGAAAGTGCTAACCACTAAACTCCTGCTTGCTATAAGATGAAGTAATCTCATTAACCTTATCTATGGCAAATATATAAAAAAGTGCAGCGCTAAATGGGTATGTGTGTAAGAACCAATATAAACACAATATAATGTGTATCGACAATAAGTGAATAAACACTAGTAAATAAATGTGCAAATAGATGACATAAATTGATTTACCCAAAATAGGTACATGTGAATTAGACATCAACACAATAAATACGTGTAAGAATAATAGAGTTCATAAGTGCTAAACAAATGCTAATGGCCACAATGAACTGAGCAAGTCCACCAATGTCTGTGTTGGAAAAAAAACCCAAAACACACTCTGCAAATGTGACGGAGTAGGAGAAAACAGTCTTTGTAATGGAAATGATGGTAAACAACTGTCTGGAGAAGGAACACCCAGGACTGTGCATACGTCACCCAAGGGGAGGGTAGGTACTCTTACTGGAAGAGGTGGATCCACTCGCCAGCGGAGGTGAGTCATACAAGCTTGGAATAGGAGCAGGATCTCAAACCATGGTCTCCAGAAGTCCAACTTAAACCCACAGATCTCTCATCCGTCAGATGATTGGAAATGGAATCTTAAAAAAAGAAGAAAGCTTCCACATGGCGTAGGTCAAAAATATATGAGTGTATTTAAAAAGTAGTACTGACTTTGTGATGATGTGTACAATTAAAAATCAATGTGATCACAAGGAAAATCCAAATAGGTGCAATGTACAGAGCTGGCTAGCAGCAGCCCAACGCGTTTCGTCCTAACAGATTTCAACGGGGGTATATGAAAAGGCAAAGAAAAACCTTTGCCAAAAATCTTTGGTGTGAAAAGACATTCTATGTTATTCTTTCAGATGTTTGGAATAAAAGAGAAATAAATCCTAAATGGATTTATTTATTTTTTTTATCTTTTTCTTGCGTTCCAGTGTAACTGATCTTCTCCAGCCTCGTTCAGCCGCTTCCTGCCTACATGCACTCACTCCAACATCAGCAGCACATCATTCCCCTAGAACCGGGTTCCTGATAGTAATAACTGGGCAATGCATGTTGGGACAGCCACTTGGAGTCTCCACCAGAGGTAAGTGTGAGAGGGTGACAAGACAGAAGCACAATTGGGACACAGTTGTCACGCTATAACAGGAAGTGCAAACAAGGACCTTCATGGTAGGATCACAAGGTACTCTTTTTGAAATTTCATTAACATATACACCGAGCAGCCATCACTTTAGAAGTACTGACAGGCGGGGCTTTTTTCAGCAGGAACATGGGGGGTCTATTGATGCTGGCTGGTGGGAGATTGTTTTTTGCTGGGAGGGTCTATGGTTCCTGGTGGAGGATCTATTGTTGCTGGGAGGGAACTACTGTTGAGGGAGGGGTCTATTGTTGCTGGCTTCTGGAGGGTCTATTGACGCTGGCTGCTGGGAGATCTGTTTTTGCTAGTGGGGGCCTATGGTTACTGGGGAGGTTTATTGTTGCTGGTGGAGGATCTATTGTTGCTGGGAGTGAACTTCTGTTGAGGGAGGGGTTTATTGTTGATGGCTTCTGGAAGATCTATGGGGGTATTTTATTGTGGTAGCTCTATTGTTGCTGTGGGCATTTATTGTTGCTGGGCAGATCTATTGTTGCTGGTGGGGGATAATTGTTGATGGGGGGTGTCTATTGTTGTTGGCTGTAGGGGATCTATTTTACTGCTTTTCTTGTTTATTAGTATCAAATTCCATACAAATTACTTGGTTCTGTATTCTCTAAAAGAGGTGGTACTGGAAGGTGGATAGGGGGTGGAACCAAGGGACGGTGCTCAGAGGTGGGTATGGGGTGGAGACAAGGGGAGATTCAGAAGGGGGGAGTACCTGTACCTATCCCCTGAAAAAAAAAGCCCTGCTGACAGGTAAGATGAATAACATTGATTATCTTGTTACAGTGGCATCTAAAGGTGGGTGGGAAATATTAGACAGTGGGAGAACATGTTGTCCCTGAAGTTGATGTGTCGAAAGCAGAAAAAATGAGCATCACAAGTTGTGTTATTTGGGGCTGCGCAGCTGTAGACTGGTCAGAGTGCCCACGCTGACCCCTATCCACAGCCAAATGCCCTAAAATGGGCATGTGAGCATCAGAATTGGACCACGGAGCAGGAGGTCCAGAAGGTGGCCCGGTCTGATGAATCAAGTTTTCTTTTCCATCATGTGGATAGCCGGGAGCGTCACTTACCTGGGGAAGAGATGGCACCAGGATGCAGTATGGGAAGAAGGCAAGCTGTGTGATACTTTGGACAATGGTCTGCTGAAAACCTTGAGGTGGGTGTTACTTGACACGTATCACCTACCTAAACCAAGTACACCCCTTGATGAAAATGAGGTTCTCTGATGGCAGTGGCCTCTTTCAGCAGCATAATCTGCCCTGCCACATTGCAAAAATTGTTCAAGGGAAGTTTGAGGAACCCAACAACGAGTTTGGAGTGTTGACTTGGCCTCCAAATTCTTCAGATCTCAATCCAATCAAGCATCGGTGGGATGTGCTGGAAAAACAAGTCCGATCCATGGAGGCCCCACCTCACAACTTACAGGACTTTAAGGATCTGCTGTTGACGGCTTGGTGCCAGATACCACAGAATACCTTCAGAGGTCTAATGGAGTCCATGCCTTGACAGGTCAGGGCTGTTTTGGCAGAAAAAAGGGGACCCACACAAAAAAGATGCTGGGTGCCACTTCAGGCTCCTGTCAGTTCAAGTCCGGGGAATAGCCGCTGGGGAGATCAGGCTAGGAAGGAGCTTGTTCAGTTCAATGCATACAGACAGGGAGAAGGATCATTCCAGGTGCCGCACATCCAACAAAACCCATAGGTAACAACAGTAAGAGCAACCTCAGGCCAGACTCCATCCAAGCCATGCCTGGGCTGGGCAAAACGCATCGAAGGCATGGTCTGGATGAAGTCTTGGCTGAGGTTGCTCTTACCATCGTTACCTATTGATTGTGTTAGATGTGTGGCCCCTGGAATGATCCTTCTCCCTATTTGCAAGAGGGGGACCTACTCAGTATAAGGTGGGTTCCTCTACTGCTACATAAAGGTATGGTTGATCAGTGTAAATTTCAGATATGGATTTTATAGCATAGTTACATCAGTCTTAGTATATACCAGGGGTCTCCAAACTTTCTAAACAAGGGGCCAAGGGGGGGCTAAGAAACGTACATAGCACCTGTGATCAGTAGGGAGTGGACTTGTGCCCCATTGTTCAGTGTCAGTGAGAGGAATAGTGCCCCATCATTGGTATCAGTGGGAGGAATAGTGCCCCATCATTGGTGTCAGTGGGAGGAATAGTGCCTCATGATTTGTATCAGTGGGAGGAATAGTGCAACATCATTGGTGTCAGTCAGAGGAATAGTGCCCCATGATTGGTATCAGTGGGAGGAATAGTGCCCCATCATTGGTGTCAGTGGGAGGAATAGTGCCCCATGATTGGTATCAGTGAGAGGAATAGTGCCCCATCATTGGTGTCAGTGGGAGGAATAGTGCCCCATCATTGGTATCAGTGGGAGGAATAGTGCCCCATCATTGGTGTCAGTGGGAGGAATAGTGCCTCATCATTGGTATCAGTGGGAGGAATAGTGCCCCATGATTGGTATCAGTGGGAGGAATAGTGCAACATCATTGGTATCAGTAGGAGGAATAGAGCCCCATTGTTGGTGTCAGTGGGAGGAACAATTACATAGTTAGTCTGGTTGAAAAAAGATACAAGTTCATCTAGTTCAACCAATAAAAACAAGCAAAAAGACAAAATTTGTTTACAATCCTTTATACACAATCCCATACCCACAGTTGATCCAGAGGAAGGCAAAAAACAGAGGAAAGCATGATCTAATTTGCTCCAGCAGGGGGAAAAAATCCTTCCCTATCCCCCAAGAGGCAATCAGTGCCCCATCATTGGCATCAGTGAGATGAATAGTGCCCCATCAATGGTATTAGTGGTAGAAATAGTGTCCTATCATTGGTATCAGTGGAGGAATAGTGCCCCATCATTGGTATTAGTGGTAGGGATAGTGCCCCATCATTGGTATCAGTGGAAGGAATAGTGCTCCATCATTTGTAGCAGTAGAGGAATAGTGTCCCATCATTGGTGTCAGTGGGAGGAGTAGTGCCCCATCATTGGCATCAGTGGGAGGAATAGTGCCCCATCATTGGTATCAGTGGGAGGAATAGTGCCCCATTGTTGGTGTCAGTGAGAGGAATAGTTACATAGTTAGTCTAGTTGAAAAAAGCTAGTTCATCTAGTTCAACCAATAAAAACAAACAACAAAACTAAATTTGTTTACAATGCCATATACCCAATCCTATATAGTTACATAGTTACATAGTAGGTGAGATTGAAAAAAGACCCAAGTCCATCAAGTCCAACCTATGTGTGTAATTATATGTCAGTATTACATTACATATCCCTGTATGTTGCGGTCATTCAGGTGATTATCTAATAGTTTCTTGAAGCTATCAATGCTCCCCGCTGAGACCACCGCCTGTGGAAGGGAATTCCACATCCTTACCGCTCTTACAGTAAAGAACCCTCTACGTAGTTTAAGGTTAAACCTCTTTTCTTCTAATTTTAATGAGTGACCACGAGTCTTTTTAAACTCTCTTCTGCGAAAAAGTTTTATTCCTATTGTGGGGTCACCAGTGCGGTATTTGTACATTGAAATCATATCCACCCCTGACCATTCTGAGTACTCCCCATTTATCACCACCCTCTGAACTCGCCCTTGTAGCCAGTTTTCAATCCATGTACTCACCCTATGGTCCATGACAACGGACCTTATTTTGTACAGTAAACATTTATGGGGAACTGTGTCAAATGCTTTTGCAAAATCCAGATACACCACGTCTACGGGCCTTCCTTTATCTAGATGGCAACTCACCTCCTCATAGAAGGTTAGTAGATTGGTTTGGCAAGATTGATTCTTCATGAATCCATGCTGATTACTGCTACTGATATTCTTATTACTAAAATCCTGTATATAGACCCTTATCATCCCCACCAAGAGTTTACATACTATTGATGTTAGGCTAACTGGTCTGTAATTCCCAGGGATGTATTTTGGGCTCTTTTTAAATATTGCTGCTACATTGGCTTTTCTCCAATCAGCTTGTACCATTCCAGTCAGTAGACTATCTGTAAAAATGAGGAACAACGGTCTGGCAATTACTTGACTGAGTTCCCTAAGTACGTTCGGGTGCAAGCCATCTGGTCCCGGTGATTTATTAATGTTAATGCTGGCCATACACTATACAGAAAATCGGCCGAACCCATTTTCGAAAAGCGAACGTTCGGTAGTGACCGCAAACGATCACGCCATCAGGTAAGTAAAGATTTTCGAACGTTAAATCGTTTATGAACATCAATGTATCGTTTTTTCATTCGTTTTTTGCATATATAAAGGAAGTGTCAAAATGTGTTTGACCTCTGAGTTTCTCAAGTCTAATTTTAATTCTGTCCTCTGTTAACCATGGAGGTACTTCCTGTGATGTACCTATACCCACAGTTGATCCAGAGGAAGGCAAAAAAAACAGCAAAGCATGATCCAATTTGCTCCAGCAGGGAAAAAAATTCCTTCCTGATCCCCCAAAAGGCAATCAGTGCCCCATCAGTGGGAGGAATAGTGTGTCATTGTTGGTGTCAGTGGGAGGAATAGTGCCCCATCATTGGTGTTAGTAGGAGGAAAAGCACCCCATGTCAGTGGGAGGAATAGTGCCCCATCATTGGTTTTAGTAGGAGGAATAGTGCCCCATGTCAGTGGGAGGAATAATGCTCCAAGGGCTGGATAAAGGCAAGCAAAGGGCTGCATTTGGCCTGCAGGCCGCAGTTTGGAGACCATTGGTATATACCATAAAATGAAAGATAACAGGATTTTTTTTACAGATCTCTGGGGGTCTTGAGATGAAACGATTTGAGAAATTCTGGTGGTGAAATTTTTGCTAAAAGTGGTGATTCCCATTAAAGTGAGAAAGTCCTACCCAAACCATCTTCATCCTGAAGTACTGTACCATTTCTAATGTGGCTTTCGCTGAATAAGGCGAAAACTGGATGCAAATGGATTGAAAGGCTTCTGCAGGTTAAAAGATATTAATTTTATTATTATCACCCTCCAGGGACGTGATTCCAGCCCCTTTCCCTTTTTAAATGCGGTGGATTAGTGGAGGGGCGGTGAAAGGGTGGACCATCTTCTCCTCTGCACTGTCCTATGTCCAGTGTTTTGTGGTCAGAGTAATGCACTCCACTTACAGTGTGATGGAACGGCATTAATGTGCTCCAAATTCCACTATTGATCACTAAGCAGAGAGACGGGGAATAGAGAGCGGGGAGGGGCATTCGAAGACCTGGACCTAATGGTCAGGGAGGCCTTTACGAAATCTGGAGACCAGGAAAGGAAAGATATTGAGGACATTTTGGGTTGTTATTGCAGGATGTAAAACCCAATCACAAATCTCATGGAAACTTTAATATTTTCATCTTTTCTAAAAGGGTTTTCCGTATTTTCAGGACATTTCAATTACCTTTGCAATGGGTTTGCTCATTTTTTTTTTTGTTTTTTTTTTCCGTCTAGGGCACAGTTAAGAAGCAATATCTTATCTTATCCCTTGCTTCTGTGGGCTTCATCCTTCTCATGCAACTGGTTCCCCAAAGCCACTTCTTTAAGGAGCTCCATCACTTGCAGGCATTGTGATGGGGATACTGATGTAAGGGGGACTCTGACAGAGACACTGATTTAAGAGGAACCCCAATATAATAGGGGGGTCTGATGGAGACACTGATGTAAGTGGGGACTTACTTCAGTGTCCCGATCAGAGTGCTCCCTTACGTCAGTGTCCTTATCAGAGTACCCCCTTATATCAGGGTTCCTCTTTCATCAATGTCTCCTTTAGATTCCCCTTGGTATTGGGGTTCCTCTTACATCAGTGTCTCCTTCAGAGTCCCCACTTACACCAGTGTCCCCATCAGAGTCCCACTTACATCAGAATCCTCCCTTACATCAGTTTCTCCATCAAATTCCACTCTTAGATGAGGGTTCCCCTTGCACCAATGTCTCTGTGAGATTCAACCTTTTATTGGGGGATGTTTCTACATCAGTGTCTTCTATAAGAGTCCCCCCTTACACCAGTGTCCTCATCCGATTCCCCACTTACATCAGGGTCTCCATCAGAGCCCCCCTTATATCAGTGTTCCCATCAGAGTCCCCATTACATCAATGTCTCCATCTGAGTCACCCTTACTGCAGTGTCCTCATCAGAGTTCCACCTTACGTCAGTATCCCCATCAAAGCCCCCTTACATTGGTGCCCCCCTTACTGCAGTGTCTCCATCAGAGCCCCCACTTACATCAGGGTGCCCATCAAAGCTCCACTTACATCAAAGTCCCAGTCAGATTCCCCCTTACATCAGATTCCCCCCTTACATCAGTTTCCCAATCAGATTCCTCCTTACATCAGATTCCCCCCTTACGTCAGTGTCTCCATCTGAGTCGCCTTAACTGCAGTGTCTTCATTAGAGTTCCACTTTATGTCAGTGTCCCCATTAAAGCCCCCCTTATATTGGTGTCCCCCTTACCACAGTGTCTCCATCAGAGTCCCCACTTACATCAGGGTACCCATCAAAGCTCCACTCACATCAAAGTCCCAATCAGAATCCCCTTTACATCAGATTCCCCCCTTACATCAGTGTCCCAATCAGTCCCCCTTACATCAGATTCCCCCCTTACATCAGTGTCCCAATCAGTCCCCCTTACATCAAATTCCCCCCTTACATCAGTGTCCCAATCAGAGTCCCCCTTACATCAGATTCCTCCCTCACATCAGTGTCCCTATCAGAGTCCCCCTTACATCAGATTCCCCCTTACATCAGTGTCTCCATCTGAGTCACCCTTACTGCAGTGTCCTCTCTAGAGTTCGACCCTACGTCAGTGTCCCCATTAAAGCCCCCTTACATTGGTGTCCCCCTTACCGAGGTGTCTCCATCAGTGTCCCCACTTACATCAGGGTACCCATCAAAGCTCCACCTACATCAAAGTCCCAAACAAAGTCCCCCTTACATCAGCCCGCCCCCCCTTACATCAGTGTCCCAATCAGAATTCCCCCTTACCTCAGTGTTCTCATCAGACCCCCCTTACATCAATGTCCATACCAAAGTCCCCCCTATTTCAGTGTTCTCATTAGATCCCCCTTACATTAATGTCCTTACCAAAATCCCCATTATCTCAGTGTCCCCATCAAAGCCCCCCTTTACCTCAGTGTCCTCATCAGAGTCTTCCTTTACACAAGTGTCCCAGTCAAATTTCCCTTTCCTCTGTGTCCTCATCAGAGTCCCCCCTTACATCAGTGTATCCCATCAGTGTTCCCCTCATATGAGTGCCTCGATCAGGGTCCGCCTTATATCAGTATCCCCATCTGAGTCCCCCTTACCTCAGTGTCCTCATCAGATTCCTCCTTTACATCTGAGTCCTCCTTATATCAGAGTCCTCCCTTACAGTGTACCAGTACTCAGTGTACAGTGTTCAGTGTACCATTGTAAGTGAGGGCGCCAAGGTCTTGCCCACATTCCGGAGTGTTAGAGGAAAGAGGATAACGTTGGCTGCCAAAGAAGTGAGGGCTAAGGTAAGTCCAATGGTACCATAGGCATGAACGGAACATTTAACCCTTACAGTGCTGGAGGTGCCCCACTGCCAGGGTAATTTTGAAGTTTCCCCAGAGTGCAGCTTTGGTTAAAATGCTAATACCCGGTGATCCTGCCATGATGGTCCCTGTTAAGGCACTTCTTTATGTTTATTTTTCACAGTCTGTATTTGTAAAATTTAGGGAGCACTGAGATACATCTACAGCCTGGACAATGGCCAGGAGGAGCTGGCACAGCACCAATTTTACCTCCATCAATTTATTAACGATGATGTCCAACCGTGTCATGTTAAATACCTCTGTTAATTTCACGAGTGCTCCTGCTGTAAAACCTCGGCAGGCTCGTATTCCAGTCACTAATGCTCATGTTAAATAGAGACTGTCGATGCCAGGACGTTAATTTTACATGAGATAAAGTCAGCCCGAGATTGATAGCTGGATTAAAGGGAACAAATGCAGTACTGGTAAGTCTTTAAGGACCAGCCAGCTTCTACATGCAACTTAAATACCGTTTCTAATGTCCATTAATTTAAGTGACTACTGCTGCTAAATCTTTACAATCATAAAACTGGATTAGCTGCCAGGGTTGTGTTCTGTAGTGATAGGCAGAATGAGGAAAACTGAAAACTATAAGGGTATTAAAGAGTCAGTATACCCAGAAGGGATATTTTTGTTATATCAAAAATGTGAAGTGAATAAAAGGATTTTTATAACAGTTCTTACCATTTTTATTCGACAAAAATCTTTTCGAGAAACCTTTAACTCAACAAACACTCTCTTCATTGCAATAACCCTCTTGTGCCATCGCTCAGACATATTACAACCATATCCGAGTTACTAACCAAGATCCCAACGAAGCACTTTTGGTGGTGGCAAGATCAGAAGGACCTCCCACTATCTTGTTCTGACTGGTCAACTTCAACCATTGCCTGTTGTTGATTCAATAAAATATTTTATGACCAGCAAGATCTGTAGTAAAACATATATGCTTGTCCATCTGTATAAATAATTTGTAATTTACATCTACATGAAGAACTATTCCCCCCCACCCAATCTTCTGGATGTACTCAAGATGGAAATTCTGATAAGTCCCATCAAACAAGACCCTTGATGTTCTCACTTAGCTTAAAACAGTTTCCATCTATAAAATCAGAACTGCTTAGTCCCATGTATGATGACTCTAAGCTTAAATTCACGTCTGTGGAAATATTAATGTGGAAAGACTGTTCATCTCCAGTCCCATGGGAGATTAGACCTCTGTTTACAATAAACTGCAGGGTCACCAATAATGAGATTAAATCTATATATTTTTTTTCCAGCTATGCTTGTTTGCAACTATTCTGGAAGCTTCACGCTACTCCCAGAAAAGGTTTCCTTTAAATTCATTTTTTTAAGCCCTGTGGTACAGTAGGCACACTCAAAACTAACACCAGGTGCAAAAAAAAGTGAGCACACAAAAAGTGAAGCACACAAAAATGTGCACAGGGTGTACACATGGTCCACCTCCGAAGAGAAAAGACCACGGGCCTTATCCCCCAGGGCACAAGACATCTGAGGATGACTGGGTACTCGTGGTCCACCCAGCCAAAACCAGGTGGATCCCATTCTTCTGGAGACCTGCAGAGGCAAGGCCCACACAAGTACTAGGTGGGGGTGGGGGAGAAAAGACCAAGGCCCTGATCCCCCAGGGCACAAGACATCTGAGGAGGACTGGGTACTCATGGTCCACCCAGCCAAAACCAGATGGATCCCATTCTTCTGGAGACCTGCCGAGGCAAGGCCAACCCAAGTACTAGGTGGGGGGAGAAATGTCACCAGCACACCATGGGTCTCCAAAATGGGTTCAAAGCTTTATTCAGTGTTCACATCGGTACAGCAATGATGTGATCACTGAACAAAGCTTTGGACCCATTTTGGAGACTATATGGTGTGCTGGTGGCATTTCTTGCTCTGATTACTTGCGGTTCCAGCCGGTGGTCGCTTCAGCATCCACTTACTGTATACATACAGACACTTCTACAGGAACATGTGTGTTGGGAATAGTGCGTTGCAAATACCAGATGGGGCTTTCCTGAAGAGGGAACCCTTGGGAGGGGGAGAACCTGTCCATAAGGCCACATGCCCCCCCCCCCCAAGACTTTCAGGACAAGTCTGAGAACCTAAATCCCACTAATCAAAAGTAAATAAAGTGCTTACATGCTGTGCAAAAAAGTGCAAAATAAATACTTTCACGGCGCTAAAGTGCAAAAAAGATTTATGCTTTGATTAAGGGGTTGTGTTACATGGCAGGGTCTCTGGGCTACTTGTGGGCCTTCAAGCCAAAACCAGGTGGAGCCCATTTATTAACCACTTAAGCCCAGGAAGGATTTGCCCCTTTAATGACCAGGCCATTTTTTGCAATACAGCACTGCGTCGCTTTAACTGACAATTGTGTGGTCGTGCAACGTTGTACCCAAACAAAATGTATGTCCTTTTTCCCTACAAATAGAGCTTTGTTTTGGTGGTATCTGATCACCTCTGCGGTTTTTATGTTTTGCGCTATAAACAAAAAAAGAGCGACACTTTTGAAAAAAACACATTATTTTGTACTTTTTGCTATAATAAATATCCCCATTTTTTTTTAAAAAACAAATCTCTTTATCAGTTAGGCCGATATGTATTCTTTATTCTTCTACATATTTTTGGTAAAAAAATGCAATAAGGGTATTTTGATTTGTTTGCGCAAAAGTTATAGCGTCTATAACCTTCCTTCTCTTCACTGTCGCCTAATTGCCAGCTTCTATCCCTCCACAGTTACTCAGCTGTTGATGATATCCTGTTCGTCAGTCCTGCTTACTTAAGCCGTCCAGCCCAAAGGATCTCTGCCTTCGCATTGGTCAACATCACAGAGACTGCATTCCTGTTTAAAGACTTGTTTGGCTGACATCCCTTCTGGCTCCAGATCCTGCTTACTGTTCCACTACATTGATCCCTGACTTCTGGCTTGGCTGACTATCCGTTTTGGTTACTGAACTCTGGCTATGCTTTGACTACGTTTGTTCTTTTTACTTTTATTATTAAACAAGTGTGATTTAACTGTACTTCTGTCTTGGTCTAATTTCATGGTATCTGACAGGAATATATTTATGGCATTTTTATTATTATTTTTTTTTTTTTATTAGTAATGGCGGCGATCTGCGATTTTTATTGGGGACTGCGACATTGCAGCAGACAGATTGGGCACTTTTGACACTTTTTCGGGACCAGTGACATTTATACAGTGAACAGAGCTAAAAATAACCACTGATTACTGTATAAATGTCGTTGGCAGGGAAGGGGTTAACACTAGGGGGCGATCAAGGGGTTAAATGTGTTCCCTCACTGTGTGTTCTAACTGTGGGGGGGATAGGACTGAATGGGTGAGGAGACATATCGCTGTTCCTACCATATCGATTTAAAGAGCCGACGTACCATGACGGCGATTCGCGCAGCTGTGCCAACCTGCCGCAGTACAACTGCGGTGGCTGGTCGGCAAGTAGTTAAGGGACCTGCCAAGGCAAGGTCCACCCAAGTACTTAGTGGGGCTCCTCCAACAGGAGACCCCATAGGAGGGGAGAACTTGACCATAAGGCCACGTGCCCTCCCTCCAAGATTTTCGGGGCAAGTCCCTGGACCTACTTATCAGGAGTATGTAATGTGCTGTGCAGAAAGTATAAAATGTACAAACATAAAAGAGGTGATAGTTTCAGGTCAGTCCAAAGGGGTATGTCAGCATTTTTGGGGATGCTGGAGTGTTACACCATCTGTACGTTTCTTCTATCAACCTGGCACTCTAATGATGAGATCTTTGGGTTCCAGGTTCTACACACTATGGTATCTCTGACATAGTGATCACATGAGTTTATTTGTAAACAATGTATACAGACTGGTATAAATTGATCTAAATTCCTACTCTCAATAAAGCCCATCTATACTGAGCGATGAAGGTGTTAGTTTTGGCCTTCTTGTATAGTCTGCTATCTGACTTTACATTGGATTTGTTTTGTACCTGGACTATTAACTTGTAGTGTGACCCTTTAGTCTCAATTCCATTTATTTGCATTACAACCCAAGGAAATTGCGGGAATCCTTTGGTTTGTAGAAGCCGCCAGATCGGAATCTAAATACCCTGCATGAACGCCACTGCAACACTATTGGACAGTAACACCAATAGTACAGTTCCAAGGTTCCATCACTACCCACCCTTTCCCACAAGCAATAAATACCTGGCAGATGTAATAACACTTCCACACTCTGTTTAAAACTAGAAAAAAAAAAGTATACACATTTTAAAGCTCAATGACAAAATTAGAATATTATTATTATTATTTCAGGTACTTATATAGCACCATCAATTTACGCAGCGCTTTACATATATATATTATACATTCACATCGGTCCCTACCTTCAAGAAGCTTACAGTCTAAGGTCCCCAACTCACATTCATACATACACCTACTAGGCCCAATTTAGACAGGATCCAATTATCCTAGCATGTCTTTCGAGTGTGGGAGGAAACCAGAGTACCCGGAGGAAACCCACGCAGGCACAGGGAGAACATGCAAACTCCAGCCAGGCAGTGTCATGGTTGGGATTCGAACCAGTGAACCTTTTTAATGTCCAAATTGGGCCCAAAGTGTCAATATTTTGTGTGGCCACCTTTATTTTCCAGCACTGCCTTAACCCTCTTGGGCATGGAGTTCACCAGAGCTTCACAGATTGCAACTGGATTCCTCTTCCACTCCTCCATGACGACATCACGGAGATGGTGGATGTTCGAGTCCTTTCACTCCTCCACCTTACATTTGAGGATGCCCCTCAGATGCTCAATAGGGTTTAGGTCTTGAGACATGCTTGGCCAGTCCATCATCTTTACCCTCAGCTTCTTTAGCAAGGCAGTGGTTCCCTCAATAAACTGTAGCTCCCCAGTGCCAGCAGCACTCATGCAGCCCCAGACCATGACACTCCCACCACCATGCTTGACTGTAGACAAGACACACTTGTCTTTGTACTACTCACCTGGTTGCCGCCACACACGCTTGACACCATCTAAAGCAGATAAGTTTACCTTGGTCTCATCAGACCACAGCACATGGTTCAAGTAATCCATGACCTTAGTCTGCTTGTCTTCAGAAAACTGTTTGTGGACTTTCTTGTGCATCATCATTAGAAGAGGCTTCCTTCTGGGACGACAGCCATGCAGACAAATTTGATGCAGTGTGCGGCGTATGGTCTGAGCACTGACAGGCTGACCCCCCACCCCTTCAACCTCTGCAGCAATGCTGGCAGCACTCATATGTCTATTTCCCAAAGACAACCTCTGGATATGACGCTGATCACGTGCACTCAACTTCTTTGGTCGACCATGGCGAGTCCTGTTTCGAGTGGAACCTGTCCTGTTAAACTGCTGTATGGTCTTGGCCACCGTGCTGCAGCTCAGTTTCAGGGTCTTGGCAATCTTATTATAGCCTGGGCCATCTTTTTGTAGAGCAACAATTCTTTTTTTAAGATCCTCAGAGAGTTCTTTGCCATGAGGTGCCATATTGAACTTCCAGTGACTAGTATGAGAGAGTGAGAGCGATAATAACAAATTTAACACACCTGCTCCCCATTTACACCTTAGACCTTGTAACACTAACGAGTCACATGACACCGGGGGAGGAAAAATGGCTAATTGGGCCCAATTTGGACATTTTCACTTAGGGGTGTACTCACTTTTGTTGCCAGCGGTTTAGACATTGATGGCTGTGTGTTGAGTTATTTTGAGGGGACAGCAAATTTACACTGTTATACAAGCTGTGCACTCATTACTTTACATTGTAGACAAGTGTCATTTCTTCAGTGTTGTCACATGAAAAGATATAATAAAATATTTACAAAAATGTGAGGGGTGTACTCACTTTTGTATGTGTTTTGTAAAAAAATTTTTTGGTCTGAGTATAGATCTAAGTTTGTCCTAAGCATGTTTGAAACCACTTACTGTTGACTGATGACTCCCTACCTCTGCGTGTGAGGGGTGTACTCACTTTTGTGAGATATTGTATGTTCAGGGTGGTACAAACCAGCGACTCCTGCAGGGCTACCGCTGCAATAGGCTGTAACTGTTTTTATTACAAGATGTTAATATATGTATTGTCTCAGATTGACTGAAAACAATCGTTTCTCTTTCTGGTTTATTGCTTTTGTTGCAGCTCTTCAAAAGAAATAATAAACAGACTCTCGTGCATTGAGAAAGGAGGACAATCATGAAAATATGATGCACCAAAAATGTGAAAATGCGAAAAAAAATCAAATCAAGAATTAATTTCAGGTAAACATTAACAGTAATAAATGCAAATGTGCGCCTGTAGTTCCCCTTTAAGTGTGAGGAATAATCAGGAGAACGTATTTACTTGTTAAACAGATTATTAGAAATGAGAGTTTTTACTTGACTCTGTCTACACATGGCTGCCATTCACAACCTCCCAAGGACAGGAGGCTAGGCTATATTTTGCTAATCAGTGCAATATATTGGAAGGGTGTCAGTATATTTTATGAGCCTGCAGTAATCTTTGGCTTTCATTGTCCGGTAAATCTTAGTGACAGTTATGAGAGTGCGTGCAAACGAGGACTCCTGTCAAGGCCATCTGGTCGCGCACTGTCACAGCTCGTTACGAGGCATCTCCACCCCGGGGGACCAAATCTCTGTCCTGTAGGTAGGAATGACAGAGCTGATCTCAGCAATGGGACGCTAATGTACTGCTGGATATCTCATTCTGCCAACCTGACACAATCCGTAGCGGAGAGGGCACCTTGTGGGGCCGCCGCAGGACAAGCGCAATTTGTAAACCTAAGAATTGATTGACTTAAAGGGCTTCTTTACTGAACTTCAGATTTGCCCAGTCCTCCCATGAACTTCCTAATAGTTGAAGTACCGTTCCAGTCGTTTTTTATTTTTTTATTTTGGACGGGGCAGGAAAAGATTAGAACCTGCAGTGGACATTTCTTCTCACTTGCAATGTGGTTACCAAAAAAAGGAAGTACATCATCTCCCCAATAGAGGCACAAGCAGTAAATATGTTTTTAGGTAGTGGAGAAGGATGAGAACTCACCAAAATTGGACAATAGAATTTTGGAAAAACTTTATCTGGTCAGAATTTGGTGTAAACAACATGAAAGCATGGATCCATCCTGCCTTGTATCAATAGTTCGGGCTGGTGGTGGTGGTGTAATGGTGTGGGGGGGTGTTTTCTTGGCACACTTTTTGCCCCTTAGTACCAATTGAACATTGTTTAACCACTTTAGCCCCGGAAGATTATACCCCTCTTCCTAACCAGAGCACTTTTTGCGATTCGGCACTGCGTCATTTTAACTGACATTTGCGCAGACGTCCGACGTCGCACCCAAACAAAATTGACGTCCTTTTTTTCCCACAAATAGAGCTTTCTTTTGGTGGTATTTTATCACATCTGCGGTTTATATTTTTTGCGCTATAAACAAAAAAAAGAGCCACACTTTTGAAAAAAACACAATATTTTGTACTTTTGCTATAATAAATATCCCCAATAAAAAAAAAAAAATTCTTCATCAGTTTAGGCCGATATGTATTCTTCTACATATTTTTGGTAAAAAAAATTGCATTAAGGATGTTTTGATTGGTTTGCGCAAAAGTTATAGCGTCTATAACCTTCCTTCTCTGAGCTGGCCACTCAGCTGTCGCCTAATTACCAGCTTCTATCTCTCCACAGTTACTCAGCTGTTGATGATATCCTGCTCGTCAGTCCTGCCTACTTAAGCCGTCCAGCCCAGAGGATCTCTGCCTTAGCCTTGGTCAACATCACAGAGACTATCTCCTGCATTCCTGTTTAAAGACTTGTTTGGCTGACAACTTGTTTGGCTCACGTATTTGATCACCTCTGCGGTTTTTATTTTTTGCGCTATAAACAAAAAAAGAGCGACAATTTTGAAAAAAAAGCAATATCTTTTCCTTTTTGCTATAATAAATATCCCCCAAAAATATAAAAAAAAACAATTTTTTTCCTCAGTTTACGCCGATATGTATTCTTCTACATATTTTTGGTAAAAAAAATCGCAATAAGCGTATATTGATTAGTTTGAACAAAAGTTATAGCGTCTACAAAATAGGGGATAGTTTTATGGCATTTTTATTATTCGTTTTTTTTTTTTATTAGTAATGGCGGCGATCTGCGATTTTTATCAGGACTGCGACATTATGGCGGACACATCGAACACTATTTTGGGAACATTGTCATTTATACAGCAATCAGTGCTAAAAAAAATGCAGGAAAGGGGTTAACCACTAAGGGCGATCAAGGGGTTAAGTGTGTCCTAGGGAGTAATTTTAACTGTGGGGGGGGTTGGGATACCTAGGACATGACAGCGATCACTGCTCCCGATGACAGGGAGCGGTGATCTCTGTCATATCACAAGGCAGAACGGGGAAATGCCTGGTTTACATAGGCACTTCCCCGTCTGCGGCTCAGTGACACGATCGCCGGGAGACCGGCGGACACCGAGTCCGCGGGTCCTGCGGGCATGGTCACGCTCTACGCAGCAGCGAGCGCTGGCCCGCCATTTAAAGGGGACGTACAGGTACGCCCATTTGCCCATGGATGCCATTGTGCCGACGTATATTGGCGTGCAGCGGTCGGCAAGTGGTTAAACACCACAGCCTACCTGAGTATTGTTGCTGACCATGTCCATCCATTTATGACTACACTGTACCCATCTTCTGATGGATACTTCCAGCAGGATAATGCATCATGTCACAAAGCTCCAATCATCTCACCACTGGTTTCTTGAACCTGGCAATGAGGTCACTGTACTCCAATGGCCTCCACACTCACCAGATCTCAATCTAATAGAGCACCTTTGGGAAGTGGTGGAATGGGAGAGTCACATCATGGATGTGCAGCCGACAAACCTGCAGCAACTGTGTGATGCCATCATGTCAATATGGACCAAAATCTCTGAGGAATGTTTCCAACACCTTGTTGAACCTTTGCCACAAAGAATGAAGGCAGTTCTGAAGGCAAAAGGGGGTCCAACCCAGTACTAGCAAGGTGTACCTAATAAAATGTCCGGTGAGTGTATATTGGCATTTTGCAAGGTTGTAAACCCTAGGTACCTGGGATGAATTTATTTTCATATTTTAGGATAATTTTAAATAAGTAAGGAGCTTAAAAAAGAAAAGTGAAGAGTTACATCCTTATCAACTATGCATTCTACAACAATATTGAATCAAGGGGAGACATGGGACTTTTGAGGCACACCATTTTATATAAAACCATCTTTTATTCAATACAAATTTGAAAAAAAAAAACAAAGAATGAAGGCAGTTCTGAAGGTAAAAGGGGGTCCAACCCGCTACTAGCAAGGTGTACCTAATAAAGTGGCCAGTGCGTGTATCTTCCTGTTAACAAAAAAAGGTTATTTGCTTTTGTTTACCTCATAGTGCGGATTTTAAAAACAACCAAGAAATGTCTTTCTGAAAAATATCTCATTTTATTAATTCTTTTTTAAAAATCTGTCTCATTAAAAGGTTTTTAAAAAAAAAACTTTTTTTGTTCAAACAGAAAAGCATAGTAACATAGAAGTCCAATCTGAAGTTGGTATAACCAATAGTGAGTAGTAATCCCAGCAATTCTTTTTAATCCGCAACCATCTATGTCTTGATTGCCAGCTTTATCCACGGACTGGGACGTCCAACGCGATTGGAATTTCACAACTGTTTGTATCTTCCTCAGGAATATAGCACCACCCTGCAAATACAGATGACTTTAGCAACTTATCACCAAACAAAGAATTTCATGCCATGCTTTAAAATTGCGCACGCCCGCGCAGCGGCTACAAACAACGTAAGTTTTACTATCCATAGGCGAGGCTTTAAAAGCCTTTGCAGGTTACCACTTTAGATTTACACAAGAGGTCTGGTGCTAGAATTACTGCCCATGATCTGACATTCATGGTGATACCTCACATGTGTGGGACGGTCGCCTATTTGTGCGCAGAAACGATGGGACAGGAACACTTTGATTTTGATTTTTTGCTCATTTATTTTTTTTTGCTGTCACAAGTAATGTAAACATCCTTGTGACAGCAATAGGCATGTGACAGGTACTCTTTATAGAGAGGTCTGGGGTCTCAGAGATTGGTGTGATAAAATGCTTTTAAAAATGGCGTTGTTTACATCCGGGCAAACTGCAAGTGATTTCAGGTCATCGCGTTCCAGTTCCTTCTATCATAGAGATGAACAAAGCGGTTACAGTCTTTGTTTGTCTCTATAATCAGCTGGCGAAAGCCCTGGCTGGTTTACCTGTTGTCCCGGTGGGTCAGGACAGCCCCATGAAGCCATGAAGGCAGTGGGGGGGGGGGCCTCCCGCTGCTTGTAAAAGCAATCAAGCTGCTAGTTAGCAGCTAGGATTGCCTTTACAAGAGAGCTGACTGTCGGCTCTAAAAAATGGCACCATTCCGGTATAAGTCTAGTGACGTACAGGTCCATGGCTGGTTGGCAAGTTGAAAACACTTTTCAACATTGCACTTACAGCAAACATCATAGGACCAGATGTCTTTTCATGTGAAGAACGGGCAGATAGTTATCCCCAGTGGTGGAACCACTGACACACAAGAACCTATTGGGCCCCTATCTCTTGCTGCCACCGTAAATTAAAAAAAGGAAAAAACTCCATGAAAAATGGGACCAAAAGTAAATAAATTGGTCTAAAATAGCATAAATGATTTAAAAGTGGACCTTATCTAACCCCCTAATTGGAAACCACCATCAAAAGCTTTAATATAAATTATTTCAAGGTGACGGAGAATGAGAAGGAAGATCCTCCTCCCCAAGAAGTCAGACAAATTTGCAAAAACAATGTCAAAAGTTCCTCTCAATGTTATACTATTCCCCTTTATTGCCAAAGTTCAAAAAGAAAAATATTACCAAGACCAAATGATTACTCACAAAAAAGAAAGAATTGGTAGCCACCATTAAAGATGTTTTCCTAATATTCTCTGCTCCATGGTTCCAGCCGATAGAGACTCTGTATCCTCTCCAAGCAAGGACTGCCTGTCCCTTCCTGCACTGAGGTGATATCTTCCTGTTTGGTCTACAGAACAGGAAGTGCAGTGATGTCTTCCAAACAGAGACCTAACTGAGGTTATAACCCTTCCCCACTAAACCAAAACCAAAAACAATACAATAAAAGTTCAAGTTCCGGCAATAATGTTTTACTGGTATTAACCTTTTGTAGCTGAAACTACTCTTTGGTATGTGTTCATAAATAAGCATGGCAAGTCATACAATATGGCAAGTAAAAAAATGTCTTTGTCTACTTCCCAAAAGGCTGTTACAGCTTCTAAATTGCAAAAGAGGATGGCTTGTTTGACTTAAAGCTGCACCCTAAAGGACAATTTCCGCTTTATGTCCTCCTCCCCCACTCTTCTTGTGAAACTTTTTTTTGAGGGAGTGAGCTGGTTCTGACAGGTACCGGCTCCCACTTCTAGTTGGATTGCCTAGGCTAGAGTTTCTCAACTAGGGTTCCTCCAGAGGTTGCTAGGGGTTCCTTAAGCAATTTCAGCCTCTTAGATAAGTTCCCACTGACACCATTGAACATTTTAGCTATCTGTAAGGGGGTAATTCCACCCACTGACCACAGGTGTAAGGAGCATTATTCCCATTGACCATCACACTAATGTATGATGAGTTGTAGATATAGTCATTTTTAGAAGGGGTTCCCTGAGACCAAAACATTTTTTTAAGGCTTACTTTGCGTTGAAAAGGTTAAAAAAGGCTAGCCTAGGTGATTTTACCTGAAGTTCTCCCCCACTCCCTGCCCACAACCTTCTGGGACACCTCATAAGTCCCAGAAGGCTACGGAACCATTCACTAAGCGCAATGCAGCACGCGCATGCGCAGTAGAAAGCTGGCTGTGAAGCCGCAAGGGGCCAGCGCCAGGGACCCAAGTACTGACGAAGAACTGGCTCAGGTGAGGATGGCACTGGATCCCTGGACAGGTAAGTATCCTTTATTAAAAGTCAGCAGCTACAGTATTTGTAGCTGTTGACATGAAATTTTTTTCAAACAGGGTGAAGAACCTCTTTAAAGTGAAACTATTCTCATCTCCACTCCAGCTCTCTTGCCACCACCATATTCTTGACGGCTTATTCCAGATTTGGGATCTTCAGCCACCTTGATCGACCAAGCCGAGATAATGTAAAGGGATTGTACATTGAGCTGTGCATGTGTAGCTCAGCATTAATGCCGCGTACACACGGTCGGAATTTCCATCAGAAAGAGTTCGATGGGAGCTTTGCAACGTATATTCCGACCGTGTGTATGCCCCATCAGACTTTTTCCATCGAAAATTCAGACGGACTTAGAGAACATGTTCTCTATTTTTCAGACGGAACAAATTACTATCGAAAAAACTGCTCATCTGTATGCTGTTCCGACGAGATTAGCAGAAGGAGCCCAAAGGGTGGCGCACTGGCTATTGAACTTTCTTTTTCTAGCACCTTTAGAGTTTATTCCGACGGCAAAACCGGTCGTGTGTACAGGGTAGAGATGGGCTGTCTGTTCGGGTCGAACATGAGTTCAACTTGAACATTGAACATTGGCTGTTCGCCCCTTCACTGAATAGCGAACAATTTGCGGTGTTCGCTGCAAATTCGAAAGCCGTGGAACACCCTTTAAAAGTCTATGGGAGAAATCAAAAGTGCTAATTTTAAAGGTTAATATGCAAACTATTGTCATAAAAAGTGTTTGGGGACCTGGGTCCTGCCCCAGGGGACATGGATCAATGCAAAAAAAGTTTTAAAAATGGACGTTTTTTCGGGAGCAGTGATATTAATAATGCCTAAAGGGAAACAATAAATGTTTCCCTTTAGGCATCAAGTCCCGGGACATGACGGGACTTCCCTGTGGCATTCCCCGTGACGTCACAGGGAAGTCCCATCAAGTCACTGTGGGTGCGGAGCGGCCCGAGGAGAAGAAGATAGAAGACGCCACGGAGGAGATCTGGACGAGAACGTCGGAGGAAGAACCAGAAGAGCCAGAAGAACCAGAAGAAGAAGAAGATGAAGGAAGATAGAAGAAAGAAGAAGCATTTAAATAAAGGAATTGTCAAAAACTGTCTCTTGTCATTTTTAACATTTTTGACAGTTTTTTTGTGAAATGGTAGGGGTAAGTACCCCCTTACCATTTCACACAGGGGGGGCGGGATCTGGGGGTCCCCTTGTTAAAGGGGGCTTCCAGATTCCGATAAGCCCCCCGCCCGCAGACCACCGGCCAGGGTTGTGGGGATGAGGCCCTTGTCCTCATCAACATGGGGACAATGTGTTTCGGGGGGCTACCCCAAAGCACCCTCCCAATGTTGAGGGCATGTGGCCTGGTACGGTTCAGGAGGGGGGGCGCACTCTCGCCCCCCCCTCTTTTCCTGCGGCCTGCCAGGTTGCGTGCTCGGATAAGGGTCTGGTATGGATTTTTGGGGGGACCCCACGCCGTTTTTTTTTTTTTGGCGCGGGGTTCCCCTTAACATCCATACCAGACCTGAAGGGTCTGGCATGGAATTTAGGGGGAACCCCACGTCATTTTTAAAAAAAATTTTGGCTGGGGTTCCCTTTAATATCCATACCAGACCTGAAGGGCCTGGTATGGAATTTAGGGGGACTCCCACTTCATTTTTTTTTTTTTAATTTTGGTTCGGGGTTCCCCTGTGGGGAATTCCCATGCCGTTTTTATCAATGAACTTCTATGTGTATTGTCGGCAATGCAATAGCCGCGAGTAGTTTTAAATGGGTTTTTTCCTTCGAAATGTCATTTTGCTGTCAGACTGTTCTAAACACGGGAAACATGTGCCCCTTTACAGGCATACTATAGACACCCCCAGCTACGAAATTTAAAGGGATATTACACTTTTATTGTTTGACTTTAAGCATTATTAAAATCACTGCTCCTGAAAAAACGGCCGTTTTTGGGGACCCAGGTCCCCAAACACTTTTTATGACAATAACTTGCATATAAGCCTTTAAAACTAGCACTTTTGATTTCTCCCATAGACTTTTAAAGGGTGTTCCGCGGCATTCGAATTTGCCGTGAACACCCCAAATTGTTCGCTGTTTGGCGAACTTGCGAACAGCCAATGTTCGAGTCGAACATGAGTTCGACTCAAACTCGAAGCTCATCCCTAGTTCTGATGCATCCCTAGTGCGTGCATTTATATTCATACATGAGTGTATTGGGGGTGGGGGGCCTACACGTTTTGCATTTCCAGGTCAGTAACAAGAAGGGGAGTCTCCCTCACCTCTACCCGATGGCACTTGCCATGCTTATACCGGGCCCACCAATGGACGTGCAGAGCGGAAACATGGCAGGAAGCATGCTTTGGCATTACCCGGGTGTGTTGAAGTGATTTGGTGGCTGCAGAGCCTCTGGATCTCTTCCATCTGACAGCTGGTGGTTGGCTTGTCAGATTTACACACACTGCAGCTGCCAGGAGTGTATGTAAACCTTCCTCTTCCGCCGATATACTAGGTACATCAGTGCTAGTAAAAGAGTTAAGCCATGATAGAGTGGGAAACTTAAAAGCCCTGAAATGGGTTGGCTTGATTTCTTTGAAATTAATCATCTTGGACTCACAAAGCCTTCGGTGTGGTACTCTTGTTCTCCATACACCTCCCAGTGTTAAACTAAGGTGCCCTTGAGGCCTGTTTTTACTAGATAGCCACCCAAACAGAGTCACTGCACTATACAGTATGGACTTATGTGACCTATGCTTTACTGGGTACCTAAAAAACATGGGACCTTTCAGTATATGAGTGAGAGAGAAAGACTAGTGTCGTGGCTTAAGGTAAAGGAACTAGCAATACTTACCTAAATGACATGCAGTGAACAGTTGAAATTGTTGACAAAAAGGCTGAAACGTTTGATATACAGTATTTGAGTTATCCCATGTGAGAGAAGACATTTGGGGTAAACTTAGCTGTTGGATATCTGAACTTTAAAAATATTCTTCAATGTGTGCACCAAATGACTTTGCAAACCAATATATTACACTTGGATTTCTCAACATGGGTGAATGTCCTCTTCAGGGGGATCCATACTTTTGTGGTGAACTGCTGAATACAGGCCAGTTGGGCTCATTTAATGACTGGCCTTGAAGCAAATAAAAGGTTGCTGTTGCTTTGCCCTGGATGGACAAATCACGGGTTTTAATTGAAATGATCCATATCTCCTGTCTTTTGATGCTATTTGATGGGAGAGGTGAGTTATATATTTTCAACATAGAGAGAACTCTTAAAGATTTAAGAAAGAACGTAGAGGTTCCCATTTTGGAGAGTCAGAAACCATGCAAAATCTTTTTGCTATCTTTTATTTTTTTTGAGCGGCAATGGTCTTTTGTTGCATTACAAAACAACATACTTTTTGGGAATCCACCATATACACCGAAAATGCAGAGTTACTGTAAGTGCTACAGACGTTACTGGACTAAAAAGTGTCAAGAGGTTCCTGCCCAGACAGATTACAATCTCATTTAAATATTTCTTCCCATTTTGACATACATAAACATAAAAAAAAAAAAGAAATAAAAAACATGAACTAGACAACCAGGAAGATTGCACCAGATCCACATCCAAAATCTTACAGAGTAATTAAATAATATTACTATCATGATATATAAGCATAAGTGGAGGAAGAGTGATACCAGAAGTTCTTTGTTTTATTTACATATCAACTTTGGCACGGGAAACAAATTTCCACCCCTTTGTCTAATTTTACAACCATTTTGGACAAGTCCGTGTCTCGTGAAATTCGTTATTCTATTAAATAATAAATACTAACAATCGTACTGTAACATAAATTTATACACAAAGTTTACTCTTGATGTACAAGACGGATTATGATTGGCATGCCTTTGGAGATAGCATATTTGCATTATACAATTAAATATACGTACAATTTTTTTGCACACAGATTGCACTGCTTGACTGAAAATATATGGTTCAGTTACTTGCTGTTGTTTTCTGATATTCTTCAGCTCTCTGCAATTTAGGGTAGGCAGCAGTTTGGGGTAGGAATGCTCAGTTAGGTATATGTAATACTTATCCTGTCACCACCTCTTTGTGTACCCTTTACACTTTGTTTTACTCAGCGTCATAGTATAGTATAAAATGTAAGCAGACATTAGAAGGCTTGCTGCCATCACTATATCCCATTACTGTGCCCAAGAAATGACAATTATCTATTTTAAGGATACCTCACAATACCCCATTCATATGGCAAGCATGCTTTGAGTACCAAATTTCAGAAAACAATTCTTAAACCAAAGTCTTGGGCTGTATAGGTCAACTTGACCTTCCATACCCACTTTAGGCTTAGAAAATGGGGTTTCTTTGGTTCCCAAAACCATAGAGTTTTATAAACTATGGCAGAACCTAGGGTCCTATGTTGCCATGATAATGGTACCCTTTGCAGTACCTCAAAGGTTTTCTCTACCAGCAGCCTTGCATGATGTTGTTGATGTTGTACACCTCTTAGTCATCCTAATTCTACAGTGATATTATGCTTGACTTTGTGGAATTCTTTAAATTAAGTATATTTATTGTTATTCCTACCTACACATTTTTGTATACTAATAAAGCTTTGAGAATCGTGTTTTCATTTACTAGGTAATTCCAACCTTTGAGAGCAACCTTTAACCTAGGAGATGTCACTATTCTGGTTCCCCAAAGCCACAAAATTGGATAAAACTATAGCAGAACCAAAGAGGTCTATGTTGCAGAGTCAAAAGGTACCCATTGCCGTTCCTAGGAAGTGACAGTGATTTATTATGTTGGTTAACCCGACCTTTGACAGCATCCTTTAACCTAGAAGATCTCACTGTTCTGATACCCCAGAGCCACAATATGGTATTAAACTATGTCAGAACCTAAGAGTCTATGATGCAGAGTCAATAGGTACCCATTGCCATTCCTAGAAATTGACAGTGATTTATTCAGTGGGTTAACCCAGCCTTTGACAGCATCCTTTAACCTAGAACAGGGATCTCCAAACTATGGCCCTCCAGCTGTTGCAGAACTACACACCCCATGAGGCATTGTAAAACTCTGACATTTACAGACATGACTAGGGATGATGAGAATTGTAGTTCCTGAACAACTGGAGGGCCATAGTTTGGAGACCCCTGACCTAGAAGATCTCACTATTCTGGTTCCCCAGAGCCACAATATGGGATAAATCTATAGTGAAACCCAAGAGGTCTATGATGCAGAGCCAATAGGTACCCATTGTCGTTCCTAAGAAGTGACAGTGAATTATTCTGTGGGTTGATCTGGCCTTTGACAGCATCCTTTAACCTAGAAGATCTCACTATTCTGGTTCCCCAGAGCCACAATATGGGATAAAACTATAGTAGAGCATAAGAGGTCTATGATGCAGAGTTTATAGGTACCCATAGCCATTCCCAAGAAGTGACAGTGATCTATTCTGTGGGTTAATCTCAGCCTTTGGCAGCATCCTTTAACCAAGGAGACCTCACTATTCTGGTTCCCCAGAGCCACAATATGGGATAAAACTATAGTGGAACATAAGAGGTCTACGATTAAGTGCCAATAGGCACCTATTGCTATGCCCAGGAAGTGAATGGATTCTTACCTTACACTTACCTGATAAGATAATTGTATGCACTGTAAACATCAAGCTATGTGAATCATCTTTTAGTATTATGATTTATTTAACCCAGGGGATTTCTTAAATGTATTACCCTTTATGACTAAACAAGGCATTTTAGCTAAATGCCACATTCTTTAGGTGTAACCAGAGTTGAACAAATTCTGTATTACTAGGATAAATCATGAAAAAAATAAACTGCAGATCTGTGGCTAAATACGTACAGTTTTGTTTGGTATGTTTCCATGTTCCAGCAAACAGTAAGCCACATAATAAAAATCTTCAAAACACTTGGGCACTATGTTGCACAGTCAGTCCAGAGTTACTGGTTCCAGTTTTTCAGCTTAAAGGCTACTGGGTGTCAATAATATTACATAGCATGCTTTTGAAAACTCTCAAAGTCTACCAATAACAGACAGTTGACCATTAAAGTCCTCTTTCACGTCTATGTTTTGTACACTAGGCTACTAGACAGATGAAGAGTTGATGGATAACTTTACCATATCTCACAATTATAAGGCTGAAAGGCATAGCTTGACAAGTTGTGTTCCGACCTGGAACTTGTACTAGTAAGACTGTATGATGACATATCTGTCATTTAATATGGTGTTTTTGAGCAGTTGTGTTTATAATATGCATGTTTCCTTGGTTGTATATTTGTTGAGCTATTCAGGGTCTGTAGTCATAATGTGTGGATTTTGTAGTGAACGCTGCAATAGCTTGCAGAATTATAGAAATAGCTAGTATTGAAGTAGCTGACAAGACTCATTAAAGTAGTGACAAGATCCATAAAGACATATGTCTATGTTTCTGCACAGTTATAAGACGTTATGACAAGTGTCTCCCAAGTCCACTCTTGATTCAACCTCAGGGCTTCCTAAACTTTAGAAGACATCCTGAAGACATTCTGTCCAGTCCTCATCAGGGATTAACCTTTGGTAGAAGGACTTAGTACATGGACTTTAAATGTTAGCAAAGCTACTTTCAGAATAAATGGTCTTGTAGGGTTCAAGCTTTTGCTCCTAGTGGTTTGGTCCTCGTTTCTTTTGTCTCAGTTTTATTGTAGAATATCCAGATAAACTGGTGGTGCTTTCACTAGAGCTTGTAGCTTGCTGTGAATCTCTTTAATGTTGAGCCTCTGCTGAGGTTCTCTCTGCCAGCATCCTTGCATAATGTTGTATAACTCAGTGGGGCATGTCCTAGGTCTTTCCAGTTCTCGCCCTTGGGTGATGCATTCAATAGCCTACAAAGTAAAAAAAATGTTTAGGCTAGCAAAGACAAAAGGTATTATTACCAAGTAGGTGGTTCTTGGTACGTTTTTGAAGGCCAAGCATTTTTGAGTTTTGCTGTTCATACTGTATTATTAGCTTTGATATATCCACACACATACATTTATTTAGAAAGAAAGAGTTTTTCCAAGGACATATAAATTGTTAAAAAAAAATATGGATATGAGAATGGGGATAATAAAAGAATATGCATTGACACAGTACAATTACAATACGACTGGTTGGAAAAAGTAAAAGTTCAGTCGTTAGGTCGAGGTAGGATAGGTTTCTCTAAATAGATGAGTTTTTAGGAATCACCTTAAGGAGGAACTTCAGTTTGTTTTTTTCTTTTGTAAAAGTCAGCAGCTACAAATCAGGTACTTTCCAGTGCCTGGGGTCCAGCGCTGTCCTCTTGCAGTCGGTTCTTATTGCTGTGGGGCCCCAGCGCTGCCATCTTGAATATGGTAGCCAGCTGTGGCTTCCTGATGGCATGTAACATGTCCCAGGAGGCTGTGGGAGGGGCAGGGGTGGGGCAAGGGGTGACATCCTTGCCATGGCGAGGATTGCAGAAGTGGAAGAGGGTACCAATAAAAATCTGTAATCTCGCTACCCCCCTCCCCCCCAAAAAAAACTGTAACTCAGGGATCAGCGGGACTTCCCTTTCTGCATGAAGCTCTACTTTAGAGAAGACGGAGTAGGAAATATTCAGACAAATTGGTTAGGAAGTTCCGGAGGATGGAAGAGGCTCTGAAGAATTCCTGGAGATGAGCATGGGAGGAGTTGACAAGGCAGCTAGAAAACAGGAGTTACTGGGAGGACCACTTTCACTACCATTGTCATGGATTTAATCCCCCCTGTTGTACTCCCTTTTTAAATGAAAACTTCAGATCGGATGGCTAAACCTCTTTATATTGGCTTTGGCAGGTGTTCAGTTCTATAAATTTAGGTGCAGAGATCTGATCAGTATAGAATAGTGAAGAACTGTAAGGAGCTGACATTATATTCAACCCAGTAGAATCTATCCAAAGCTATAATAATAATTTTGGGCAAAAGAGGCCCTATAAGCCCTTGTAAATTGACTTTAGTATTTAGTTCCTGTGTCAATGGTCCTCGTGCCTGAGTGCCCAGCTCTCGGACATGAACAGGTTACCGCTAAGTGCAATTAACAGATTCAAGTACCTGTAAATAAAATTAGTTGTCAAAAATAAATAATGTTGTGTTTGCAAATTTCCCTTTGGTCCCTGCCAAGACGCCCCAGGCTGGCAGTAACCGGATCCTTTATGATGGAGTAAAGAACCTATTATCTGGGTGTCTCCTAAGTTCATTATCTTCTCCGATTCCTGAGAAGGTCGCTTACAGGACCCACAGGGCAGTAAAATTAAATTATCTTCAATGTGCATTGGAAAAAAAAAAAATTAAAATCAAACCATTTCTTATTTATCGAGAAAGCTTTCTTGGCAGTCGGCAGGAAGGTATGGTTTCCATCAATGGAGTCTTTAAGGGATACAGATGTGTACCCATGTAAACGGTTCCTAAAAATGTGTTTAATACAATCTGGAACTCTATTGGCTGCTGGTTTTAATTCTGTTAAGTTCTTTTTTCCCCCTATAGGGTTTAATAAACATACATGACTAATTGGTTTATGTAAAAAGGTTTTAATATTGTTAATGGAACATTTTGGGAAACGATCAAAAGAATATAATAAAAAAAAAAGGTGCCATCAAGGATGGCGATAACCTGCATCTAAACCTTATGCAAGTGAAAATATTTTTATTTCAGTGCAGGAACAGATTTGTGTTAGATTTAGTGGTCCTTTAACCTCCCTGGCGGTATGATTATTTCAGATTTTTGATGCTGAAAGCGGTACAAATATTTTGCATGGAAATTTGGCGTTTTATATTGTAGGCCTGTAATTCTTAGGAATAACTCACTTAAATCTGCCCAAACAAGAGTCGAGTAGACATCAAGGGTATGATAAGGTTTGAAACACTAAATCATAAATTATAATATAAATTATAATATAATAAATAACTATAAATAGTTATAAGAAATAATAATATAATAATAATAAAAATGATTCAATAATGTAATCAAATCAAAAACACTGAAATTTGCTCAGTTGCAGAATTGTCGCTGTCATTACTTTCAGTGTTTGATGACAGATTTCCCCACAAATCACTATCGCTCAATTCTGCAAGTGATTCTAATTTATTATTGCTGTTTTCTAGCTGGTCTAAAACCACTTTTGATGTAAAGGGACTGTTTTGGTTGCTATGGACAATCTCCAGTTTCCAGGCAAAAAGAACAGTTTTTATAATATAAAACTGCATGCAGGGCACTGGAGAAACCATTAGGGACAAAAGGGAGTTGAAATAAATTGATACAGTAATGTAATCTTACAGATTACAGTGTACTGTATATGTAGTGTGTGTTTTACTTTTTGAATTTGGAGCCGTTCTCCGTCCCCGTGTGTTGCAACGATCGCAGGGAACGGAGCCCGGGCACAGTGATAGATCGAGCGGAGGACGAACCGCTCACACTGCGGGGAGACATCGCAGGATCCAGGGGACAAGGTAAGTAAGCTCTTCCTGGATCCTGCGATGCGATCCCGAGTCTGCCTCGGGGTTACGGCTTTTGGTACTGAAAATCCACCCCGAGCCAGACTCGGGAATATAGCCAGGGAGGTTAAAAGAGACTCTGTCTTAACTGCAGTTAATGTCAAAATGGACTTCCAAAGCCTCACTAACTTATCTCATTATATTTGAAATGATTAATATTATTATTATTATTATAGAGCACATGTGTCAAACACAAGGCCCACAGGCAAACTTTGGCCCACCAGGCCATTTCATGTGGCCCTTGCACCTCTGTATGGCACCCCCCTCGTCTCTGCCCCTACCTTGTCTCAGCAGTCGGTAGCGGGGAGAGGAGGACAGGACTCTTCTGCCAAATGCTGCGCTTTTCCGTGCATCCACGGAGAGGCTCATCTCTGCCCCCCTCCCCAGTCTCAGCAGTTGGCAGCAGAAAGGAGGACAGAACTCCACCTACAGATCCTGCGCTTCTCTGTGCAGCCACAGAGAGGCTTGTTTCTGCCCCCCATCTCAGCAGTAGGCAGCAGAGAGGACAGAACCCCTCCTACAGATCTGATAAGCCTATCTGTGCAGCAGCAGCACCCCCTCGTCTCCACCTCCCCTGGTCTCAGCATTCAGCAGACTCTGGCCCTTCTCTGGTTCTCCTCCAGACCCTACACTTTCTGCTTCCCAGCTCCGTCCCCATTTTTTTCCCCGGCAGCAGCACAAGGTAAGGGGGGTGCACTGTGATGAAAGGAAGGGTGAGGGACTCTTGACCTTTTGATGTAAGGTGAGGTGGGAGACTCTCGACTTCTAGTCTTACAGATACAACTGACCCTTTGAGGGCAACCACAATGGTGATGCGGCCCATGGTTAAATTGTGTTTAACACCCCTGGTATAAAGGAACTTGAAAGGGACAAAAGTTGCATAAACAAGTTACAAAACAAGTTACAAGTTACAAAACAAGAGGGTCAGAATGACCTTTCTTGTGAAAGCTTACATTGGTCCCCTATTTTGGTTCTCTATGGTGAAGAGCAGCTTATATTGGTCCCCTATTTAGGTTCTGTATGGTGAAGAGCAGCTTACATTGGTCCCCTGTTTCAGTTCTCTATGGTGAATTACTCAGCCAGTGCTTTCAATTCTTAAGATATAAAAATGCAAGGTACCGCCATTTAACACTGAAATAAAAAATGAAAAGAAAAATCAAAAAGGTTACAGAACTTACACCATGGCTGGCAACCCACCAAGCCTAATTTTCTTGTTTTGTTTTTTTTAAATTATCTCCATTTCTCTTTTTTCTTCTTCTTTTTTTTTTTTTTTTTTTTTACATGGTCCACCCCTAAACTACATGACAGTGCCTTTCATTTTTATGCCAGATCTTCTCTGAGAATTCAAATCACCAAGCTCTTTGCCTCTCTACTCTTCACCATCCAAAACCAAAATAAGAGATCCAAAAGAAAAGATAATGTAGTAAGTTGTTGAGGTTCTGGAGAATCCCCAGGTTCATTTTTTGGTCTTTGTTCTGGAGCTAGAAGGTTTCTGAGGCCCACTCTTTTTTGGATGTCAAGTTTTCATTCCTGGATTTGATCTGCTGTAAAAGATTTCCACTCACTTCCTGTTTCAGTGATGGTAGTGACCAAAACAGGAATCAGGGGAAATCTCTTCATAGGGTCCACATTCAGCAGCAAAAACCTAGCATAGGTTTTAATTATTCCTACAAGACACAAAAAAGTTCTGTCTGCAACCGAATCCTAACTCTGAACACAGACTTACCTCTGTATTGGAAAGTTGGTACCAGGGCTGCTTGCCGCATGTAAAGATTTCCCAGAGGACCACGCCAAAACTCCAGATGTCACTTTCCGTGGTGAATTTGCGGTACAAGATGCTCTCAGGTGGCATCCAGCGAATGGGCAGCATGGTCCTTCCGCCAACCTGCAATGAGGGGATGTGTTACTATTACAAACATTTGATGTTTCCAGACTTCAAACTTAGATTCCTAAATTCTGTGCATCAAAATGTGCCTGGTTTGACCACCATATACTTTACATCTAGTCCAGTAGCTATCATCTTATTGCAAGTCCTGATAAAGGGGGTGTTTTCCAACCCCCCCCCCCCGAAATGCATTGGCTCTCTGATAAAATCTCCAATAAATGTACACTATATTAACAAAAGTATTGGAACACCTGACTTTACGCGCACATGAACTTTAATGGCATCCTAGTCTTAGTCCGTATCGGTCAATATTGAGTTGGCCCACCCTTTGCAGCTATAACAGCTTCAACTCTTCTGGGAAGGCTGTCCACAAGGTTTAGGAGTGTGTCTATTGGAATGTTTGACCATTCTTCCAGAAGAGCATTTGTGAGCTCAAGCACTGATGTGGGCGAGAAGGCCTGACTCACAGTATCTGCTTTAATTCATCCCAAAGGTGTTCTATCTGGTTGAGGTGCAGGCCAGTCAAGTTTCTCCATCCCAAACTCGCTCATCCGTATCTTTATTGAACTTGCTTTGTGCACTGGTCCAAATCGTTTGGTGGAGGGGGGATTATAGTGTGAGGTTGTTTTTCAGGGGTTGGGCTTGGCCCCTTAGTTCCAGTGAAAGGAACTTATAAGGTGTCAGCATACCAAGACATTTTGGACAATTTCATGCTTCCAACTTTGTGGGAACAGTTTGGGGAGGGCCCCTTCCTGTTCCAACATGACTGCACACCAGCAAGGGGGCCAGAAAAGGTTGTACACATGCTGCGGCAAAACTATTCTCCATATCACATTCGTGGGCAGTACCTCTGCCAATCACAACCTATTTAAATGAATGGGACCATGCAATTTTGTGTAATGCACACAGTTCAGCATGGTGGTGCAGGCTTTTAGGGGCTTAAAAAGATGATGAGGCGGTGACATATCGCCACCTAGCCGGTCAACCACCCACTGAAAAGTGATACATTGCAAATAGGTTTGCAGAGGAGTGGCAAGGGCTGCCGCAATTGTGCTAGAGCTCTAAAATCATCCAGACAGGTTTTCTATAAAGCTCCTGTAGCGTGATATCCCCCTTATGTACAGGAGGCAGACACTCGTCACCATTTCCACTAAGTTATCCTTAAATCATTTCTTCTTTCCACTCACTAAGTGATCTTCTTTTATTCCCATCACTGGGCGGCATTAAATATGAATACGGTTCTGACAAAGAGGCAGCTTAAGAACAACTAAAAGGGAAAGAAAGAGGCCCAGGCAATTCAGGATGTCACAAGTTCAAATCCCGCTAGAGCCTTTGAACGATATGAAGATGGATGGACTCTCCTGGATAAACGGTAAATTTGGCTTGCACTTGAGATTTTCTCTGGCAGGAAAAATCCCCAGTCTGGCCTGATGCCATCTGCGGCACATGGCAGCTAAATGCTCGATAATATCTGTTACTCACAGACGCAATTTCTTTTTATTAGGCGGATTACCATCGGACAGGAATCCTAATTTAATGGAGCTTTTTCCGAGGGCTTGTTTGGAAAATGTGCTTTGAGAGATTTACAGCAAACATGGGCAGCTTCCCCCTCCCTGCTTACTAAGTCTACAAGACAAGGACATCCTACAGTGCTGTTTGGGTAGAAGACAAGCCTTGTGACATACCTGTTAAACTGGCCGTATATGTTACAGCTTTAGATCTACCTACAACTATATCAAACAGCCATAATGTTATGACCAACCACCTAATACTGGGTAGGTCCCCCTTTTGCTGCCAAAACAGCCCTGATCCATCTAGACAAGGACTCCACTGGACGTCTGAAGGTATGCTGTGGTATCTGGTACCAAGCCCTTAGTAGCAGATCCTTGAGGTCCTGTAAGTTGCTCCATAAATAAGACTTGTTTTTCCAGCACATCCCACAGATGTTCGATGGATTGAAATCTGGAGAATTTGAAGGCCAAGTCAGTTCATCAAAGTCACTCTTGTGTTCCTCAAACTATTCTTGGACCATTCTTGCAGTGTGGCAGGGCACATTATCCTGCTGAAGGCGGCCACTGCCATCAGGGAATAACGTTTCCATGAAAAAGGTTTTCTTTGTCACTCATAATGTTTAGGTAGGTGGAACATGTATCTACATGAATGGCAGGATCCAAGGTTTCCCATCAGAACATTGCCCAAAGCATCACACTGCCTCCTTCTTCTTCCCATACTGAGTCCTGGTGCCATCTCTTCCCCCAAGTCAAAGCCGACACACACACACAGCCATCCACATGATGTAAAAGAAAAGGTGATTCATCAGACCAGGCCACCTTCTTCCATTGCTTCATTGTCCAGCTCTGAAGCTCATGTGACCATTGTAGGTGCTTTCAACTTTGGACACGAGTCAGCATGGGCACCCTGACCAGTCTTTGTCTACTCAGCCCCATACACAGCAAACTGAGATTCCCATTTTTTTCTGCTTTCAACAAATCAACTTTGTGGACAACATGTTCACTTGCTACCCAAAATATCCCACCCACTTTCAGATGACAAAATAATCAATATTATTCACTTGTCAGTGTTCATAAAGTTATGGCTGATCAGTGTATATAGTGCACAGGCATGCAAAATTAGATGAAATAGAAAGAATTGTTTAGGAAGGACATCATATAACCAAGTTTTAAGCTAGACCTACACAAGTAGAATTTTGTTCCGTATTTTTCGTATTAAGAACAATTGTTTGATTTTCTAAACATTAGTGGAGTCAAACAAACATTAGTTTTTTGAGAAAATTCTAAGGAACAGAATGGAAAGTCGAATGTTAAAAGCAAAAAAAATTTGAAGCACTGTCAACATTCGTGCACACAGTCGAATGTACTGAGAATTTTCTGGTGTATGACTAGCACTTCCGGACCGCCCACCGTCGTTATACGTCGGCTGTTTGAAGAGGAGTATCGTTGTTATGGCAGCAGCTAGCTACCCAAACCCCGGTATCCTCTTCAGTGAGCGGTCCGGTTTAAAATAAAAGAGATCACTTTTATCGGCGGTGGGAGAAGGCCCCCCTCCCGCCGTGCTCCAGTGCTCTCCGCCGTTTACTGGAGCCGTCGGCAGCGGCGGAGGCAATAGGATCTTCACCCTTGCTGGGCATGGAGACGAGTGAGGGGAAGATGGCCTCCATAACAATGCAGGGCGGAAGCGACGTCAAAACGCCACTTCCGTCCACAGCTCTTAAAGGGCCATTTTTAAAAAATTTTTTTTTTAAATTACATTTTTTTTAAAATTTCATTTTAGTGTAAATATGAGATATGAGGTTTTTTTTGACCCCCAGATCTCATATTTAATGCCGCGTACACACGATCAGAAATTCGGCCAGCAAAAGACCGATGAGAGCTTTTGGTCGGAAAATGTGACCGTGTGTATGCTCCATCGGACTTTTGCTGGCTGAATTCCACCAAGCAAAAGATTGAGAGCATGTTCTCAATTTTTCGGTCGGAAAAAGTTCCTATCCGAAAAAGCAATCGTCTGTAGCAATTCCGACGCACAAAATTCCTACGCATGCTTGGAAACAATTTGACGCATGCTCGGAAGCATTGAACTTCATTTTCACGGCTCGTCGTAGTGTTCTACATCACCGCATTCTTGACAGTCGTAAGTTCAGCGAACTTTTGTGTGACCATATGTATGCAAGGAAAGCTTGAGTGGAATCCCGTCGGAAATGCCATCATATCTTTTCCCGACCAAAATCCCAATCGTGTGTACGCGGCATTAGAGTTCTTATCTTGCTTTTTTTCTATTACAAGGGATGTTTACATTCCTTGTAATAGTAATAAAAGTAGATTTTTTTTAAAACAGTGTCAAAATAAAAGTTAAAATAAATAAGAAAAAAAAATTTTTTTTAAGCGTGCCTCGTCCCGACGACCTCACGTGCAGAAGCGAACGCATACGTGAGCAGCGCCCGTATATGAAAACGGTGTTCAAACCACACATGTGAGGTATCACCACGATCGGTAGAGCGAGAGCAATAAGCCCTAGACCTCTGTAACTTAAAACATGCAACCTGTAGAATTTTTTAAACGTCGCCTATGGAGATTTTTAAGGGTAAAAGTTTGTCGCCATTCCACAAGTGGGTGCAATTTTGCTCAATTAACTCAAATAAGTGTATTTTTTCCAAAAAAAGTGCGCTTGTAAGACCGCTGCGCAAATACGATGTGACAGAAAGTATTGCAACAACTGCCATTTTATTCTCTAGGGTGTTAGAAAAAAAAAAGTATACTGTTTGGGGGTTCTATATAATTTTCTAGCAAAGAAAAACAAAACAGTTTTTAACTTGTAAACAACACATCTCAGAAAGAGGCTCGGTTCTTAAGTGGTTAAGTAACTCTTAAGAAGATTGTACAATCGGATTGTAACTAGTATAGCCAGCGTTAAATTTTATTAAAAAAAAAAAAAAACACAGGCAAATCAACCCATATATACAGTAAAGCAATGTAAAGATAAGAGAAACATAGCAATGACCAATAAATATTTCTCATAAAATGACTCTGCCAAGATAAAAATGATCTCTGCAAAGAAGACAGTTAAAGCAGAACTGCACATTCCTCAAAAATTATTTGCCAATTTAAAAAAATTTGATTTTGTTGCAATACTCACATTCAGTCTAATGCTATTTCCCACAGAAGGTCCCCTCTGACTTGCTGTTGCCACCAGTCTTCCTGCTGAATGACAGTCAAGCATCAGCAAGCCCACTTCCTCTGGCTCTGGCTGTCATGGACCATCCCCCTTGAGGGCCATGTGTTCACACACAGAGGGCCCAAAGAACTCCTAGACTAAGAGAGGAGGAGGGACCTCCCACAACCACTAATGAGTAAGTATTTGCAAAGTCATTAGAAAGGCCCAAAATTTCCTTGAAAAAAAAGGAAATATTTTATTTCTTTTAGGGTTCCAAGGGGGCAGGGAAGAGTGATGGGTCACGGTGGCAGAAAACCTGGTCTTTTGCCATAATACTCACTTCTCCTGCCCGCCAATTTTAGCTGCAATTAAAAGCAACCACCACCTAAAGAATCTTCAGAATTCGACACTTCCAAGAATGTTGGATTCTATGTCCATAGCTGGTTTCTCCCGCCAGCCTTTGCATCACTACAAAATGCAGATTGTACAACAGAGCACCATCAGGAACCAGAAAATTTACCTTCCCAGAAGCATTGGATTCTGAAGGTTCTTCAGAAAGTAAATTCTCTTCAACACAGCAGAGACTGGCAGCAGAAGAGGCAAGTATTTACTATCATTTATTAATGTAGTGGGCCTACCTTGAGAGAAATACTTGTACGGCCATTTCTTGCAGGAGTGCTATGCTGAAATACCATTGTGGCAGCCATGGTTCTGAAAAAGCTAGATGCCCCTCTGTCATGCTGATCCAGGTCATATTAACACTACTTCCTGTTTTTAAGCTGAAATTAGGTAACCAAATGCAGCCTATGCTTCTAGACCACATATGTCAAACACAAGGCTGAATCTGGCCTTCCAGGCCTTGTCATGTGGCCCTTCCACCCAGTTTTGCATCTGGATCATGTTGGGACTCCATTCCGAAACCTTTGGCTCTCATCCTCTGCTCCCACTCCCCGCTATCACTTGTAAACACAGAAGCCAGTGTTGACAAGGGACAGCTTTGCTTTTGCAACTTCCGGATGTAACAGATTCCTCATAGTGAGGCACCGCAAGGACAATTCTCCAGAATCTGGGAACGATCTCTCTGCAAAGCAGCGCTGCCTACACAGGGAGGTATAACAGAGCCAAATACACGAGTAGTAGAGAGTGGCCTACACAGGACAGTACTAGAGCTGCCTACATAGGGAGAGGTAGAAGAGAGTAGATATGCAAGGAAGCTTTGGGAGGGGTTTATGTTGCACAAAAAAACCCTTAACTCTGCATTCTGTATACAGCGCACCCCAGAGCTCTGCGCTCTATGCAGAAAGCACCCCTGAACTCTGCACTCTGTACACAGCGTGCCCCTAAACCCTGCACCCTGTACATAACACACTCCTGAACTCTGCACTCTGTATGCAGCACACCCCTAAACTCTGCACTCTGTACATAGTGCACCCTTAAACCCTGCACACTGTCGACAGCACACCCCTGAACTCTGTACCCAGTATGTAGTGCACTCCTGAATAATAAAAGAGTAGAAACATAGTCTTATAGATACAACTGGTCCCTTGAGGGCAACCATACTGCTAATGTGGCCCGCACCCCTGTTCTAGACTATTTTCTTGTGATCCGGTAGTGCAGCAGGTAAATCGCAGCATCCTGTTCCTCCCTCTGGGTCTAAGGTTGTGCTCTCTTGTCTGTTGTGCATTTGATAAGGATCAGAACATCAGTGTTAAATTGTTAAAATTGATCTGAGTGGCTTGAGGACTCGGCTTGGGAAAGTAGTCACTATAAGCTCACAGAAGCCTTGTAAGAAGCAACCTAATTATGTCTTATTTCACTTCTAGCATCTAGCATTGAAGACACAAAACACATCTACTCTATCCAGATAGAATCTAACCTATGGGGGTAGATACATGTCATTTTATAAAGCAGATCTAAACTCGACTTCAGAAAAATATTGAAAAATGTATAATTGTAGAAATTGAAGGTCCGGAACGGGTGGTGTTGACAACATGGGCACAAAAATCTCTCGCTTCCCAAAGAATTTAGGAAAGTGGTAAGTGGTTCAAAGTGCTGGTATCCACACAAAGTTAAATAATAGATTTGGGTGGACTTAACCTTTTAATGCCAATATTTTTTTTTCTTTTTTTTTTCCTTCTTTTTACCCTTTTCCTTTTCCCTTCTCTTTCCTTTTTCCTTTCTTTCCCTTTTTTTTTTTTTTAGTTTTCAATACTTTTTATTGCTTTCAACATTAATATACACTTGAGCTCATTCACATATACAATTAAAAACAAGTAAACAAATATCCAACAATCCTTAACCGTAGTCGTTTATATATGCATTACCAATATTTTCCCTTTTTTGTTTAACTATTGCTCCTTTCCCTCCCTCCTCCCTTCCCAATAGACCATATGCGGAGTGAGACTAATTTATATTATGTTTTGATTACAGCAGTTGTACGAGGCTATTTTATTTTTCTTTCCTTTCTCCCTTCCCTATCCATGTCTCTCTATTTAGCTAAACCTCCCTCTAACACTCGTACAGGATTTATAAAGGACTAGGCATCCCTTGGAGCCAGGGCTTCCATATCTTAACGAACTTGCTATAATTACCCCTTCTGATAAAGGTTGTCTTTTCTTTCCATACTAATGCGTCTATAGTTCTAACCCAATCTTCCGGGGTTGGGGTACAGATGACAGCCAGGATTGTGCTATTAATTTTCTCGCTTTATACAGGCACCTTACCGTAGCGGTAATTATACTATTATTCCCAAGATTTTCTCTAATATAGCCCAGAACACATACTTTGGCCTCCAGCTCTAGTTTAATCTTAAACCTGGTTTTAATAATTTTTAAAATCTCTGACCAATATCTGACTAATTTTGGGCATCTCCACATCATATGTATAAGATCCCCCCTCCCACGACATCTGGGACACTTGTCGTCCAGTCTGCGGCCGAACATAAACAGTTTCTTGGGAGTATAGTAAGCTCTGTATAGGAGCAAAAGAAGTGAAGATTGCTATGAAGGAGAGACCGACACCAGTGGACCGAATTCCAGAATCCTTTTCCACTGATCCTGAACGGAGGGAGGTGTCATCCCAGTAGGCACTGATCCTCAGCTATCTCCCCAACATCAGCCTCCCATATTTCCCTATCTCCCGAGGGCGTTTCTAGCATATTAATTTTATCGATTATTTGCCCATATGTGGCTGATATTAAACCTTTGGTGATGTCTGCCCTATTTTATTGAGAAGCGGTATCTTGCACCATTCCAGTGGACAGTCCCTGAACTGGCTGTTCAAGGCATGTCTGATCTGCAAGTAGCTATAGAATGTTTTATTTGGGATTCCATATTCTTGTCTCAACTCAGCAAAAGTTTTTAGAATATTACAGTCGAACAGTTGGATCAACCTATGTATTCCAAGGCTTTCCTATATCTTATTTTTTTCTATAGTTAATAGTTCCTGCAGGTGCCTATTATGCCAGATGGGTGAAAATTCGGTAACTCCCCTATACCCCTTAGTTCTCTTAACTGCCTGCCAAACTTTAGTAACTAACTTATGTGTTGGTAGCTCGCACTGTAGCAAACCTGCTTCTAGTGCTTCCACCAGAGATTTATGTGGATTGCCCTGTAACATAATTTTGCCACTGGCATTCATCCCACCTGGGATAACACATCCCCCTATTTGCTGCAATTGAGCGGCCAGATAATAACTATATGGGTGGGGAACCGCCATTCCCCCTTCTCTAGTGGGTCGCTGCAAGGTTTCTAAACTGATCCTGGCCTGCCCTTTCTTCCATATTAGCTCCCTAAAGAGGGTGTGAACTCTTAGGAACCATTTCCCCCCCACCCAAACTGGGGAGTTATGAAGTATGTACAGTAACTGTGGCATCCATATCATTTTGACCAAATTGGCTCGTCCCGCCACAGACAAAGGGAGTCGACAAATATCACTTTTCCTTTTAAATTTTGCTAGAAGTGGAACGAAATTATCCCCAATATATTGGTTAGGGTCATTTGACAAAACTATCTCGAGATATTTCATCTTCTCTATTACTTTTAGCCGAGATATTCCTCTTGGGGGGTACTAGTAATTGGGTCGATCGGCAGAAGCATTGACTTCTCCCAGTTGATTGTCAAGTCCGACAACCTCCCGAACCCCTCAACCAACTGCATCACTTTTTCTAATGAAGGCCCCGTGTCGCCCCAAAAAAATAAAACATCTTTGGCATATAATGCTATCTTTTCTTCCCCGCATTTTCTCTTGAACCCCTGCAGTCCAGTCGAACTTCTCACTGCTTCTGCAAATGGCTCCAGTGCCAGGGCGAATAACAGGGGTTATTCCTCTAAAGAGGAAGCCTTTCTGAGTATTCATTGTTGATTTTTAATCTGGCACTAGGATGATTATATAATGTTTCAACCATCCAATAAATGAAGGGCCAAAACCGAATTTCTCCAGAACCCACCAGAGATACCCCCATTCCAGGCTGTCAAATGCCTTGGCTGTATCCCAGGACAATACAGCCCTAGAACCCTTGTTCTCTGCTGGGGCCTGTTAATGCCAATATTTGACATCTTTGCACTTACCCTGTAGTAATCTGTGCTGTAGATATCACGTGACATCCCAAAATCACCAATCTTGACAATTAAGTTGTTGCCAACGAGGCAGTTCCTTGTAGCAAGATCCCGATGGACGAAATGGAGAGAAGCCAGGTAAACCATACCAGAAGCTATCTGAGTAGCGATCTGCAACATCTGAGTCAAGTTCAGCTGCCCAAAAGTTTGCCCGTTGCCGTTATCAAGAATCTTGGCGTCTGGTCCATGGGATCTGAATTGAAAATAAAATTGACATATAAATGTAAAAGTTGAATTCCAACCATAACATCTGAGTAACAAATTTATTAGCTGACTATATACTACAATGAACAAATCATTTCAAGGTCTATCATTGCCATATAAGATTTTGAAGTCGACAATGCAACTGTGTAATTGGAATTGGAAGCCATAGGTAAGACAGATGCATTCCACCATGTCCCGATGTGTGTCAATAACCATAGAAATGGTGTCTTTGCACTGTTCTCTTCAGGACCCGGACACTGCTGGATGACAATGGCAGCGCAATGTCTAGTTCTAATACCTGTGGGGCCAATCACCTAGTCTCTGTTTATTGCAAGTGATGTACAATCTCCTTATATTTAAGCCTCTCAGACAGCTAATCTAATCAATATTGCAAAGAGGAGTGCATTAGCCAGGGAGATGACTGCCTAGAAGAGGCAGATCGACAGTTATAATGGGAGATGAGAATGGGAGGGGGAAATGAGGAGAAGTGCTACAGATGACAATAGAGGTAGGGGATCTCTCTACAGATGGATCTTGTTGGTCTACCAAACTTGTTTTATTTTATAGGTGGATAACTGCTTCATAGCATGCTCCCAAATCTCCCATTTTGTGCTGTACCTTCACTCCGGAACTTTTTTCTCTTGTCTATTGTGTTCCTTTGTCATCTTTCTTTTCGTCTGGTCCTAAACCACCTAGTATTACAAATAATGCTTCACCTGTAATCAGGGGGGCAAGTATAAATCACAGGGCCCCATATCAAAGTTTTTATGGACCCCTTGATTGGCAGTCATTGTCCATATTCCCATCGCACACGTTCCTGGAGTAAACTCTAATATAATGGATGCTGTAGCAACCTCCAGCTGGCAACTGGAACATGCACAGTAAAGTCTAGATATTTGCCAGTCCAACCTTTTTTTTTTAATGAAGAATGATCACATTAAGAACAAAAGAGTGCAACAGTTCAGAGCCACGCAGGACTCCTTTGTCAGGCATGTGATGAGATAACACCGATAGTCAGCAACGGGCAGCATATAACGCACCCCTACTGGATTGCTTTTCCATTCCTTAACAATGGTGGCCACTGTAACTGAACAGGTATGTAGCCACCATCCATTCTGAATAAATCACTCCATTGCCCATGGGGAGCAGGCAAGGCTTTCCATGGGTCACTTCTGTGCTGTGCCTGTTCTGTGTACCAAAAAGTGCAGCTCCTCTTTTTGTGGTTAACCTGAACTAAGCTGGTCAAAGCAGGTGGATGAGATCATGGAAATATAGAATGAGCTTCTCGAAACACTAAGCCATCCATCCTCTACAGAGAGGGTAAACTGATGAATATAGTTAAATGATCAAGTGTAAGTTTAGTTTCAGATGCATTCATTCATTGAAGGATTTCATTTGGTCAACATTATGTTGAACCAATTCGCTTTCGGAATTCATTTTGTATCTTCGACATTCGTTTTTATATATTCATTGGTCCAGGTGGATTTGAAAAATGTTGCAGTTTTTCCAGAAGATTTGTATATACTGTATTTGACACATTATGAAATCTCACCAATTCAAATAGGAAGGATTCAATATTTTGGGACGCTAGTCCAACCCACCAAGAGAAATGGCATGAGCTGATTGGACAATATCGGCTGACATCATGTTCATCCAAATTAGAACGCAATTCGGATTCATTTGTTATCCGAATTATCGAATGAAATTGAACATTTTTTTTTATAAAAGAAGCATTCATAAGGCCAACATTCTTCCTGTTGAGACACATGTATGTCATATAAAATGTCTTAGCACCTGCTATATCTTGCCATGCTTTATGAATGCTCCTGTCTATGGCCTTCATTGGCTGTTCCCCTCCTCTGCTGTGACCAAATGGTAGTGGTGCTGGGATCATCAACCAGGATGCCACCCTGCTTGAACTGAGATAATATTTTGTATAACTGTTTCAAAATGTGTTGCCGTTCTTTAAAGATACTTACCTCTTTATATCTCCTGATGAAGCATGTCTGTTGACCTGAGAAATGCGTTGAGAGGTCCCCTCTTCAGCCAAGAAAATATGGAAATGTGTTATGCATTTATAACAAGTATGAAGATGTGGTTGTAGGAGATTTACAAGAAAGGTGTATGGTATCAAAAGTACAAACATTTGTTTCTGTTCCATAAATATACTTAGCTCCTTATGTCTCCTGATGAAGTGGGTTTGTTGACCAGAGAAACATGTTATAGTATCAAAAGTACAAAAATGAGAGAGCTCATTCTCGTATTCTGCACTGGGCGCATGTGATTGGATGAAGGGAGTGATTTGGACAAAGTTTATTTTGCCACAAAAGTGGAAATTTTGCTCATCGAGGACAACTTATTTTACTTCATGTTTTTCCTTTTTTTGGGAATCTATTGTTTTTTTTTCTGTGTATTTGATTGTTGTTTGTGTACAACCTCTTCAAATGTTTTACCTTACTTTTTTTCTATCTGTTTTTTTTCTTTTTGTGAAACAAAATATATAACGGGGCACTTTTTGGTCCAGAATAGGTAACAGGATGTTCTGTAACCCTCAGAAGTCATTTAAATTCCATTGAACCCTTAAAAATGACTAAAACCACCTTAAAGTGATACTCTACACACACAGTTTAAATCACATTGTCCCTTCTATTTCTGTATATGGATGATGGCACTAATTATTTTCATTAAAATACCCTTTTCCTTTTTTCACGTGACCCAGCACTCTCCAAGCCTGTCTGCAGGGAAACAGTATCAGTAGGAGTTTCTAGTCCTCTGCTGCTGGTCACATGTTAAAAAAAAAGGAATACAGAATAAAAATAAATAATTGATATCAATAAACTGTTTTAAATTGTCATACAAATATATATTTGAAATGAAATCTTTATTATGTTTTGGCAATAACATGGTGTGGGCGGATTTCTGCCAATCACAGGCTGTGTCACACCCCTCCAGCCTTGAGTCTTAGAGAAAGAGGCAGGTAAAGCCTCCAATAATCTACATGTAATATCCCAACCCCATTGTATATAGCTGGTTAGTCAGCATGGAGGAGGGAGGGAGTTGGCTGTCATTTACCACTGTGTATACACCCTAATACGTGACTCTAGAGTAGTGGTTCTCAACACCTGTCCTCAGGACCTACTAACAGGCTAGGTTGCAAGATAACTGAAATACATCACAGGTGATATAATTTGATTATAGTATTGCTGTATTCTAGTCTGCATCTCCCCAAGGTAATACTTAAAATCTGGCCTATTAGTGGGTCCTGAGGACAGAGAGGTGAGAACCACTGCGCTATAGTCACATGGGCTGCTCAGGTGTGATTGGCAGGAAATGCTCAGCATAGAAAACTGAGCATGTGCAGAGTTGCCAACACTGCTCTGCAAAATCCTTAGATGAATTGGGGACATGGACAGAAGGGGGAGATAGAGAACAGCAGAATCAACCAGGTGTTTTGCAGAATACCTAAAACGAATCTCATAGTGACTGAGTGAGTATGAACAGCATGCAATACAACATTTATTGCTAGTTTTTTTTATGATGTGGGTTTAGTGACACTTTCATTCTGACTTTCCCATTAAACTGGTAAAATGTTGTCCAAATCTCACGATTTTTTGCTGAAGATAAAAACCCTGACTATCACTCATCCCTAGTGATTGATATGTATGGGTTGCGGGTTGTTCTGACCTGAGGAAACGGTTGAGGTCTCCATGTTTCATGTACTCAAACACCATGAGGAGAGGTTCTCCATCAGTACACACGCCATAGAACTTCACAATGTGCTCATGTTGTAGGACAGTTAGAAGCTCGGCTTCACGCTGGAAGTCCTGTTTTGCACTCTCCGTTGCTTCTTTAAGGGCCTGGAAGGACACAAGCATTTATCACTCTGAGAGATTTATCAGTCTATTAAATGAACAGAGCAATATCTTTGTCAAGACCCGGATCTGAACTTGCAACCTCTGTTGTGTCTGGCAGTATCTTTTCTTGCTGAGATGCTGGACAGTGCCTTCCCTGATACCTTATACAACCCTGCCTTGTGTCTCTTGCTCCTCCCATGAACTTCCTATTTGGGCCATGCCTTTGTACTTCCTGTTTGCCATTGTGCTCTCTAGAGCCAATATCTCACCCATGTCACCTTTGGCTTGTTCAACTATGCTTCTGCTTGATCCCAGCCTGCAATCACTTGTTCCTGACCTTTGGTTTGTTTACTGACAACGCTTCTGTTTAAATCTTACCTACTTCATGTGCACACTGTAAAAAAAAAAAATTAAACTATAAGAACAACTCCTTAACTCGAATGTGTTGCTTAGAATCGGATAGATTTTCCACTCTCCCGTCTTATTAGTTTGGCACTCACACTCATTGCCATCCTCTTAGATCTGATGGTGTCCCTTAATGTGCAGCACTACAAAACAACAAAAAGAGCATCCAATATGGTTTATATGTTTCGAGGGGCAGCCTCTTGGATCTGAAGAAGGAGGCTGCTCCTCGAAACACATAATCCTAATTGGACGCTGAAGGGACTTGCCATGTAATAAGTCAAGTGTAGTGGGTCTGGCTATAGTTGCATCATTATTCTTTGATATGCTTGCTGTTCATATGCGTTTGTGTGTACATCAGTTGCTTTTATCCATTAATAAAGTGTCTAATAAAGTAATGAGCTAGGCTGGTGCGCCCTCTTTTTTTTCTTTTGTAGTGCTAAAAATAATTAAAACTCAACTTGGATAGTATAAATCCACCTCCCAACCCATAGAGTCCATGGCTTTTTTGCAGGCCTGGGACTTGAGCATTATCTCAGGTCTTTGAGATATCAGAAATTACTAACTCATGCATTTACTAAAAATTAAGAAACCAGTTTTAAGTGGACTAACCCTCTAAATGCAAGGTGTTAAGAACCAAAAAGACTCCTATATGCTCAAAATCAGAAAAGACAATTCAGACATAGACAGTTGATGACAGCTTCTCCATCTGGCCTCCTTTTTGTCCAGATGGAGCAACATTCCCAATGTCTAGGGTAAAGGGCCCACCAGCCCTGAACAAGGATTCTCAAGGAACAAAATGATTACAAAACCTTGACTAACTACAGTGGTCTTCCCCTTCCTTGAGATTGTCTCTTTCTCCATTAACATAAAGAGCAGCGTTAGTGTGACTACAGTGTTCCAATATAACAGAGAAACTGGCCAAGGGGACACTCTAACACATCTGACTGTTCTCTAAAGTCTATGGCCAACTTTAGAGTCCAAAGACAATCTTTTCAGAGTGTTGGTTATATGGCTCTTGGCTTGGTGTGTTACATCAATCTTAAGGAATACTTTCCAAATCTCAGGAGAGCTAATTACCTTCCATATAAACACACAGAGGTAACATAAGAATTTGCATTTCTTAAAGAAAAATGAATAAAATACTTTCAGGTCACCTTTACAGCCACCAGGGTCTTCTCCTGTTCTGAACTCAGGCTGTAGCATTCGGCCAGATAGACTTTGCCAAAAGCCCCTTCACCCAGCTCCCACTTGGGCAAAATGTCCCTTCTCTTGATATGCTGGACACCTGTAAGGTAACATATCTCAGTCACTCAAAGGCAAAAGTACAAGGGGCTTAAAGCAACCAAAGTTTGAAACTAAATCCTATAGTTGCTTTGATGCTATGCTGGAGTATTAAACCTTATCACATACCGCACAGAAGACCACCACAGAAGTACTCCATGAATGAAAAAATATATTACATAATATAAACTGGAGAATATATAGCTCTTAATTTTAACTGCAAACTTAGCATATTGGCCACAGGACACAGAGTGGTCAGTTTTACCGATTAGGTGCACTTTAAGTGAAGCAAGCAAGTTTATTCCCTGAGAGTTGTATGGAAATCTTTTACAGTTCTACCAATGTAGATATCATTCTATTGTCCAATCAAATGTCCACAGAATTCCTTTGGATGTGCACCAACCCTACTGCATATTTTAATCCTGGAAGACATCTTCAAACCATGAGTCCCTGGAAACCAAAGCCAATTGGAAACTATGGAAGTACTGCTTGCATAGTGGTCTTTTTAGGCACTTGGGCATACTCAGTTCTATGGCAGATGTCCTTCTATGAAAGACCTCTGCCTAGCCATAGTACCTATCTGACAATTACTGATATGGGAAGGAACTCACATGCATCGCAGAAGTATTGAGGATTCTCAATAAAGTTTGGTTTAACCCCGTCCAGTTTTCCTTCAGCAGAAGTAAGAGGACTGGCCCCAAAATTCATGAAATGGAGAGACATTGCCAGGTCATCTTCTTGCGCCAACACAGCCGCTCCTAAAACATAAATACAAAAAAAGTGAATACAGATTTACTGAAAGTATCCTACGCCAATAAGATAATAGTGGGAAGCCTAGCCGCTCTCTGGCTTATTTAAAGCTCAACTCCGAGCAGATATAAAGTTCACACATTTAAACTGCTCTGTATTAAATTTATTTGTTCAAATGTAAGAAGTGTAAGCGCCTAAATTTGTATCTGTATCTTGCAGTTCCTGTACAACAGAGCTCAGAGTGGGAGAGCGAGAAGAAGTACAAGGAGCCAATCAGTACATGAGTACAGTACTCATGTGCCAACAAGGAGCATGCTGATAGGAAGAGAGATCGGGGTAAAAGGAAGTTGAGCTCACCATTCTCCTGTTTCTCCCTTCACAGTCCATTCACAGGATGTGCGAGGGGCAAGGGTTGTAAGTGTTATTTAACCCCTTTCTGTCCAGTCCTGGCATCTTTTTTAACAGGGTGTTTATGCTTGGGGGCTAGCAGGACCAGACAATCATGTGACTGCTGTGATAGGTTGTCATGGGTCACATCATCGGGGGCCGGTCCTGCTGGCTCTCAACCATTAGTAGAGACCGGGAGCAATTAGTGCGCCCTCAGCACAGAAAGCTCTACCAACCATGGACACATGTGTGGACTCCAAGGGCATTAAAGCCCACTCTCTATGACATAGCTGGCCAGAGGTTAACAGCAGCTCAACAGAATAAGGTCTTTGTATTGCCAGACAGGGTTGTCCTGTGTGGTAGAGAAGTGTAAAGCTCAGGACTGGATGGACAGAAATACAAGACCCTTGGCAGATAAAACAGCTTTCTTATACAATATGTATTTAATTTGTGTGTTTAATGGTTTGGCAGGAGTTCAGCTGTAATAAGAGAGCATTAGAAGAAGAGAAGGTATGTGTACAGTGTGGCAAATAATAAGTAAATAGATGTTGGAACACAGTTCAAAACTAGGGCTCATGGGTGTTGTATTTCAAAACTAGGGCTCACTGTTGTCGTATTCCAAAACTAGGGCTCACTGGGGCCATATTCCAAAACTAGGGCTCACTGGGGCCATATTCCAAAACTAGAGCTCATTGGTGCCATATTCCAAAACTAGAGCTCATTGGTGCCATATTCCAAAACTAGGGGTCACTGGTGCCATATTCTAAAACTAGAGCTCACTGACTGGTGTCATATTCCAAAACTAGGGCTCACTGATGCTGTATTCCAAAACTAGGGCTCACTGATACCATATTACAAAACTAAGGCTCACTGGTGCCATATTCCAAAACTAGGGCTTACTGACTGGTGTCATATTCCAAAACTAGGGCTCACTGATGCTGTATTCCAAAACCAGGGCTCAATGATCTCGTACTCCAAAACTAGGGTTTACTGATGCTGTATTCCAAAACCAGGACTCACTGATCTCGTACTCCAAAACTAAGGCTCACTGATACCATATTACAAAACTAAGGCTCACTGGTGCCATATTCCAAAACTAGGGCTTACTGACTGGTGTCATATTCCAAAACTAGGGCTCACTGATGCTGTATTCCAAAACCAGGGCTCACTGATCCCGTACTCCAAATCTAGGGTTCACCGGTGCCACATTCCAAAGCTAGGGCGCACTGGTGCTGCATTAAAAAGCTAGGGCTTAATGGTGCCATGTTCCAATACTAGGGTTCACTGGTGCCATATTACAAAGCTAGGGCACACTGGTGCCAGAATCCAAAACTAGGGCTCCCTGGTGCCGTATTCCAAAACTAGGGCTCCCTGATTCCGTATTCCAAAACCAGGGCTCACTAGTGCCATATTCCAAAACTAGGACTCACTGGTGCCATGTTCAAACAGCTTAAAGGACAAGAGTTCTGTGTTTCACAACTAGGGCTCACTGGTGCCATTATCCAAAGCTTGGGTTCACTGGTGCTGTATTTTAAAGCAAGGGCTTACTGGTGCCTTATTCCAACACTAGGGTTCACTAGTGCCATATTTCAAAATTAGGGCTTGCTGATGCCAGGTTCCAAAACTAGGGCTCACTGGTGCCATATTCCAAAACAAGAGCTCACTCATGCCTTATTCCAAAACTAGGGCCCACTGGGCTCAGTGCCCAGGCGTGGATAGCTCTCAAGAAGGTTCACCCTATGAGCATCTCCAGAATCATTATGCAGCATTATTGCTGAGCAGGGAGCAGAGTTTGAACTGTAAGGAGAAAATATGGCTTCCCCCATGTACATATAAATAAATTATACACAAAAATACGGTTTTAAAAATAATAACACACATTGAGAATATTTATCTTAGGCTGATCTCCTTAACTGGTTTATCCAATATAAGCAAACATTACGGAGTAAAGTATCTCTTTAAGCAGTACATAAATGTTAAACATTTGTCAGAAGGTACTAAATGGAAAATACCTTAGAAGTAGAGAAGAAAAAAAGAGGGGAGTATCCCGTTAAAATATTTAAATTATATGAATGGCCTCCACACAAGCCCCTCCCTTCATCTAAATTAGAGCAGTCCTAAGATTGTAATCATTCCACTAAAATAGGAATAGTCGGGAAATAAGATTGTGTTTTTAACTGCTTCCACATGGTATGTAGTCTCTAAAGACCCAAGAAGTCTCTCTGTAGTACAAAAAGCTCGGGCAATCTATACCTTTAAATGGCTGCTTAAATGCTCTTGGCCGTTCAGTAATGTCTCAAGTCATTTTTTCCATTTACTGAGTAATATGAGCAGGATACAAAATGGAAGACAGATCAATATGTGCATAGTGTGGGCAACATAGAAACAGGGAATGCAGAATGCTATATATATATACCCTGTTTCCCCGAAAATAAGACCTAGCGTGATTGTCGGTGATGGCTGCAATATAAGCCCTACCCCCCAAATAAGCCCTAGTTAAAGTCCTTGTAGGTCTTATTTTCAGGGTAGGGCTTATTTTCAGGGAAACAGGGTAGGGCTTATTTGGGGGGTAGGGCTTATATTGCAGCCATCACTGACAATCACGCTAGGTCTTATTTTCGGGGAAACAGGGTATATATATATATATATATATATACACTCACCGGCCACTTTATTAGGTACACCTGTTCAATTGCATGGTAACACAAATTGCTAATCAGCCAACCACATGGCAGCAACTCAATGCATTTAGGCATCTAGCCGTGGTGAAGACGACTTGCAGAAGTTCGAAGCAAACATCAGAATGAGAAAGAAAGGGGAATTAATTGACTTGGAACGTGGCATGGTTGTTGGTGCCAGACAGGGCTGGTCTGAGTATTTCAAAAATTTCCACGCACAACCATCTCTCGGGTTTACAGAGAATGATCCGAAAAGGAGAAAATATCCAGTAAGCGGCAGTTGTGTGGACATAAATGCCTTGCTGATGTCAGAGGAGAATGGGTTCTAGATGATAGAAAAGCAACAGTAACTCCAATAACCACTCGTTACATCCAAAGTATACAGAATACCATCTCTGAATGCACAACACATTGAACCTTGAAGCAGATGGGCTACAGCAGCAGAAGACCCCACCGGGTGCCTCTCCTGTCAGCTATGAACAGGAAACTGAGGCTACAATTCACACAGGTTCACCAAAATTGGACAATGGGAGATTGGAAAAACGTTGCCTGGTCTGATGAGGCTCGATTGCAGCTGCAACATTCAGATGGTGGGGTCAGAATTTGGCATAAACAACATGAAAGCATGGATCCATCCAGCCTTGTATCAAACGGTTCAGGCTGGTGGTGATGGTGTAATGGTGTGGGGGATATTTTCTTGGCACCCCTTGGGCTCCTTAGTGACAAATGAGCATCATTTAAACACAGCGGCCTACCTGAGTATTGTTGCTGACCATGTCCACCCCTTTACGACTACAGTGTACCCATCTTCTGATGGCTCCTTCCAGCAGGATAATGCACCATGTCACAAAGCTCCAATCATCTCACCACTGGTTTCTTGAACATGACAATGAGGTCTCTGTACTCCAATGGCCTCCACAGTCACCACATCTCAATCCAATAGAGCACCTTTGGAATGTGGTGGAATGTGAGATTCCAATCATGGATGTGCAGCCGACAAATCTGCAGCAACTGCGTTGTGCTATCATGTCAATAAGAACCAAAATCTGTGAGAAAGGTTTGCAACACCTTGTTGAATCTATGCCACAAAGAATTAAGGCAATTCTGAAGGCAAAAGGGGGTCCAACCCAGTACTAGCAAGGTGTACCTAATAAAGTGTCTGGAGAGTGTATATATATATATATATATATATATATATATATATATATATATATATATATATATATATTCTCTATGAGAATAGTACTTATAGTGAACGTATTATGGATTAGGAAAGAGCAAAGTAACAATAGTGCTAAAAAAAATTATCAAAAGTGTTCCTCCTGTCTTCTGGGACCTCTCAACTAGGGATTCACGCTGCAATAAAGGACTTTACCTCTTTGATTCTCCCAACTTGTAGCTTTTGCACACACCAAGCCATCCCAGTAACCCACAAGGAGATTCTGTGTTGTACACTGAAATACCCCATGGGATAGAAAGATGGTGCCAAAGCTCCAGACCTCAGAGAAATCAAAGACCCTGGCTGCAGAACATGGCCGGCTGGTTAGTCTCAGACCATGGGGAGAAAATTGGTTGAGAGGGGCAGAGTGCGGTCCGGTCGCCTCATGCCCAAGCAGGAGGATGTCCAGAGAAGATGGTAGCCCTCTGCTTTCCCTCCTTGTCAGAAACCTTTCCCTGATGCTAGTTCTGTCCCTACCAGGCGGGGTACCTTTCCCCTCTCTCCTCACTTGCAAGATGTGTGCAAACCCTGGAAGTCAGGGCCTTAAAAAGGCTCTGCCTGACCCAAGATGGCTACTAGAGTTACATTGGGCGGCATCATCCAATTGGATCACTTACCCAGTGACCCAGAAAACCATAGAGGAACCATGTTCTTGACTTCCTCTCTAACTGCAATGTTGTGGCAGAAGAGGGTCACCTGCAGTGGAGAAAGTAGACTGCACCTGCCCATATATTTATTGCATGTATTAATATAGCACCGACAGTTTACGTGGTGTTTTACATACTGTACATTCACATCAGTTCCTGCAATTAAGGAGCTTACAATCTGAGGTCCCTGTCTCACATGTATACCGTAAATACATGCTTATGTATACTAGGGTCAATCTGGGCAGGAGCCAATTAACCTACCAGCATGTTTTTGGGGTATGAAAGTGGAACGAAAAGAGAAAGAAGAAAGTAGTTCAGGTCTGGGCATGACAGTGTGTAGAGGAGAGACAACAAATGGTTAATCAGGAAAGTGTGAGAAGAAGGGGATGGTACAGATTGGAGAAGACAGAGTGGGAGGAGGGGTATTTATTAAGGGGGGGGGCGGGACTTACAGGCAGCAGAGGAAAGGGCAGAAAGGAGGAAGCAGTTCCCCACCCACCCTCCCTGTGTTGTTGGGTTGTTCGCTTGGCCTCATGCCCACGGACGTTTTTACAGACGCTTTTATGAGCGTTTTTTGCAGCTTGAAAACGCCTCTCCATGTTAGCCTATGGCCTCATGACCACCATGGTGTTTTTGAGCTGTAAGTGGCATAGACGTTTTTAAGCTCCAAAAAAACCCAGAACCAGTGCGTTCTGAGGCTCCAGCGATAGAGCTGTTAAAACGCCAGACGCTGGTAAAAGATGTTAAATGCGATTTAACGAGGCTTAACGCTGTATACACAGCGTTATGCCTCGTCCAGCGTTTCTCTGTCTCTATTCAAAGTCAATGGTTCCCTATGTTGATGAGGACAAGGCCTCTTCCCAAAAACCCTTGCCCGGTGGTTGTCGGGGTCTGCGGGTGGGGACTTATCGTGATCTGGAAGCCCCCTTTAACAAGGGGCCCCCCAGATCAAGGCCCCCACCCTAGGTGAATCGTACCCCTACCCATTCACCTAAATAAAAAAGTGTCAAAAATAAACACACCACGAAGGTTTTTAAAGTACTTTATTAAGGCCGCTCCGGCTCTTCTCCCTCTTCTGGCGACGTGTTCTCCCCTCTCCGTCTCTTCTCCTCTCTGCGCTGTCCTCTCTCTCCACTATCGTCTGCTCTTTTCCTGGGTCTTCTCCCTCTGTTCTTCTTCCGATGTTGTCTCAACGCGATCTCCCGGTGTAATGCCGGGTCCGCCGTGTGCAATGACATATTGGCATGGGGCAGGGCCACCCGATGACATAAGTTAGAGGCCACACCCCTTGTGATGTCATCACCCCATCATTTTGTCGGGGTTCCCCTTCAAGATTCTGAGCACACAAGTCGCACCGGAAGTCGGATCATCTGGATTCGACTTCTGGTGCGACTTCTATTCAAATCAAGGGGCTTCCATAGGGAACGTGGCTGAAAGCTAGAGTGGCTAAACGCGCATTGACGCCAATGCAAAACGCGAAAAAAATTGAGTTTTAACACCACTTTTTTCCTGGTGTTGGTACTAGCTTTGCAGCTCGTTCTTGAAAACGCCCATGGGCATGAGGCCTTTGTCTGTTTGTTTTTATTTAATTTCAGGTGAAGTGGAAATCGGTTTCGTCATAGCAGAGGAGTAACGGCTGTGTTTTTGGTCTTTGATGGTGTCAGAAAACATACGAGATGAAAGTGTTGGGGGGATCATCGGTAGTATGTGCCCCTCTGGTGTATTCCAGTTGGAATAGTTAGCTGGAATACGGTAATGGTTGCACTTCAGGAAGGGGGTTGTCTCTGAGCTGGTGTGGTACGGCTGGAGGCCTATCATGGAGAAAAGGTCCCGTAGTGTAGTGGTGGAAGATGTGTGAAGTTCGGGGTGCAGTCAAATACCAACAGACTGAGGGTGGACAGTTGTTGTTACAGATGTTATATGTTAAAAGTTTTTGAATTATTAATATTTTAGTAATAAAAGGCTGCTTTGGCCATTTATACTCCAAATTCAGGTGTGGTCTTGTTAAGTTAGAATGGTAAGAAGGGGATTGTGGAGTATGAGCGGTCGGGCAGCTTAAGAAGGTTGGGGATATCTGGGGTACACTAGTCAAGGAAATTGGAGAACCTGGAGGAAACCCATGGAGAACATGCAAGCTTCATGCAGATAGTGTCTGGAGAAGAATTCAAACCAGTAACCACAGTGCTACAAGGCAGAAGTGATAACCACCAATGACTTAATGTGCCAATTTCATTACAATAATACCTGGTGATCCTACCTTGAGTGATCTTGTTTGGGCACATCCTGCTACAGCATGATAACTGGCTTTATGTTTTGCTCCTGCACTGTCACCCTATCACATGCAACACTGGTGGAGATGACAAGTGGCCATACCAACCCATATTGCACAAGCATTGTCCTCCGTGTTCGTGCAGAGCAAAGTCAAAGTAGATAGGATGTGGCTACAAGAAGGTGCAAGAGGTCAGCAGGTATGGTTGAAAAAAAGGTGAAAACAAGTATTTTATTTTAAAAAAGTCTATTGTTTATGATACCCAGGGCTTTAGCTAACTGTCATCCAAATGGGGTGTAGATCTACATTAACAATGAATGAAGCTCAAACGTCTGCTTCTGTCAGCGGAGCAGAAAGGGTTTATGCTAATTGCTCTGTAGACGGACACACTTTCGTAGCAGCTACTTTTCCATCTTACCCCTTTGCACAGTCTACTCTAGCTTGCGGGCCCTGGGGAAACAGACGCATCAAACCCATTTAAGGCTCGAGTCAATTTAAAAAGTGAATTAGCAGCTTCTTCGAGGCTGGCGCAGGGAAAACCAGGACTAATGAAGTGCGGCTTCCAAACACCGTCTCCCTGCTTTAGTTAAAGTCTAGAAAATGCAGTTATGCATATTGCCGAAAAACAATTTCAGCACCACCACTCGGAATTTAAAGCCGAACTCCAGGCAGACAGCAAAATACACAGATGGGGCTGGAGTGAATGGTCCAGTGTACCCTTTACTGAATGGGCTCATTTACACTTGCTTCGACATTAAAGCACCTACTTCTTCAACATTTTTTTTTATGTGTTTTTGATGCTTCTGTGATGCTTCGGTCATGGTTTTGTGAAACCTTATTGAAGCTTGGCAAATGCCCTGTGTGTGGTGAATATCTATTTGTTTTAAAAGGGCCCAGTAGAACCCCGGCTCAGCAGTACCCCCACTCATCAGATCCTTAGCTTATTAGTACTCCTGTTCAGCAGATCTCCAGCTCATTCGTACCCTCGTTCAGCAGATCTCCAGCTTATTACATACATATACATAGCTGCTAAGGTTGAATAAAGACACCAGTCCATCCAGTTCAACCTGAGTGGTGTCTACAACTGTCCTATTCTTCAAACAGAATTTGAATCGGCTGATAATTTTTCAGACAATCTGAATTTGACTCCCTCTGAAGATTTGCAATTCGTTAGAAAATAATGAACTAAGTGACATTAAACTAAACAAAATTAAACAAATTCTGAAATGAATCAACAAAATGAAATTAGTAACAACGAATCTATCCGATACGAAACAAAACAAATGTTTCCAGTCTAAAAGGGGGGATTCCTCCCAATGTTTACCTCTAAAACAATGCGCAGCTAATGCTGATTAACTGGTTCACGACCGGCTCGCGTACATTTACTGCACCGCTGCGTGAAACCCCGTATATATATGGGGTTTCCTTTAAGAGAGCCGGAGGGGCGTGCCCGCTGCACGACAGGGGACCCGATGCGCGTCACTGGCGACCGCGATCGCCGCCGGCCACGCACGATCGCATGCACGAGCACCAGCACGGGGATTTGTGTGTGTACACACAAATCCCTGTGCTGTCAGAGGAGAGGAGACATGCTGTTTGTTCCTAGTAAGTACGAACAGCGAAATGTCTCCTCTCCTACTCATTCCTATCCCCATACAGTTAGAACACAGTGAGGGAACACACATTTAACCCCTTGATCGCCCCCTAGTCTTAACCCCTTCCCTACCAGTGTAATTTACACAGTAATCAGTGCATTTTTATAGCACTGATCGCTGTATAAATGTCAATGGTCCCAAAAATGTGTCAAAGGTGTCCAATCTGTCCACCACAATATCGCAATACCGCTAAAAATTGCAGATCACCACCATTACTAGTAAAAAAAATTTAAAAAATTAAAATGCCATAAAGATGCCATAAATCTTTCCCACAGTTTGTAGACGCTATAACCTTTGCGCAAACCAATCAATATACGCTTATTGCAATTTTTTTTTTTTTTTACCAAAAATATGTAGTAGAATATATATTGGCCTAAACTGATGAAGAAATTTGTTTTTTGGGGTATTTATTATAGCAAAAAGTAAAAAATATATATATTTTTTCAAAATTGTCGCTGTTTTTTTGTGTATAGCGCACAAAATAAAAACCCCAGAGATGATCAAATAGCCCCAAAAGAAAGCTCTATTTGTGGGAAAAAAAGGACGCAAATTTAGTTTGGGTACAGCTTTGCATGACCGCGCAATTACCAGTTAAACGACGCAGTGCCAAATTGTAAAAAGTGCTCTGGTCAGGAAGGGGGTAAAACCTTCCAGGGCTGAAGTGGTTAATAGCCCCTCAAAAGCTTCAGGAGCTGAAGGCGAGTGTTGTCATAGACTTCTATGGAGGCTTTGGAGATGGTTTGATCACCAAGATAGCGGCATGGTGTACTATTTTTGAAGCAAAGCAAACACAACGTGTGAACAGGACTGTAAGATAACTATTTTATTTAGTGACAGGCACCTTCATTGACATTCAAAGTTCTTTAAAAAAGTTTGTCCAATACCACATTTTGAAGCAAGTGTAAACAAGCCCAAAGTGTACTTGCCCTTTAAGCTATATTACTTGCTCATTTTAGAAAGTTTGTGGAACTGTGTTCTAAAGCAGCCTTTCACAAAGTTTTTAACATGGAGGAACCCTTGAAATAACTTTTTTGTCTCTGGAAGCCTTTACTATTAATTACTATATCTACAGCTCAAGTTACATTAATATGATAGTCACTGTGGACAATGGTCCTTTCATTTGTGGTCATTAAGAGGAATCCCCCCTTTTAGATAGCTAAAAAGATCTTTGTTGTTAGTAGTTACTTATTTGGTTGAGTTTGCTTATTGTGCTTATTGCTCAGGAAACCCCTAGCAACCTCTGGAGGAACCCTAGGGTTCCATAAAATCCCGGTTGAGAAAGACTGTTCTAAAGAACCAAACGTGAAAATCCCATTGTTGTGATTTACTAAACTATGCACATATCATCACTCCTTATAATGTTCTTTTATTAATAAAGATGAACTCCCGACCAACAGCTAAATGTGCAGAAGAAATACATACAGCATATGGGAGATGTTCTACCTACCAAATAAGGCTAGCAGTGGAAGCCTGTATTTTCTCTCTGTACCTTAAAGCAACCTTTCGCATAAGTAAAGTGTGTTAAGCAAGCTTGCACCTGTGAAGATGAGGGAGAAAATACTTGTTCGATCCTGAAAAATTATCACTCAAAGTCCACTGCAAGACCAACACTTCCAGCAGTGTCAGTCTACTGGATTCCCCACAGCTCTCACTGGTTCCTCTCTTTAAACCCCATGTTACTTCTGTATTCTGTAATCAGATGAAGTTTGAGGGAGGAACCAGAGAGAGAGCTATGGAGGACCCAAGAGATCAAATCTCCTGGAAATGTCAGCAAGAGGAGTTAGTGAGAGAGATGCAGAGAACAAAAGAGATTGGCACTCTTGGAAGTGTCAATAGTAGGAATCTTTGAAAGCTGTGGAAAGTCTAGGAGATAGACACTTCCAAAACTGTTATCAGGAGGAACAAGTGAAATAGCTGTAGGGAACATATGGGAATGATACACCCGGACGTGTCATCAGAAGGAACCAGTAAAATAGTTCTGGAGAACCCAAGAGCTCAAAAGCCCTAGAGGTGTCAGCAAGAGGAACCAATAAAATAAGTAGAAGACGTAGGAGACAGACACTCCTGGAAATGTAAGCAGGAGTAACCAGTGAAAAAGCTGTTGGGAACCCATCAGATTGGCGCTCCTGTAAACGTCAGCAGGAGGAACCAATGAAAGCTGTGGAAGACCTAGGAGATCAAAACTCTTAAAAGTATCATCAGAAGGAACCAGTGAAAGCGCTTTGGGGAACCCAAGAGACCGAAACTCCTGGAAGTGTCAGCAGGAGGAACCATGTGAAAGTTGAGAAGGATCTATGAGATTGATACCCTTGGAAGTATCAGCAGGATGAACCAATGAGAACAGCGGGGAACCCAGAAGATTAAAGCTTCTGGAAATGTAAGCAGGACTAACCAGTGAAAGAGCTGTAGGGAACCAGGGGATTAACACTCCTGGAAATGTCAGCAGGAGGAACCAATGAAAGCTGCAGAAGACCTAGGAGATCAACATTCTTGGAAGTGTCATCGGAAGGAACCAGTGAAAGAGCTGTAGCGAACTCAAGAGACCCCAACTCCTGGAACTGTGGGATTGTCAGCAGGAGGAACCAGTGAAACCTGAGGACCTAGGAAATCAACACTCCTGGAAGTATCAGCAGGAGTAACCAATCAGAGCTGTGGGGAACCCAGGAGATTTATACTCTCGGAAGTGTCAGTTTTCCCGTGGATTTCAGGTAATTATATCTCAGGATCAAAGCAGAGTTTAGGAGCACAGGAAAAGTAAGTATTCCCTATCCTCTTTACGGGTATATTTGCTTGATTCATTTTACTCACGTGACAGGGTCACTTTAACTCAAAGGGTGGGCAGAAATAGATAACGCCATCTCCATATATGGAAGTCAAGGACAACCGGGCAGCTAACATTTTCATGGAAGGTTCTCAATAGCAGGACCCACATTTTGTCTTAGTGCGTTCAAGCACAGAGATTTCACCACCAGAGTGTTTGAGATGCGTGTGTGTGTGTGTGTGTGCGGGGGTGGGGGGTTATGCTAACAAACATTAAAATATTAATTATAGGTGGAATTACCCTTTTGAAGAAATAATCGTCTTAGCTGCAGTATTTCAATTTTCAGAGTGAAAATTCCCCTGAATCTATTTGCACAGTCTTTATCTCATTATCCGGCACCACAGAGCTGGTAACAGAGCATTGTGAAGAGAGGAAATTTGCTGATGTGTGTTTATTTAGCAAATACAGAGAATAGCAGAAACATTTTTATGGTGGAAGCGGTTGTCACATCATCCGAGATGTATTATTTGGACAACCTCAACTTCACCTTTTAATGCACATTTTTCTTACCTTTTACATTAAGCTCTTTTCTAGGCTAGTGTGTATCCTATAGGCGTGCATTTTAGGACAATGCACTGCCACTGAATATCCATTTAAAGATAACCTTGGCTTAAAAAAATAATAGCCTGTTGGTACTGAGCTCTCTTATGCTAGTTGCCTGGCTGTTAAATTCCCCCTATCACAGTGATTCTCAACCAGAGTTCCTCCAGAGGTTGCTAGGGGTTCCTTCAGCATTGGGCAATTTCTGCCTCTCAGATAAGTTCCCACTGACACCATTGATCTTTTTAACTATCTGTAAGGATGTAATTCTTCCCAGTGACCACAAGTGTAATGCCGCATACACACGAGCGGACTTTACGGCAGACTTTGCCCGGCGGACGGGATTTCGTTGGACAATTCGATCGTGTGTGGGCTCCAGCGGACTTTGTTTTCTCAAAAGTTGGATGGACTTAGATTTGAAACATGTTTTAAATCTATCCGTCGAACTCGAGTCCGGTCGAAAAGTCCGCTCGTCTGTATGCTAGTTAGACGGACAAAAAGCCACGCTAGGGCAACAATTGGCTACTGGCTATGAACTTCCTTGTTTTAGTCCGGTCGTACGTCATCACGTACGAATTCGACGGACTTTGGTGGATTGTGTGTAGGCAAGTCCGTTCATTCGGAAAGTCCGTCATAAAGTCCATTAAAAAGTCAGCCGGGCAAAGTCTGCCGTAAAGTTCGCTCGTGTGTACGCGGCATTAGGACCATTCTTCCCACTGTCCATCACACTAATGTATCATGAGTTGTAGATTTCTAATTTTTATCAGGGGTTCCCTGAGAATGCATAACTATTTCAAGGGTTTCTCTGTGTTGAAAAGGTTGAGAAAGGCTGCCCTATCATGACATTCAACTTTGAGAAACAAGGGTACAAGCAAGATATGAGAAGGAATATTTACCTTTTTCCACTACCCACACCACTAGAACATCAAACCTTTATGCAGAAATCTTCATATGATTGAAACTCAGTTCCATTCTGAGCTCGATTTCTTCTGCTCAATTGGATCTTCAGTCCCTAGCGGCAGAGCACCACACAAGTACACAAACCTACCCCATTTGAACAAGCTTGTTTAGATTGGAGGCTGCTTTTTCATTCCCTATCTCACTTCTATGCCCTATTGATTGACTTGGATGCTACGCCAGATCTCACCTTTCTACAGCATTGGGAATGTTACCTTAACACCTCTTTTTTGCAAGCCCAGAGGGTAAGAAACCTTTGCTTTGCTCACAAGTCCTCCCTGGCAAACAGATACCAGGAGGGAGGATATAAGCTCCTCATACAGTCGTACAGAACTCCAGCAAAATTGCACCAGGCACCTAACACTTGCCGATGCTGTTGGGAATCTGAGGGGACTTCTATTCTTGTCTTTTGGGAATGCCCAAAAGGACTTCTGGGATGAAGTGGAAAACACGATTAGGACCTTAATGGGAGCATCCCTTAACAAAAATGCGGTTGCATGCCTCTTGAATGACACACTGTTATCCAACAAGAAATGTAAAAATTCATTAGGCTGGGTTCACATATATGTGAATTAGATGCGGTTTTCCCTGCATCCAATTCACATAACAGGCGAGTGTGACCGGCTCTCAATAGAGCCGGTTCACACGGGTCTAGGGCGGCCGCGGAGCAGATTGCAAAAGGGTCCTGTGCATGTTTGGACCTGGTTCAGGTGTGAATTCAGGCAAAAATTCGGACCTGAGTCGCACCTGAACTGGTGAACAGACATGCACCGGACCCCAGGCACGAACCTGCAGCTGCACATATGTGAACGCAGCCTTATGCCCCGTACACAAGATTGGCCATTCCGACAACAAAATCCATGGATTTTTTCCAACCAATTTTGGCTCAAACTTGTCTTGCATACACATGGACACACAAATCTTGGCAGAAATTCTGAACGTCAAGAATGCGGTGACGTACAACACATACAACAAGCCGAGAAAAAGGAAGTTCAATAGCCAGTGCGGCTCTTATGCTTGATTCCGAGCATGCATGGAACTTTGTGCGTCGGAATTGTGTACACACGATCAGAATTTACGACAACGGATTTTGTTGTCAGAAAATTTGAGATCCAGATCTCAAATTTTGTGTGACGGAAATTCCGATGGAAAATGTCCGATGGAGCCTACACACGGTCGGAATTTCCGACAACAAGCTCCCATCGAACGTTTTCCGTCAGGAAAATCCAACCGTGTGTACGGGGCATAACTCAAACATTTGCTCACAGCAGCCAAGGCTTGCATTCCAGCATTATGGAAAAGTACAAGTCTCCAACAATAGCTCAATGGGAGGCAAGGATTTCTGGAAAGTCTCACCATGATCCAGGAGGAACAAGAGGATAAATGTTGGAAGATTTGGACCCCTCACTTTTTTTTTACAGAGATCAGATTCCTTTTTGCCTCTCAGTCGTAATTTGTCCTTCTCTTCTCTATACAACAGTATCCACTCTCTTTGACTTGCTAGATGGAACTATCCAAGAGGGAGATGATTTATTTAACTCAACGCCCTGCTGCCTTGCTCTTCTGTATCCCCTCCTTCTCCCCCTTCTTCCCTCCATACCCTTATCATATCTCCCAAGGCAGGCCATATCTATCATCTCTAAGGCAGTCCTTACATGGAGAAAATTTCTTTCTTGCATCCATGGGTTGCAGGAAAGAAGTTTGATTGATTCCCCCATCAACACAGACAGTGTTAACAAGGGAATCCCTCCCACCGATCCATGGTGTTCTCCCGGCGGGGGGCGGAGGAAAACAATTATTATTGCTAGCGGCTATACCAGCTGTTGCCAATAATCGTAGGTAAAATCAGGCAAGTTGGTTGTACCCAAGTTCATTAATCAATCAATTTGGTACATTCAGCCTGCCCATACACGATTCAAATCTCGGCCAGTTCCTGCTGAACCGGCCAAGATTTGAACTGCATATGGCCGACCTTAGTTTTTATCTTCTCTTGTTGTTACTTTCTTTGTGGAACACACTATTGTTCACCTTCTGTAAAGGTTTTCTTCTTCTTGAAAAATTAATAAAATATTCTGGAATTCGACGTTCATTGCTAACTGCCGACAATGCCTTGACACACCACGCAGCTTCTGTTACGTGTTGAGGCACTTTCTCTTCTTATATCTGTATGTGCTGTGCTGCTGGTTGTACTTAGGGATGAGCCGAACACCCCCCCGGTTCGGTTCGCATCCAGAACATGCGAACAGGCAAAAAATTTGTTCAAACACGCGAACACCGTTAAAGTCTATGGGACATGAACATGAATAATCAAAAGAGCTCATTTTAAAGGCTTATATGCAAGTTATTGTCATAACTGTTTGGGGTCCTGGGTCCTGCCCCAGGGGACATGTATCAATGCAAAAAGAAGTTGTAAAAACTGACCTTTTTTTGGGAGCAGTGATTTTAATAATGCTTAAAGTGAAATGTTCCTTTAAATTTCGTACCTGGGGGGTGTCTATAGTATGCCTGTAAAGGGGCGCATGTTTCCCAAGTTTAGAACAGTCTGACAGCAAAATGACATTTCTAAAGGAAAAAAAGTCATGTAAAACTACTATCGCTAGCGCCGGCTATAATGAATTGTCGGTCCGGCAATATACATAAAAGTTCATTAATAAAAACGGCATGGAATTTCCCCACAGGGGAACCAAATTTAAAAAAAAAAATGAGTGGGGGTCCCCCTCAAAATCCATACCAGACCTGTCTGGTATGGATTTTAAGGGGAACCCCGCGCCAAAATAAAAAAAAATGGCGTGGGGTCCCCCCAAAAAGCCATACCAGACCCTCATCCGAGCACGCAACCTGGCAAGCCGCAGGAAAAGAGGGGGGATGAGAGAGCGCCCCCCCTCCTGAACCGTACCAGGCCACATGCCCTCAACATTGGGAGGGTGCTTTGGGGTAGCCCCCCAAAGCACCTTGTCCCCATGTTGATGGGGAGAAGGGCCTCATCCCCACAACCTTTGCCCGGTGGTTGTGGGGGTCTGCGGGTGGGGGGCTTATCAGAATCTGGAAGCCCCCTTTAACAAGGGGACCCCCACATCCCGCCCCCCCGTGTGAATTGGTAATGGGGTACAAATGTACCCCTACCATTTCACAAAAAAATTGTCAAAAAGGTTAAAAAACACAAGAGACGGTTTTTGACAAGTCCTTTATTAATTTCCTCTTTTTTCATCTTCTTTCTTCTGGTCTTCCTTCGGTGTTCTTCTTCCTCCATCTTCTTCTTCTCCATCTTCTTCTTCCTCCGCTCTTCTCATTCTGCATCTTCCTCTGGTTTTCTGCATTTCTTCTCCACTCCGTCCGCACAATCCGCCTCAGTGGGGGTCTTCCGCCGTGTGAGGTTTTGGTTCTTCAGACACTTCTTATATAACGGAGGGTGGGGCCACCTGGTGACCTTGTCCTCCTCTGATGCACAGGGACTTCACGGGGGACTTCCCTATGGCTTTCCCTGTGTTGTCAGAGGGGGGCGGGATCACCTGGTTACAGTGGCGGCACAGTGGTGTAGTGGGTAGCACTCTCGCCTAGCAGTAAAAAGGGTGTCTGGTTCGCATCCCAACCACGACACTACCTGCCTGGAGTTTGCATGTTCTCCCTGTGCCTGCGTGGGTTTCCTCCGGGTACTCCGGTTTTCTCCCACACTCCAAAGACATGCTGGTAGGTTAATTGGCTTCTGTCCAAAATTGACCCTAATATGAGAATGTGAGTTGGGGACCTTGGATTGTGGGCTCCTTGAGCGTAGCGAACTATGTTAGTGTGTGATGTATGTGTGGAGTGCTGCGTAAATTGACGGCGCTATATGGGTACCTTAAATAAATAGGGATAATTGTAGACACGCACCCACGCTCACTCAGGTTGAACTGGATGGACTGGTGTCTTTATTCAACCTTACTAACTATGTAACTATGTAACTATATGTGGCGTTTGGAGGGCTCCAACTAGACTCAATGGTAGGCCACTGATGGTTCTGAGTTTAGGGAAACAATTTTGGATAACCCCTTCATAAAACAACGCTCATATCAATACTTGAGGGCTGTTCTCTGCAGTGTAGAGTACCCTGGTATTGTGCTATCCAATTACCTCTAGCAATGACTGAATAGTAAATATTGGCAATGTATGGCTGGCCTAAATGATGCTACCTATCTCTGTAAATGGCATTACTGTAGCTACTATTGTTATGAGATCTATTACTTGTGTTCGGCTTAAATTATAGTCATCAATTCCCTGTTATCTTCAGTTTTATGACATCCTGCCTTCCTTTCATTGATATATATTGATTCCACAGTCTTGTAGAAGGCCAAGGTGAAAGGAAAAGGAAACACGGAAGACTTTTGCTTTGAATTAGCAAGGTATGGAGACCCAGGGGTGCTTAATATACTGGAGATACAACAGAGATTGGAAATCATTTTAAAAGCAGCAAAGGTTGAGGCCATGTTCATTGACATGTTAGCAACAAATGCATGGCCAAGATTCAGATTAAAAGTGAACTCCAAAAAGGAATCTAAATACATAGCTACATTCTATGAAGTCTTACCAAAATATTTGTCATATTTAGCCAGTGATCCAGATAGCACAGTCAACTTCTGCACTCCCCAAGACCTCTCTGCAAATTAAATTGCAGGTAAGCAAAACAACCTGGTCTAGGACCTGCCCTACCCTGTGATTGGACAGTGTTGGAGCCGAAGCACACTGGGTGGATCATCATTCTGCTTTTTCAGAGAAAGCAGCATAGCAGTCATTCAAATGAAGAGATCATCCACCAGTGGCGGCTGGTGCTCAAAAAGGTTGGTGGGGGGGAGGCGCCAAAAAAATGTGAAAAAAAATCATCAATTGCAGCCACTGTTCTATCAAACGCTGTCACTGTGCCCATCAAACGCTGCCACTGTGCCATCAAACGCTGCCACTGTGCCATCAAACGCTGCCACTGTGCCCTCAAATGCTGCTACTGTACCATCAATTGCAGCCACTGTGCCATCAAACTCTGCCACTGTGCCCATCAAATGCTGAAACTGTGCCCATCAAACGCTGCCACTGTGCCCTCAAATGCTGCCACTGTGCCATCAATTGCAACCACTGTGCCAAACGCTGCCACTGTGCCAATCAAATGCTGCCACTGTGCCCATCAAACGCTGCCACTGTGCCATCAAACGCTGCCACTGTGCCCTCAAATGCTGCCACTGTGCCATCAATTGCATCAATTGCAGCCACTGTGCCATCAAACTCTGCCACTGTGCCCATCAAATGCTGCCACTGTGCCCATCAAACGCTGCCACTGTGCCCATCAAACGCTGCCACTGTGCCCATCAAACGCTGCTACTGTGCCCATCAAACGCTGCTACTGTGCCCTCAAATGCTGCCACTGTGCCATCAATTGCAGCCACTGTGCCAAACGCTGCCACTGTGCCAATCAAATTCTGCTACTGTGCCTATCAAACGCAGCCACTGTGCCAAAAGCTGCTGTGCCAATCAAACACTGCGACTGTGTCATCAAATGCTGCCACTGTGCCCTCAAATGCTTCTTCTGTGCCCTCAAATGCTGCCACTGTGCCATCAGTTGCAGCCACTGTGCCATCAAATGCTGCCACTGTGCTCATCAAATGCTGCCACTGTGCTCATCAAACGCTGCCACTGTGCCATTAAACGCTGTACTGTGCCATCAAACTCTGCCACTGTGCCCTCAAACTCTTCTACTGTGCCATCAAACGCTGCTACTGTGCCATCAAATGCTGAAATTGTGCCCATCAAATGCAGCCACTGTACCAAACGTTGCCACTGTGCCCATCAAACGCTGCCAGTGTGTCCATCAAATGCTGCCAGTGTGCCCATCATATGCTGTCAGTGTGCCCATCAAATTCTGCCAGTGTGCCCATCATATGCTGCCAGTGTGCCCATCAAATGCTGCCAGTGTACCCATTAAATGCTGCCAGTGTGCCCTTGAATGCCCCCAGTGTGACCCCCGCCCGCATGCTGTCTGCCCGCAACTTACCCTGTCTTGGTGGGGCAGCGGGTGACGGGCACGAGCGGGGTCCACCATGTGTTTCCTGCCATTCTCATCTCCCGTCCTCTCCTCCAATTGTGGTGCCTGTCGTTTCAGTCAATCAGGTGACAGGTAACAGGCCCGAGCAACTGAGTGGCGGAGAGGCGGTTTAGTGTTAGGAAAGCGAATAGACATTCGCTTTTCTAACACAGCTGAGTGACCTGCGAGCACCCAACATGGAGCTCGCAGGTCACTTTTTTTTACGCCTATTAGAGCCTATGGCTTTAATCAGGTGCTTCAAACCCCCCCCCCCCGCTGTAATTCAGGGGCCGGGCGCCTGAAGAGGGGGTGGCAGCAGTGCAATGCATGGATCTAGCTAATGGTGATAGAGGGGCGGCAGGAGAGAGGGGGCGGCGCCCGTGCACCCCCTTAATGCACAGGCCGCCACTGTCATCCACCAATCCAGCAGATCCTCTCCACTCATGGAAATCACCAAGTGTCACCACCATTAATAAAGTGAACACTCACCAGACCATAAGCTGTATCGAATACAGCAATCACATCGTGTTTCACAAACACAGACTGGACAAAACGCGTCAGTGGAATCTCAGTGATGATGTCATGACGCTGCACGACCCGAGTCGGCAGTGGCTCTCTATGTGAGTTACTTGCATTCGGTGGAGGGGGGATTATCGTGTGGGTTTGTTTTTCAGGGGTTGGACTTGGCCTCTTAGTTCCAGTGAAGGGAACTCTTAAGGCGTCAGCATACCAAGACATTGTAGACAATTTCATGCTCCCAACTTTGTGGAAACAGTTTGGGGATGACCCCTTCCTGTTCCAACATGACTGTGCACCAGTGCACAAAGCAATGTCCATAAAGACATGGATGAGCAAGTTTGGGGTGGAGGAACTTGACTGGCCTGCAAAGAGTCCTGGCCTCAGCCCGATAGAACACCTTTGGTATGAATTAGAGACTGTGAACCAAGCCTTCTCGTTCAACATCAGTGCCTGACCTCACAAATGCACTTCTGGAAGAATGGGAAAACATCCCCATAAACACACTCCTAAACCTTGTGGACAGCCTTCCCAGAAGAGTTGAAGCTGTTATAGCTGCAAAGGGTGGGCCAACTCAATATTGCACCATATGGACTAAGACCGGGATGCCATTAAAGTTCATGTGTGTGTAAAGGCAGGCGCCCCAATACTTTTGGTAATATAGTGTATATCCTGGGAAGGGCCGTGCACTGGTGTGACGTCAGCACTGAGACTCCGCCCAACGTGTTTTGTCCAATCTTGTGTGAAACATGTTGCGATTGCTGTGGTGAGTGCTTACTTTGTTAAAGGCGGTTGCACTTTGTGATTTCCATGCACAGAGAGGATCTGCTGGATTGGTGGAAGATTTCTTCATTTGAATATTTTTGTTCTCATAGACTTTGTGGCACATTGCAGAGAACACGTTTTATTCACATATTCATGTTTTTGGTGCTGCATTATTTGATTTCATTTAGTTTTTGGATTTGGGTATATCAAACTTCCAGGGGCCACACTTGTAATCACAGCACAGATTCAATATTGCAATAAGTTAGGATAGCAGTCATGTTAACAGCTAAGAAGAGTGATTTTAAAAATGTACTTATTCAGGTTTTTTAGTGATGAAATGTACAAAATATGATGTATATGAAACAAACTTACGATTTATTCCAAACTTAGAATGTCTTCCGCACTTGTTGAGCACAATCAGCAGGAGGAGAAGGAAGAAGCAGGCGAAGATGGCCAGTCCCACAGCCACAGAGACCTGATGGGAAACACAATCCTCTCAGTGATCCTGTTCTTCAATTCCTGAGCATTATCACTTGCTAAATGTTAAGTCACAGAGGATAAACGGTTTACTGGAGCCGCTCACAGCTGCACAATCATCTGGAAAATGTGTAAACTGATATAATAAGCACAGGTTTGTAAGGGCCGTGTCCCATTGGAGATTCTGTTGCTGGCAAGTTGCTGACGGAAACCTGAGAATACTCACCTGCTCCTACAGGTCAAGGCCAAGAAACTGTAAAATCTCAAAGGCCATTGAAAGAACAACAACAGAGTGACATGGTTTGGGGCCGACGAGTAAGTGATGCCGTAGGAGCAGGTGAGCATTCTCATAGTTCTTTTGGCAATCTTGTCCTTGGAGAATTGATATTAGTAAAAAAGATTGCTACCGAGACATGGGCCTAAATGGAGACATATCCCACATCAACTAGTCAAGTGCAATTTTTCACTAACTTGATTTTAAAAAAAAAGTCACATCCTACTGGATGAAATGGGTTATTATTATACGCTAAGTTGGCCATACATTATGCAATTTTTGGCCATTGGCCAATTGTCAGGCGTGTCTAGTGCTCCTGCTCCTCATTCCAGCATTCTGGTTTTGGTTGTGGCGTTCTCCTTGTCTGTATGTCCACCTGCAAGGTGATTGATGTGGCCAGTCTCTCGGTGGGGGCCAAACCTGATTTAAGGCAGCCAAGCCTGCAGTCTCATTCTTGTGATAGCGTCTGTAATACATGATCAAGCTACCTGTTTGTCTGCCCTGCTCTGCTAGATTGACTTACCTCGTTGACGACCTCAGATCGGATATCAACTATTCTCTGAACTCTCCCTGCCTTTTGACTTCGGATTTTGACCCTGATTATTCTGAGGCTTGCCTACCTTGTACCTGGACTGTTATTGAACCCCTCTGCTACTACTACTAAAGGGGGCTACTATAGGTGAAGAACACAGAAGTGAGCTATAGTGTCTGGCCACCGGTGTTAGGGGTGAGCGTGACGCTGATGAGCCAGTGAAAGTTTGCTCAGTGGGTGGCCTCCCTTTACACTCCTGCCTGACATACTTGCATTGACATCCTTGTCCACCTGCAAGGTGATTGATGTGGCCAGTCTCTCGGTGGGGGCCAAACCTGATTTAAGGCAGCCAAGCCTGCAGTCTCATTCTTGTGATAGCGTGTGTAATACATGATCAAGCTACCTGTTTGTCTGCCCTGCTCTGGTAGATTGACTTACCTCGTTGACGACCTCAGATCGGATATCAACTATTCTCTGAACTCTGCCTGCCTTTTGACATCGGATTTTGACCCTGATTATTCTGAGCCTTGCCTACCTTGTACCTGGACTGTCATTGAACCCTTCTGCCTGTCTGCCAACCACAAGTACCTGTTTGCTTTGCTCAGGTTGTACCTGCCCTGGCGTGGTATCCAGACACTATAGCATTGTGTATAAGTCCTGGGGGCAACCGAGTAGGCCTGCTTGCCTTATGGGAAAGGGGGCTGCTATAGGTGAAGAACACAGAAGCGAGCTATAGTGTCTGACCACCGGCGTTAGGGTTAAGCGTGACACTGATGAGCCAGTGAAAGTTTACTCAGTGGGTGGCCCTCCCTTTACACTGATGCCTGACATCCTTGCATTGAAAAACTGAAGGAGCTGAACAGAACATTTTTGGGAGAACAGCATGGCTGCATCCAATCAGATACAGCTGCTGTACAATAGGAGCAGCAGACAATTTGTCCATTAGTGCTGTATAGCATGAATGGAAGAGTCAGAGTTTCTGTGTTCAGCCTGCAGTGAGTGTATGGCCAACTTTACTTTGCAAATCCAGCTCTTCTTTACTTCTGGCTACTGCCCCCCCCCCAAAAAAAAAACATCCCTACACAAAAATATGTATACATATCTTTTTTCCAAGTCAGGAATCATTTGCTTCCCCCTGATCAGTTTGTGATGACTTGGGGCCGCTCTCTACATTGGGTCCAGGTCTGCCTGCAGACACACCCCCAAGGGACAAGTCCTTGACACCCTGGACTCACAGAAGTCAGTTAAATGATCTTGGGCTTCATTCAACCCAGAAGAGAACCGGCACTGGATCACAGAGTGATAGGTCTGCGTGTGGGGAGGTACAGCGTGGTGCAGCGGCAGTAAACACTCAGAGTCCGGTTGCAGAGAACAGAACTTGTATTAATGTCAGAGTTCAATAATTCGCAACAAGCCTGCTGGAAAGGCGCCCAGCCATGAACACTCACCCAATGTATCAGTGGTGTGCAGCAGAGCAAGTCTCAGAGGTGCCAGCAGTGTCTGTCTTGAGGAGTGAAATGCGGCCTTGCTCTTAACCAAATGGGGAGGTCCTCAGGAAGGATGGCATGTCCCTATCCTTTCCCTACTCAACTGGAACCTCTTACTGCTGCTAATTACTGTCCCTGTCAGACAGGTGACAAAGCCTGGGAGCCAGGGCCTTAAACAGGCTCAAGATGGCTACCAGAGTTACATGGGATGGCAGCATCCAATTGGATAGCTTCCTTAATAACCCAGGAAACCATAGAGGAACCAAATTTTTCTTGGCTTTCCTTCCAACTGCAATGCTGCTGTGGTCGAGCGCCACCTACAGTGAAGAAATTAGACATGCATGGGACAACACCAGAAAAAGGTGAGTAATGCTGCTTTAAAGCAAGGTAAGAAATTAAAAACACTAATTTATAAGATTATTCACATTAAGACTTAAGAATCAGTCTCTTAAGTATATATAAATAATTACTAAATCTATAGTATCTTTTCAAATTCTCATTTGGAATTTGTGTCTTTATTCGGGATCAAAAGTACAACATGATCAAAGAGGAACAGGCTTACCACAAGGTCTTGGCAGAAACTCTGCTTGTAAATTTTAATATGATTTCGATTTATCAGAGACCCCATAAGACCTTATTTTGCATTTTAAAAGTTTTCTGCAGAAACCCAGTATTTACTGAATATCACTTAGTGGTTTTTGTTTCCCCTTAGACCTGATTTTTTTTTTTTTTTAACTAATGGCCAACAAATTAACACGTTGTTAAATGGACTTAAATTACATGTGATGGGATAATTGCTCAGAACAGCTCTTGTGGTTCCTTAAGGTGTGATTGAATTAGAACCCAGAGATTTTATGATAGAAGAACTCCAAGCTGTACTTTTTCTATGTAAAATGACCACTTAATGAAACATTAATGCCTGCTCAAAAAATACGATGTGCAAACCAGACAAGATCTGTTCCATCGGAGATTAAGCCAGTTTGCTGTTATTTATTGAACAATAAAGTGTTCTTTCATAGCTTGGCCCCATTCATCTTCTAGTACACGTGTCAAACACAAGGGCCATGGGCCGAATGCCGCCCTCCAGGCCATTTGATGTGGCTTTCACACCCAATGCTTTTTTTTTTCTAGGTAGAACATGCAGGAACTCCATCCTCCCACCTCCGGCTCTCCCTCACTGCTCCCCACTTGCCACTGCCACTTATAGAAACAGAAGCCTTCTGTATAAGGACAGCTTTCCTCTAATGCCGCATACACGCGATTGGAAATTCTGACAGCAAAACTCAGATGAGAGCTTTTTTGGGAAAATGCGACCGTGTGTATGCTCCATCGGTCTTTTGCTGGCGGAATTCTAGCCAGCAAAAGATTGAGAGCATGTTCCCTATTTTTCGGTCAGGAAAAGTTACTATCCGAAAATGCGATCGTCTGTACAAATTCCGACGCACAAAATTCCTACGCATGCTCAGAAACAATTCGGCGCATGCTCAGAAGCATTGAACTTCATTTTCTTGGCTCGTCGTAGTGTTGTACGTCACCGCGTTCTTGACACAACTTTTGTGTGACCGTGTGTATGCAAGGCAACCTTGAGCGGAATTTCGTCGGAAAAACCATCCAAATTTTTTCCGACGGAAAATTCGCTTGTGTGTACGGGGCATAAGTGGCTCTCACAGATACTATCTACCTTGCACTCACAGTGGGAACAAAAAAGATGCAGATGCAAGTGCAGTGTAGTCAAACGTGGGATGGGGCAATATGTGGTAGGCTGTAATGTGATCCCCATCTGTGCCCAGGTGCACAGATTCTAACCAATGATCTCGCTGCAGGTGTGGGGAGCTACTAGGGCTGGGTGTTTCTTGATAAGGTGAGACTCGAGGAAGATATTTTTTTTTTTGGGGGTAGGGGAGACTGTGGATGGAGGTCAGAGCTGAGGAGGGGTGAAATTGGTGATGTGGACAGTCTATGAAAGAGATCTGAACCCTGCACACTGTGCATAGCACATCCCTAAACCCAGTACTCTGTATGTAGTCCACTCCTCAACCCAGCACTCTTTACCCAGTGCACCCCTAAACCCTGTACTCTGTATGTAGCCCACTCCTCACTCCTGCATTCTGTACACAGTACATCCATAAACCCTGTACTCTGTATGTATCTCACTCCTCAACCCTACACTCTTTACCCAGTGCACTCCCAAACCCTGTATTCTGTATGTACCCCACTCCTCAACCCTGCACTCTGTACACAGTACATCCATAAACCCTGTACTCTGTATGTATCCCACTCCTTAACCCTGCACTCTTTACCCAGTGCACTCCTAAACCCTGTACTCTGTATGTAGCCCACTCCTCAACCCTGCACTCTGTACACAGTGCACCCCTAAACCCTGTACTCTGTTTGTAGCCCACTCCTCAACCCTGCACTCTGTACACAGTGCACTCCTGAACTCTGCAATTTGTGCATAGGGTACCTCTGAAACTGCACTCTGTACAGAGTACACTCCCGAATCCTGCACTATGTACATAGCACATCCCTGAACTCCACATATAACGCACTCCTGGTATGTATTGCCCCTTAAAGAACCTTCCACAATTAGGGCAATTTGGCCACAGCCACAATTCAATGCAGATCGGGGGGCGTTCCTGCACCTATTCTGTGATCAAAAAAGCCCTGGATGAATTCATATAGTCTTACAGATACAACCAGGGCTACCATAATGCTGATGTGGCCCGCAATGAAATTGAGTTTTGACACCCCTGCCTTCAGCTGAGAGGCCTTAGACTGTCCCATTTCTCAACAAATGCTAAGGAGAAGATCACATGCCGTGTTTATCAATGAACTTTTATGTGTATTGTCGGACCAGCAATTCATTAATAGCCGCGGGTAGTTTTAAATTACTTTTTTTCCTTTGAAATGTCATTTTGCTGTCAGACTGTTCTAAACACGGGAAACACGCGCCCCTTTACAGGCATACTATAGACACCCCCCAGGTACGAAATTTAAAGGAATATTACACTTTTATTGTTTCACTTTAAGCATTATTAAAATCACTGCTCCCGAAAAAAACGGACGTTTTTAAAACTTTTTTTGCATTGATCCATGTCCCCTGGGGCAGGGCCCAGGTCCCCAAACACTTTTTATGACAATAACTTGCATATAAGCCTTTAAAATTAGCACTTTTGATTATTCATGGTCGTGTCCCATAGTGTTTAACGGTGTTCGCGTGTTCGAGCAAATTTTTTGCCTGTTCGGAAGTTCTGGTGCAAACCGAACAGGGGGGTGTTCGGCTCATTTCTACTCTCCTGTGACAAGTTTTGACATCAATAAATCACAAAAAGACAACCCCCAGACTGTTTATTGGAGCCAGAGTGAATGGACTGTTACTTGGGTAGCTGGTGGCCTCTATTGGGGAAGAACATAATTGTGAAGTGGAAGGAAAATGATAAATGGTTTTCAACATTTTTTATACATAAATATGTGAAAAGTGTGGTGTGCATTTGTATGGCGCCCCCTGAGTCAATACTTTGTAGAACCACCTTTCACTTACAATTACAGCTGCAAGTCTTTTTGGGGATGTCTCTACCAGCTTTGTACATCTAGAGAGTGACATTGTTGCCCATTCTTCTTTGCGAAATAGCTTAAGCTCTGGATGGAGAGCGTCTGTGAACAGCAATTTTAAATGTCTTGCCACAGATTCTCAATAGGCTTTTAGGTCTGGACTTTGGCTGGGCCATTCTAACACATGAATATGTTTTCTTTCTTTCAACAATGGTTTTCTTCTTCCCTCTCTTCCATAAAGACCAGATTTGTGGAGAGCACGACTAATAGTTGTCCTGTGGACAGATTCTCTTACCTGAGCTGTGGATCTCTGCAGCTCCTCCAGAGTTACCATGGGCCTCATGGCTGCTTCTCTGATGAATGCTCTCCTTGCCCGGCCTGTCAGTTTAGGTGGACGGCCATGTCTTGGTAGGTTTGCAGTTGTGCCATACTCTTTCCATATTTGTGAGATGGATTGAACAGAGCTCCGTGAGATGTTCAAGCTTGGGATATTTGTTTTTATAACCTAACCCTGCTTTAAATTTCTCCATAACTTTATCCCTGACCTGTCTGGTGTGTTTCTTGGCCTTCATGATGGTGCTTGTTCACTAAGTTTCTCTAACAAAGCTCTGAGGGCTTCACGGAACAGCTGTATTTATACTGAGATTCAATTACACACAGGTGGCCCATATTTACTAATTAGGTGACTTCTGAGGGCAATTGGTTCCATTAGATTTTAGTTAGGGGTATCAAAGTAAAGGTGGCTGAATACAAATGCACGGCACACTTTTCAGATATTTATTTGTGAAAATTTTTGAAAAACATTTATCATTTTCCTTCCACTTCACAATTATGTGCCGCTTTGTGTTGGTCCATCACATAAAATCCCAATAAAATACATTTACGTTTTTGGTTGTAAGAATAGAAATCCAACCGAGAAGACCCACAGGTTGCCAACATCCCAATTTAGACAATATTATATATGGATTACCCGCCAAGGAAATACTAAGGGACTTTAAGGGCAACTGATCAGCAAATTTTTAGAAAATATAAATGCATTAATATAAAATATGTGGTGCATACATCACATCATTTTGGTGATGTTTGCACCACATATTTTATATTAATAAATCCCTATTTTCTAAAAATTTGCTGATCAGTTGCCCTTAAAGTCCCTTAGTATTTCCTTGGGGAATGCGCCATATATAATATTAACAAAATGTGGAAAATTTCAAGGGGTATGAATACTTTTTCAAGGCACTTTAATGAATTTTAGCTCCTTGTATTTAAACACAGTATCTCGGTTTTAAATAATACCTGAGGTCTTTAATATTTTTACCACAATCATGTGTAATTCCCTTAATTCGTGTCTCTGGAAGCAGGTGAAGGTTGTATACCATCTCCAGGATACAAATGCTATAAACCAATCTTTCCTATTTTATTAATACTGTCCAATTAATATTGTTCTTATTTATATTTGTGCCTTCCGACAAGCCATTAAAGTGGTTGTAAACCCTTTTTGTTGACTTTTACCTATAGGTAAGCCTAGAATAAGGCTTACCTATAGGTAATGGAAATACCTCCTAAATGTGCGCCGTCTAGGAGATATTTCACTTGTAGTGCGCCGATGTCCTCATCGGCGCATGCGCTGTGAAGAAACGGGCCACCGTGACTGACAGCTCCGGCGCGAATGCGCGGGAGTGACATCACGCAACTCCGGCCAGTCACAGAGCCGGAGTCCGTGGCCCCGGAAGGAAGAGGGGTGAAGATGGATGCGGCCTGTTCAGGGGACAGCGGGGGCTTCAGTTGCAGGTAAGTTTCATATAATGGGCTAGTATGTGATGCATACTAGCCCATTATGCTTTTCATTTGCAGGCCTTGCTGGGTGCAAAAGAGGAAGTAAAACCCATCGGGGTTTACTTCCTCTTTAAGACAGCCAACCATAGAACACCGGCACATAATATTGTCAAAGGCACCATGGAAAGAGTTGTAAAGATACACTGCTATTTACCCTTTTGTATCACTTGACCCTCCCTCCTAGATTGTAAGTTCTAACGAGCAGGGGACTCGGATTCCTCCTGTATTGAATTGTATTGTAATTGTACTGTCTGCCCTAATGTTGTAAAGCGCTGCGCAAACTGTCGGCGCTATAAAAAATCCTGTATAATAATAATAATAAAGAGTAAACCTGCACCTGTGTTTAGAGACAACATAGCTGGGAGCACAATTAGCTGAGAAGAGATCATTTTACTGTTCATCATGCAACAAATTACAAACACATAAACTCACCCCAAATGTGTTGTCTTCCACAGTCTCAATGGGGTTCCCATAGGTGCTATTGCCCCCACCTGCACAATACAGCAATAATGAAAAATGTGATCACTTACTACCTTTGCCCTCAATGTGTAACCCAAAAAAAAATCATCAATGTGTTCTCTTTTTTATATGGCTCATATGTAAATATAATTATCCAAAAAACACTCATTGGCACATCCAAATATTGTAAGAATTGCAACTAAGAAAGAAGTTGGGTTTAACGGGCATAACAAGGTGCACAACAAAAAGGTATATAAAAATATACATTTTATTACATAGTATATTGGAATTGAAAACATTATCGAAAAAATTTAAAATAAATAATCCAAATCAAAGTTGACTGTGCATATAGACAAGTAGTTATCATGAAAAGTACAATATCATGCACTACATGGCAGAATTGCCTAAATTTGAACATATACAGAAATTCCTCATGGGTCAACGCGTTTCCCTTTTCAGCATCTTCAGGACTCATGAAGAGGTTATAGTAACTATATAAAAAATAGTAAGTCATAGAACATCATTACATCATGTTCATGCATTAACATGTTGTGGATGTCTGTCTCTGATCTTAGCCACAACACGTTAATGCATGTACATGATATAATGATGTTCTATGTCCAATGAATTTTTATACAGGTATTATAACCTCTTCGTGAGTCCTGATGAAGCTTGAAAGAGGACCACGTTGACCCATGAGGAATTTACATATTACACTATATTGTCAAAAGTTTTTGGGCACCTGCCTTTACACCCACATGAACTTTAATGTCATCCCAGCCTTAGTCCGTAACGTTTAATACTGAGTTGGAAAAAAGAAGTAGATATGGCGCTGTTCCAGGCCTGATGAATTCAGGTGTTTGCTGCTTCCTTGATGGGAGGAAGGTATCAGGTGGGGAAAAAATAATAATATATGATGCCTATTGAATGAGTATCTACAAGTGCTGCACAGTGCAACTGTGCTTATTATTGTGAAACTGTGTATAAACTCTTAAATGTGCATGAGTGTCAGGCTGTATGCCTGGCCCAATAAAGTGCAATGTGTAAAACCAATTTAATTCATAAATGAAACAAAAAATATATAAAGTGCAATATTCCTATATGCATTAGCCGTATGAATGGTAATACAGTGAATTCAATTATATAAATTGCTGATGTGAATAAACAGGTGAACTTCTATTTAATATATACAATTTAAGTTATAAAGTGCTATAGTGCCGGTGAAGATCCGCCTGGATTCTGGTGGATATTCCAATGAGTGAAACCTCAGTGCGTGCCTTAATCCGTGCTCTTATAGTGACTGCACTCACCAGACCATTCACCCCCTCTTGGGGTCTCACACATCCACAATATATGCCACTGTGTAGCAACACCGGATAAATCCGGATAAATCAGTCTTTAATGTGGAATCCGGTAAAGGTAAAAAATGCCTATATTACTGACACAAGCCTCTGAAGCAGGAAGTGATGTAAGGATGTATGCTGACTTTGTCCTACGCGTTTCGTCACTCTGACGTCATCTGGAGCGCTGATACCTTCCTCCCATCAAGGGAGCAGCAAACACCTGAATTCATCAGGCCTGGAACAGCACCATATCTACTTCTTTTTCTTTTTTCTAACATTACACTCCACCCAGTGGAAGTAATTGGTAGTGGCAGCAGTTCCAAATCATGATTTTCCTAATACTTTTTAGCACATATTCCACTGTGCGGGTGTCTCTTCCTTTTTCTTAATATTGAGTTGGCCCACCCTTTGCAGCTATAACAGCTTCAACTCTTCTAGGAAGGATGTGCACAAGATTTAGGAGTGTGTCTATGGGAATGTTTGAAATGTAGAAAAAAGGTACTAATGTGCTACCTCAACAGTGTTTAACAAAGGAATAAGGTGCTATTGTGCTAAAAGTGCATGAATAAACAGTGCTTAATGAAATAAACAGCGGCTAAACTTCTAAATGTTGCCAGCACCCTTAAGTATGTGTATTAAAAGTGAAGTAGCGCTAATTACTATCAACAAAGCAAATAATATATACTGAAGTGAAAAATAGTCTCAAATAGGTCTCAATCAAGAGACCTACATAACCTGTGTTGAATAAAATAGTGTTCAGAATGAAATTGTGTCATAACATGATACCTTACAGTAATCATTCAATATAAATAGTCCAATAATAAAGTGCAATAATAAAGTGCAGTCCAAACGGAATCTTGATTGCCTTCCACCTGAAAATTGGACTTCCATATTCGTCCCTTTCCACCTCTTCTTTATTTGTCTACACAGGAAAATAGCGATTCACATCTTGAATAAGAGACCGATTACAACTTTGAATCATTAGATTCCGTTTTAACTAGAAGAATGATCAAACATTCCCATAGACACCTTGTAGACAGCCTTCCCAGAAGAGTTGAAGCTATTATTTGGCTTGGTTTTATTAAGCTAGTGTGGTAATGTTTTTAATCCCAATATACTATGTAATAGAATTTATATCTTTATATACTTTTTGTTATGCTCCTTGTTATGTCAGTAAAGTCTGACTTCTTTCTTATTTGCAACTCATATGGAAATATAGTACATCTTTTCTTAAAATGACCTTGGATACATAGGTGTGCGCAGCCTATTGTATTAGGGTGTGCACCTCAAAGCTCCAACACATATGCCTTTGTGACATATTAACCAGCCTCTTCCCCACTCGTCATCCTAAAACAATGGGAGGGAGCAGGTGAGCACACAGGGGGACCTGGGCAGCAGAAAGAAAAGGAACTGGGACAAGAGGGGTGGCATACATTGGTGCCAATCCCCTGTATTTTCCTCCCGTGGCAGCTGAATATCAGCGAGAGGAAGAGGAGAAGCCTACTTTCAGCTGCTGCAGCAGAAAATACAGATTGGTCCCTTAATTTCCACTCAAGCTGCCTATCCTGTCCAGGTTCTGGGGGTCGACAAGAAAGGATCGCGGCTTACCTGTCACCTGCCCACAATTGATGGGTTGCCAACTCCAGGATTAGGGTGTGCCCAGGCACACCTGGCACACCCCTTGCGCACGCCTATGCTTGGATAGTAGATTGGAGCATCTTTGAGCTGCATTGCCAAGCTAGAATTCATAGGTTGGACTTGATGGACTTGTGTCTTTTTTTGACCTCATCTACTATGTAACTATGTAACAATGTACCTTATTTTATTATAATCCAATGTTACTGCTAAAATACCAATAACAAAATTATAGATTACTTGAAAAATTCTGATCTTGTGATAATAGGAAATCCCTGATCGTAATGTACATTGCTAGTCAATATATTCTAAGGATTTACTTTATCTTAAAGGTCAAATAATAATCATTACATGTATTACAAAACTATCATGTTTCATTCATGTGTGGGTGCTGAGTCATTCTCTGGCTTCATATAATCCCTTAGGAACCCCACTGAATCACACTGAAGTTTCCAACTTGAAAGCTGAGGTGGGTGGGGGCACCAAAACTCGTAGGTGGTCAGAAACGTAGCTGTGAATTTTGGCAAGGAGATCTCGCTGTTGGAGGATCCAAGGCCCATAGGAAACCAAAGGCTGACTAAGCCCAACAGGCTCCACCCATAACAAAAATATCACTTTTGAGTTAACTCACGCCTTAATTTTATATCTAATGACTCAAATTACTTTTAATTATTACCAATTTACTCCCATGCTACATACTGCTTTGCCAGGAAGGATTAATTGTTGAGACTTGACATGGTTTGACAAGGTTTGGCTCATCAGTCACTGCTCTATATTGGCCTAACAAGCTTCAAGTTACAAGGAAGCAGCAAGGGGGTTAATATATGACATCATTACTTAGCACAACTGTCAGGTATTAAGAATAGGGATGTATATCCCTGCCATTTGTTTAATCTACAGGCTCCATTTTGTCATAGTCCAGATATCCCCCCGGGCAAAGCTGATTCCTCAGTCAGGTTTCTTATTATATTTGTCAGGGGAAGAAATTAAACTAACTCATATTAGCAAGATGATGATAAGCCCTTTTTATTCTATTACATCCAAATAGACATTATAACTCCAAGGTACAATGGACAATGAAAAGAGGATTGTCTATTCGAAATGGTAAAGCATACAAATGAGAGGAGACAATATATCTGCAATGACAAGTTTAAAGGGGGGGGGGTCATGTGACCAGTTAAAATTGCTTCATATTGATCAATTGTCAAACGGGGAGTCATGTTTTCCATAGCCTCACGAAAAACAATTATTTTGATTGCACAACCACCTTTGTGAAGTAATCTTGCCCTTATTTCCTACATGTTACTCAATACATTGAGCTTGTGCACAAACCAAGCCACCATACTTTATTAGACCACAACTGAAACTTAGCAAATATACCACAAAAAATGTATTCTGTCTCATAATTGGGATAGCATACTATCTCCAGTTCCTTACTATACAATAACTACAGAGTCTTTGTACTCTGGTGAGGGTACAGCATGACAATGAAGGTGGGGAGAGGCAAACACACACTGCCCGAGGGCCCTGGGCCACTAGGGGGCCCCATCAGGGTTGTCAGCCTCAGTAAAACCAGGGACAGTATGTATAAATCTGTGTTTTTTTTACATCTGTTTGTGTATACATGTGTGTACATGTATGTGTATACTGTATGATTGTATACTGTGTGTGTGTGTATACTGTGTGGTCCCATAATCTCTGAATGCCTGGGGGCCCCATAATCTCCTATTGCCCGGGGGCCCCATGAGTTATTAGTCTGCCCCTGCACAGGAGTAATATTGCAAAGGAAAACCATAGGGAGAGCCATAGGGTGTAAGTGAAGGAGGAGAGCAGAGAGGGAGATAAAGCTAAAAGAACTCCCCAACAATGCTAGAATGCAGATAATAAGGAGTTTTCTTCTTTGTTTTACTATATATTGTGACAGAATGAGAGCTCGTCACTGTGAAAATGGAGGAAAATATGACACAGGATTCACATTAAGGGTTAATGCGAGGTTCCGGACTATTGTTTCTGAGTGGAGAGAGCTGTGTTTTTTGTTTATTTCGAATTTTGTAGTTCTGGATCAGAACCTTCAATCATGCATCCAAAAGTTACCAGGTGTGCAGGGTCATTATATACTCAAGCCTGAGAATAGCTCAGAGCTCCCAGTTTGAAGACAGCTCCCATATTGGAGACAGGAGGTCTCACCCAGGGGTCAGAGGAGCCCCCGCCAGGAGTTAAGAGACAGGAGGCCTCACCCAGGGGTCAGAGGTGTCCCAGACAGCAGCCAGGAGACAGCAGGTCTCATTCCAGGAGTCAGAAGGACTCCCATCGGAGTGTCAGGACCCCTATTCAGAGGCCAGGAATGGGCTGTGGAGCGGGGCGCTGTAACTAAAGGCTAAGAGAGCCAAGGGAACCAGTAGAGGGACAACACAGTCAGAGTGGCTGGTAAGAAGAGCAGTGGTGCTGTCAACAAGGGAGCCAGGTGGCTTTGTATTTCTGTTGACTGTTCCTATTGATGTGGAAGAACCCCTACATGGGCAACTGATGTCTATGTGAACTTTCTGTATTATTTTATAAAAGTGGGCTGCCATGTCCTTAAATACAGTATAATCCTGTGCAACCTACCACATGAGTATAATCTCCCTATCACAATATTTACAATAATTCTGCCACTAGTTAAGCCTCATCTTGTATGCGCAGTTCAGTTTTGGTCACCAATCCACAGGAAGGATGTTTTTGAACTTGAAGAATAATAAGAGGGTTGAAGTTATGAGGAATGATTACAAAGATTACAATTATTTGCGCTGGAGATGGGGTACTGAAGGAGGGGTATGATCACAATGTACACATTTATAAAGGTGATTATTTTAATTGTAATAACTTATCTACACTAAAGTCCTTCAAGAGGACACATGGCCACAATTTAAGATTGGAGGAAAAGATGTTAAATCTGAAACTGCAAGAGAGGTTCCTTACTGGAAATGTAGAACTCTCTTCCTCAGGGGGTGGTATCAGCAGACAGTGTTGATAAATGCAAAAACATTTTCGAAATTCACTTGGGGTTTGATAGGACTTAATCCAGGGGTTGTTCCCCAAAATAGAGTCAGGCAGGGTCAGGACAAGGGGTGGGCAGGAGGGATGGCTGCCCTGGGGAGTTGTGCTAGAAGGGGTGCTTTGGAGGGGGGGTTTGAATTAGGAGGGTGGATTTGTGTTAGGAAGAGGTGTAAGGGATATTTGTGCTAGTAGGGATGATTGGGGAGATTTGTGCTAGGAGGGGAAGTTTGGGGGGAGGATTAGTGCTAGGAGAGGGGATTTTGAGGGGATTTGTGCTGGGAGTAGGGGATTTGGTGGGGGGTAGATTTGAGCTGTGAGGGGGGATTTGTACTGGAAGAGGGGGAATTTTAGCTTGAGGAGAATTTAAGCTTAAGGGGTAAGTGTGAAGATTAGTGCTAATTTTTTTTTTTTTTTTTGTTGACACATAATATGGATTCATTACAAGTTAGCTTGTTACCATTTTATTCTCTTTTTGTACACAATATTTATTCATTTATTAAACAACAATGTTGGAACTTGTTATTCATTGGTCATATGTACTGTGCCCCATTTAAAGTCCCAGGACAACTAAATTGGTTGTATAGAGATATTATGAAAGGATGGAGGCACATCACTGGATGCACCAGGCCACATACAATTTTGCTGACACATAATGCTCATACGTTTTAGGGGTGGGGAGGGGTGCCATTTGAATTCTTTACCCTGGGCTCTGGATGACCTTGTCCCGGCACTGGGGTCAGGAGGGAACACACACTGGTTGAACTAGATGGACCTGCGTCTTTTTTCAACCTTATCAACTATATAACTATATATACACAGGAAATAAGTATTCTTGTTAAAGTTGGTAAGTTTGTAGCCATAGGTGTGCGCAGCCTATTGCATTAGGGTGTGCACCCCCAAAACTCAAACACATTTGCATGTCTATATATACTGACGGTGTCAGTAGGGAAGAGATTGCTTGCAGTAGTTTTTATTTTTTACAATTTTTGACTTTATCTTAAAACATTTTTGGAGCCTTTAAGGGTCTTTGGTGAAATATTAGGGGTCTTAACAGGAAAATCTGCACCACACGGGGTGATTAGGGTGTGCCCAGGCACACCTGGCACACCCTGTGCGCACGCCTATGTTTGTAGCAGACATTTGATGGCAGAGGAGGAGGTCACGGAAGCAAATTTGAAAAAAAGAAAGCTTTACAACTACAATGGTATTGGTCACATGGTCTCAAAATCACTAATTAGTCAGCTCTCCTGAACGTCAGCCTCCCAAGTGCTTTTAGAAGATACCATGTGGCCATTGTTGTAGCTGCTGAGGAAATATTACTATTTTCTGCACAAAATATATGTCATGGCCTATTTTAAAATCTCTAAGTTCAGGTTAGTACAGTTTTCAGGGTAACTGGTATTTGTTCTTGAGTACAGGTTCAGGTAGGGAATCCTTACTGAGATTTGCTCAACAGATAGATCCAACAATGGAAGGCAGGAACCTACTGTGTCTAGACTACAAGAATCGAATGCCCCGTACACACGATCGGACTTTCCGACAACAAAACCTTGGATTTTTGTTTGAAGGTTGTTGGCTCCAACTTGTCTTGCATACACACAGTAACAGAAATGTTGGCCAACAATTACGAACCTAGTAATGTACAAGACGTACGTGATATCTCCATTACGAACGCTAGTTTTACAAGACCGAGCGCTTCCGGCTCGTACTTGATTACGAGCATGCGTGGACTTTTGTGTGAGGGCCGAAAATTTGAGAACCTGCTAGCCAACAATTGTTGGTGGAAAGTCCGCCAACAAATGTTCGATGGAGCATACACACCATCGGACTTTCTGCCAACAAGCTCACATCCAACATTTGTTGTGGGAAAATCCGATCATGTGTATGGGGCTTATGATGCGTACACACGAGCGGACTTTACAGCAGACTTTGCCCGGCGGACTTTTCGACGGACTTTACGATGGACTTTCTGAATGAACGGACTTGCCTACACACAATCAACCAAAGTCCGTTGAATTCGTACGTGATGGCGTACGACCGGACTAAAATAAGGAAGTTCATAGCCAGTAGCCAATAGCTGCCCTAGCGTGGCTTTTTGTCCGTCGAACTAGCAAACAGACGAGCGGACTTTTCGACCGGACTCGAGTCCGTCAGATAGATTTGAAACATGTTTCAAATCTAAGTCCGTCCAACTTTTGAGAAAACAAAGTCCGCTGGAGCCCACACACGATCGAATTGTCCGACGAAATCTCATCCGCCGGGCAAAGTCTGCTGTAAAGTCCGCTCGTGTGTATGCGGCATTAATTGTTCCTTCTGAGGGTTTCTTGTCATTCAATAGCAATACAGGGCTACATGCCCTAGGTCTGCTGGCTGCAGGAATAAGTCACCTCCCAGTAAAAAAACACCCATTTCCATACATTTCTGATAATTATTAGATTTGTTTATACCGTCCCTATCATTTTTCTTCCAAATGAATTCCTTGGAATTCTTAACATGGGTTTAAAATACCACCACAGCAGCTCTCTGCAATACAATAGTAAACACATAAACTTACCAAACATCAACAGACAAGTATTGCGAGCAGAGGGTCTTTATGTGTCCACTAACAAAAACCCTAACTATCCACCCCAACCCCCTTGTCTCAAGCATCACCCCCACCAGCTCAATGACATTTCAGAATTGGGCATGTGCAGACTGACTTCCACCAAGGGACTAAGTTCCTGGTAGAACCAACAACAATCTGCCAAAGGGGAGCGTCATACCACTTGATGGGCCCCATTTTGTAATGATTTCAAGTCCTCCACAGACCCCCAAAGACAATCAAATGATGAGGAAAAAAACACTCTCTTGATGCTGATAAGAAGAAAGGTTGGCAGGTGGGACAACTTCACTCTTCAACAATCTTTTCTAAGATGACTCCCCAGCAGCATTCAGTCCTACCCCTGTTACTCCTCTCTACCATCTGACCAACAAACTCCAATCAGGTAAGAATTTTTGTTCTTAAATTACCATCTTACATGATACAGTTTAAATTTTTCTTGGGACCATTCACCCCCTTATGCCACATACACACGAGCGGAATTTCCGACAGAAAGAGTCCAATGGGAGCTTTTCATCGTATATTCCGACCGTGTGTATGCCCCATCTGACTTTTTTCGTCGAAATTTCAGACGGACTTAGATAGAGAACATTTTTTTCTGACGGAACAAATTACTATCGGAAAAACTGCTCGTCTGTATGCTGTTCCGACGCACCAAAAACGACGCATGCTCTGAAACGGAAGCTATTGGCTATTGAACTTCCGTTTTCTAGTCACGTCATACGTGTGGAACGTCACCGCGTTCTGGACGGTCGGAATTTGGTGTGACCATGTGTATGCAAGACAGCTTGAGCGGAATTCCGTCGGAACTCCATCGGAAAAAACTTCAGAGTTTATTCCGACGGCAAAACTGGTCTTGTGTATAGGGCATTAATCATGTAGCCCACCCTTCCATTTTCTTCCCCAGGGCTAACTTTCTGCCCCTCTCTCTTACCACCTGCTTCTCAGAATACCAGTGGCCTATCTACTGGAGAATGGATAAACACCAGAGCATAGGAAAAATAGGGCAACAGCAACCAATTAGATTGTGACAGCTGGAATGGAAATTGTCTCTGCGAACAACACCTTCAACTTTTCTTTGCACCAGCTGTCAAATGTGCACCCCAAATGTTCATTTAGACACTTGCATGTCTGTGATAATTATAAATTTAATCTACAATATGTATCTGCCAGGAGCTGACACATCTCAGACACAAAACTTTTAGTATGTCTCTTGAAGTCTCCATTTATATAGCAAAGACAATTTGCAATCTTGAGAGAAGCAAAACATCATAATGGTATTCAAATATTAATGAGCTAGTTGACAAACACAATTAAGTAGATGCACTTACCCTCGGGAGACAGCGACACTGAAACAAAAAAAAATATATTATGTCATTAGAATTATGCAAACAATTGTTAATTTCATTAAAAAGACCAAAACATGTATTATATTGTTGTATTATGAAAGATAAAAAAAGAGTGGATTTGAGTGTGTTGCTATGGCCATTTGTATAGTGGCTTTATTGCCATAATATGGAGTTAGATATATTATTTAAAAGCATATGTTTACAGAGACTCCTCCCCTTCATTGATATATAAATAAACCAGTTGTATAGGTTTTGGAGCTGAGCAGAGGAAGTTGGTAGGCAGGAAGTTGGTGGGAGGGGCTTGGGGTGTTTTTGAAAGAAACACGTGTTGGGAAAAGAGATGTGCTTGGAAGGATGATGGAGTAACACATGGCTGCCGGAAGCCAGATAACTCTGGAGACAGAAGTTGGGCTGAGCAAGGAACCATGAAGGACATTACATCTTAAACCCTAAGTTGAGAAACTATTTAGTTTACTTAATGCGTACATATTGCACATGCTTTTATTTGTAGGCATATTTTTGTAAGCTATGAGTTGTGTTGTATTGTGCATCCTACAGTTTTATGTGCAGTTTTTACTGTTTAGTAAAGCATTGGTACACTACAGAAGCCTAAGCTTCCTTGGTTTTACCTCAAGAACTTTAATAGACAGACGCAAAGCATAACATTGAGTGACAAAGGGGTTTTCATAATTACAGGTTGGTATTTTGGACCCTGGTAAAGGTCTCTGTTCCTAGCCTAATGTCAACATGATAATGATAGGGGATTAGCATGACATCTAGACAGCTAGCTTACATATTTCTCCCATGCCTAGGAGTCTCTAGAACAGGGGTCTCCAAACTTGAAACAAAGGTCCAGTTTACTGCCCTTCAAACTTTAGGGGGGCCAGACTGTGGCCAGTGGGAGTAGAAAACGCCCTGGCATCGGTGGTGAGTAAACAATGCCATAAGCATGGTGGTCAGTGGGAGTAAAAAAATAAAATCAATGGCGTTAGTAGGAGGAATAGTGTCCCATTATTGGTGTCAGTGAGAGGATTAGTGCCCCATCATCGGTGTCAGTGGGAGGAAAAGTGTCCCATTATTGGTGTCAGTGAGAGTATTAGTGCCCTGTCTTTGGTGTCAGTGGAAGGGATAGTGCCTTGTATCAGTGAAAGGAATAGTGTCCCAGGGGCCAGATAAAGGCAAGCAAAAGGCCACATCCTGCCAGCAGGCCGCAGTTTGGAGGCCCCTGTTCTAGAACATTGGGCTTTAAGAAATGTTGTCAGTTTTTTTAAAATCAACTCCTGCCAAACCTTTTTTTAATGTTTTGCATAGAGCAGAAAAGCCAAAGAGCGTCTCCAAACTGCGGCCCGAGGGCCAGATGCAGCCCTTTGCTAGCTTTTATCCAGCCCTTGTGGCACTATTCCCCCCAATGAAGGGCCACTACTCCTTCCACTAACACCATAGATGTTGCATTATTCCTCTCACTGACACCAATGATGGGACACTATTCCTTCCACTGATACCAATGATGGGGCAGTATTCCTCTCACTGACACCAATTATGGTGCACTATTCCTTCCACTGATACCAATAATGATGTACTAATCTCCTAATACCAATTATGGGACACTTCCCCTTCTCCTGCTGACCACAACCATATGGCCATGTTTATTCTCAGTGACTTTTTCTATCCCCACTGGCCACAATCCAGCCCCCCTAAAGTCTGAAGGACAGTAAACTGGCCCTTTGCTTGAAAAGTTTGGAGACCCCTGACCTAGAATCTCTATCCGGATTTTCACTGTTGTGTCTCACCATTGGAAATGTTGTCCTCACTTCCTGTCCTAATTATGGGAGATCAGAGGGACAAGAAGTGAATGGGTAAATATCTTCAATGGCGACAGAGACAGCTACAAAACACTTTTGAACAGAGATAGGAAGAGTTAGAGGCCCTTGTGAGGTTTTTATGGTCTACATTTCTGACACAGTGACCACCCTCCACTGTTTCCCTCACACCTTGTGCTCATTAATCCCTTTCCTACTTGGAGTCAAATACACCCATAACCTGTTCCCACTCTATCCAGATCTAAAAAAAAGGTTTTCTCTAAAGTTGTGAATTTATTAAAGGATAATGAATGCAACTGACCATCACACTTATCTTTTTGGATAACCCATTCTAAAATCAAGGCAATAAATGTGAAGTTTCCCCTTCTCTGCAGCTTTAACAGGCTCCACTCACCAGAGTGTGTCTGTTGGAGTTTGTGCAAATTCAGTCAAAAAGAACATTTGTGGGGTCAGGTCACAACCAGCATCCCAATTTATCCCAAAGGTGTTCAAAAGTTTTGAGGTCAGGGCTCTGTGCAGGTCATTCAAGTTCCTCCACAGCAAACTCATCAAACTATGTCTTTACGGAGCTGGCATTGTACACAGAGGCATGGTCATGATGGAACACAAAAAGCCTTCCCGGAATAGTTGTTATAAGTTTGGAAGCACAAAATTGTCTAAAAATGTCTTTGTATGCTATTGTATTAACAATACCCTTCATTGAAAAAGGCCTGAACTTGTTCATTTAGAGAGGTATTCACATACTTTTGGCCATTTAGGTAGGTGTGATGGTCAGATGTCCACAAACTCTGACCATACAGTTATTGTTCATTTTTTTTACAACTGCATTGGCAGTACGTCTTGCATGTGAATATATAGTGTTTGGAATTAGTACCTTTTTTTTTTTTGGTTTCTGCAGGAAAGTAAATAAAAATAAGTGGGTGTGGGCTTGGACTTGTCCCTAGAACTGTGGTATCTTCTTACCTGGGATAGGTTCCTCTGGATTAAAGTCAAAAGGGTTGTCCATAAATGTGCTGTACACACTTTTGCTGTCTCTTCCTAGCTCATTCCACACCAGAAGGGTATAGTTTCCATTGTTGACGTGCGTTGGCTTATTAAAATACAGGCAACCATGAATAAGTGTACCATTTTCTCTGTACTCCAGGAACTTTGTGTATTGGAAATCGGACATGTCCAGAATTTGCCCATTAAATTTCCAGCTGAGATCAGGTGCGGGGTTTCCATCTATCGTGAAAGGAATACAGACGTGGTGCTGGAGGACTGTTTCCCCTAACTCTACCACCACTGCTGGGACTAAGATAGAAAGAAAAAAAATGGGACAATATAGCAAATATACTACACAAGTGACACAAATTCCAAATTAGGACATGCTTAAAGAGCAACTTTAGACCTACAACTCAGTGAATTGCTGGAGCTACCTAAGAAACCCTGCGCCTGTACTAATGTCAGAAAGCCTACAAAATTCACTATACATTAAGTTCAACTTATGTCTGGCTTATGCAAATTCCTAATTTACTAGTATAATTGCAATGAAAATATAAAACCAGTAAAGTTTCACTAAAGCCCATCTTCACCCTCCCAACCCCAGGAGGTGCCTCCCCCTGTATATACATTGTTTTTTTCAGATGTCTTCAGAACTGTTACCTGAAGCAGCAGGGCCTACTTCCCCTTAGATTCTTTTCCAGCTCAAGGTGGTCCTCAATGATGAAGAGACCATCGCTGCTGTGATGACATCAGTGCTGATGTCTGCAGCATTAAAAGTGAGTGCAGGACTCTGTGGTATAGTCACCCCTAGGGGGTGAATCCATGATGTCCTGCACTTGTGGAAAGTGAGTTGAATGACACGGCATTCAATTGCAAAGAGGAGTCTGAGGGAAACTGAGCTGGACAAAGTAAGTATTGCAGCCTGAGCTGTATTTTTTTTTGTTGTAAAACACCTGACCGTTATATTCAAAAACTGTAAACCCCATACACACTATCAGATTTTCTGCTGATTTTGTCCTTCAGATTTACCAAAACCCAGGGCTTTTTTTCAGCTGAAAATTGGTGGAACTCAGTTCCACCACCTTTGGCTCAGGCCCTCTGCTCCCAGCTCATCACTATCGTTTGTAAACACAAAAGTCCAGCTTCTGTGTTTACCAGTGATAGTTTGTCTCCCAAAGGCTCCCACAAATCTTATCTCCTGAGCAGCTCCCACCAGGAGCAGGATGGTAACAAGGGAGATGCAGGTGCCTGGGGTGCATTGCGAATGCCGACACCCCCACTACATGATCTCCTTGCAAGTGAGAGAGGAGGAGTCACCTACAGTGTGCGGGGAGGTACTAGTGCCTGCTGGGTGCTTCAGCTTAATACAACAAAAAAAGTAAGTTAAGTTATGTGGAAGATGGTGGATCTTTTAAGGGGGGGGGTATGGGGGAAATGAGGGGAGAGTTGCATGCAGAGGTCAGAGCTGAAGGGGGGTGAAAGTGAGATGTGGATGGGGGATGCAGAGGTAAGCAGCTGTGGATGAAGCCTAAACTCTGCACTCTGTACATAGCACACCCCCGAACTCTGCGTGTAGTGCATCCCTAAACTCTGTACTATGTACCAAGCGCACCCCGGAACTCTGCAAGTAGTGCGTCCCAACTTTGTACTATGTACCAAGTGCACCCCGAAAGTCTGCATATAGTGAACCCCTAAACTCAGTACTATGTTCCAAACGCACCCTGGAACTCTGCACGTGACGCACCCCTGGAGGGAGGGGGTTGTAATTGAGTTCCTGCACCTATTTTCTGAGAAAAAAAGCCCTGCCAAAACCATATAATATGAGGTCAAACCTTAGGAGTTTCAATGTGTATGCAATCAGGCAGGCCCTTCTACTACATGGTTTTGGTAAATCTGAAGGAAAAATCAGCAGAAAATCTGATAGTGTGTATGGGGCTTTAGCACACAGGGTTGTTCCTCCTCATCAGCAGTGGGATAGTGAAGGGAGGATGACAGATAAAATGCATTTAAAGAAAAAACTTAAAATAATGAAAAAAAGGCCAGTCTATTAAAAAAAAAAAAAAAAATACTTATGCCGCGTACACACAAGCGGACTTTACGGCAGACTTTGCCCGGCGGACTTTTCGACGTACTGAACGGACTTGCCTACACACAATCCACCAAAGTCCGTCAAATTCGTACGTGATGACGTACGACCGGACTAAAACAAGGAAGTTCATAGCCAGTAGCCAATAGCTGCCCTAGCGTGGCTTTATGTCCGTCGAACTAGTATACAGACGGCGGACTTTTCGACCGGACTCGATTTCGACGGATTAATTTAAAACATGTTTCAAATCTAAGTCCGTCCAACTTTTGAGAAAACAAAGTCCGCTGGAGCCCACACACGATCGAATTGTCCGACCAAATCCCGTCTGCCGGACAAAGTCTGCTGTAAAGTCCGCTCGTGTGTACGCGGCATTACCCTTCTCATTGCCCACACCTGTCAGGGCCTGAATCTGAACTTGCAAACTCTGTTGTGTCTGGCATAGTCTCTTCTTGCCTAGCCACCTATAATGCTGGACAGCTCCTTGGACAGTTCCTTGAATGGTCCTTCCTTGAACCTTGTTTTTCTTGAACCTTGAACCCTTTGATCCTCCTATTAACTTCCTATTTAAGCCATGCCTTTGCACTTTCTGTTTGCCAAATTATTGTGCCCAGCCGTGTCTCCAGCCAATATCTCTCTCTTGTCACTCCTACTGCCATTCTTATCTTTGCTATCACTCGTTACCGACTCTTGGCTTGTCCCTTAAATATGCTTCTGCTTGAACCCAACCTACAACAACTCATTACTGAACTCTGACTTGTTTACTGAGTACACTTCTGCTTATCCCTATCTGCTATCTCTGCTACTGGCCCAGCTTGCTCACCTCCTGGTGGGGCAATTCTGAGGACTGTTACTAGCATGCAGCAAAACCCTTCTCCACCATCAGGAGGTCTGGTAAACACCAGTTAGTACATAGACTCCACACCTCAAGTGAGCCTGTGTCTTCCACCAGAGCGACCTGCTTCTGTACTTATCCAGCTGGCCGGTGGGTGCCTCGCTACTGCTATAGTTACTGGTCTCCGAGCCTGACTCCAGATCGTGACAGTACCACTGATCTTCTCTACCACTGCCAAAGAATCTTCTGCATCCAAGATGCTTCTTAGTGTGTTGGATGACTCATCCCCTACTGTACATTGTGGTTTCTCCCATCAACCTGTAAGCCACTAAAAGACACAGCAGTGAGGTAGGGGTCAATAGGAGGAACCATAGCACACAGCAGGCTAACACTTCCAGAAGTGTAGAATTTTTAAAGAGTTGCGATTTTTTTTGGTTAAGTTTTTTTTTTTGGGTTGATCTCTAAAGATGTGTCTTTTTTCAACTTATGTAATGAACATCACTGATTTAAAGTAAATCACAGACTGTCTGGTTTAATAGCCATTCGTTGAAATTCTAAATTCTGGTGAATGTGGACAAAGAATACAAAAAATGTCTACTCACAGCGGACATCCAGCTGAATGAATTTCTTGCTGGGGCCAGCCATGTTCTCAGCCCAGCAGGTGACATCCCGCTTATTGAAGCCTGGGGAGATGTTGTGGAGGTGTAGGAAGATCGTATCTGTGTCTGGACCCTCTGACTGCTGCAGAGACAACACGTGAAAAACTCCATAGTATACTGCTGTATTCTTGTATTGATACCAAATATATACTTTTTTTGAGTTTGTTTCTATTGCACACCTACCTCAATTTTATACTGAGGTTTGATATTTGGCAAAATCCAGGTGGCTGTTGGTCGGGGTTGACCAACTACATTACACTCAAGGGTAAGATTATCCCCATGAAGTACTGTGAGATTTTGCTCCATGATGAAAACTTCTGGCCGATCTGATGAAAAATATGACACAGTGAAGTTATTTGCCAAAAACACTTGATGCATTAATCAAGTCCAATGCCACCTAAAAGTTTATTCTAGTTTTTATTGCCTCATTTTTCGACCCCGCTTATAGAAAAATGGGATGTATACCACACTGCGAGATATTGGCCTCTTCTATGAAGATCTCTAGACCGTGTTCTAAACAGCTTAACGTTTGGTTGCCAAGGTCAGCCCAACCTTCATCTCGACGAAGCTGAATCCATCGCACTTCGCAAGAGCATTGTAAAGGGTTTTCCATCAGGACCCTGAGAGATAATAAGCAAAATAAGAATCAAGACAGAATAAAGACCTACATTTTCCATCTCAAAATCTAAACTACGTCAAACGGCTCTGATAATATCATAGTTAATTCTCTAATTATTGGGACAGTAATGGTCTCAAAAAGAGACCCCTTGCACCCATGACCTAAGGAGAGTAACTGGACTAGTCTGACAAGCAGATGAGATTCATCTCTGGTTGCATATGCTAGGCAGACAAATATGGAGTCAAATATGGGGCAGAATTTGTACAGATTCGGACAGGTCTCAAAAGCTGAATTCCAGGTAAGTATACATTTGAACTACAAATTTGTGAACTTTGGTACCTTCTGAAAGAAAGATAATTCTCAGCTGGTCTTGTGATTTAGGCACCCAGACAAACAACATATATCATATATACAGTATCTCACAAAAGTGAGTACACCCCTCACATTTTTATAAATATTTTATTCTTTTCATGTGACAACACTGAAGAAATGACACTTTGCTACAGTGTAAAGTAGTGAGTGTACAGCTTGTATAACAGTGTAAATTTGCTGTCCCCTCAAAATAACTCAACACACAGCCATTAATGTCTAAACTGCTGGCAACAAAAGGGAGTACACCCCTAAGTGAAAATGTCCGAATTTGGCCCAAAGTGTCAATATTTTGTGTGGCCACAATTATTTTCCAGCAATGCCTTAACCCTCTTGGACATGGAGTTCACCAGAGCTTCACAGGTTGTCACTGGAGTCCTCTTCCCCTCCTCCATGATGACATCACAGAGCTGGTGGATGTTAGAGACCTTGTGCTCCTCCACCTTCCATTTGAGGATGCCCCACAGATGCTCAATAGGGTTTAGGTCTAGAGACATGCTTGGCCAGTTCATCACCTTTACCCTCAGCTTCTTTAGCAAGGCAGTGGTCATCTTGGAGGTGTGTTTGGGGTTGTTATCATGTCGAAATACTTCCCTGTGGCCCAGCCGCCAAAGGGAGGGTATCATGCTTTGCTTCAGTATGTCACATTACATGTTGGCATTCATGGTTCCCTCAATGAACTGTAGCTCCCAACAGTGCCAATCCTGACCTCCCTGGGGCCCTAAGCAAAATTCTGCTAAGGGGCCCTCTACCTAACCCGTGATGCAGTGAGCTATGTAAACCATTTGCCATTGCCACACAGTCACACCTGACACTTCAGTGCTCCCAATACAACCCTCCCTCCTTTAAACAAAACAGTCAAAGAATAAGTACAACAATATAGAACAGAATGAGGTTCAAACAAACAATATTTATTGAATACATCAAGGCCCCAGAGAGCCCCCCTTAAATCAGTGTCCTTAGAGAGTCTCCCCCTACATCAGGGTCCCCAGAAAGGTCCCCCTTACATCAGAGTCCGCACAGAGCCCCCTCCCTTACATCAGAGTCCACTCAGAGCCCCCTCCTTTACATCAGAGTCCCCACAGAGCCCCCTCCCCCCCTTACATCAGAGTCTGCACAGAATGCTGCCTCACTTTGCCCACCATTGCTGCCTCACTGTGCCAATCCACACATGATGCTCACCATTGCCTGGACTGACACACACAGAGCAACATCCCCCGCATTGAATCACGGAGCTCTGTCTGGGTTCGGCGGGCGCGTTGTAACAAGGTCCCGCCCCCCTAGACCGGCCTGTGTGATAGGCGGAACACTGATTCAATCCACTATCACATGAGCCGGTCTAGGGGGGCGGGACCTTGTTACAGTGTGCCCGCCGAACACAGACAGAGAGAGGGGCCCCGCCCTCCTCCATCAGGGGCCTGCCCGGGGGAGGGGCGGAGGAGGACGGAGAGGCCATTTGGGCTGCTGGGGACCTTCCGAGCAGAGCCGATCCGCCCTTGGGGGCCCTCCCACAGCGGCAGGGCCCTACGCAGCGTGCGTAGTGAGCGTATAGGGCGGATCGGCTCTGGCTCCCGAGTCCCGGCAGCACTCATGCAGCCCCAGACCATGACACTCCCACCACCATGCTTGACTGCAGGCAAGACACACTTGTCTTTGTTCTCCTCACCTGGTTGCCGCCACACACACTTGACAACATCTGAACCAAATAAGTTCCAGTAATCCATGTGCTTAGTCTACTTGTCTTCAGCAAACTGTTTGCGGGCTTTCTTGTGCATCATCTTTAGAAGAGGCTTCCTTCTGGGACGACAGCCATGCAGAACAATTTGGTGCACTGTGAGGCGTATGGTCTGAGCACTGATAGGCTGTCCCCCCACCCCTTCAACCTCTGCAGCAATGCTGGCAGCACTCATACGTCTATTTCCCAAAGACAACCTCTGGATATGATTCTGAGCACGTGCACTCAACTTCTTTGGTCGACCATGGCGAGGCCTGTTCTGAGTGAAACCTGTCTTGTTATACCGCTGTATGGTCTTGGCAGCACACAGCCCAGTTTCAGGGCATTGGCAATCTGTATGTAGAACAACAATTCTTTTTTTCAGATCCTCAGAGAGTTCTTTGCCATGAGGTGCCGTGTTGAACTTCCAGTGACCAGTATGAGAGAGTGAGAGTGATAACACCAAATTTAACACAGAAGAAAAAACTAAGGCAGTTACCAAACCAAAAAAAAGCATAAAATGATTATATCTTTTACATAAATAATTGAGTCAATTCGTGCTAAGAAAAGTGATAATAAAAATTTTCCATATCATAAGATAAGTGTCGCAAAGAAATAGTTGCCACAACAGAAAACAAATCAAAATGTGTGATAAACCATAAAATGGTGAGTGAATATCAACTGAAATAAATCAATAAGATATAATTCAAGCCCCTTTTTACCACCATAAATAGCAAAATATAAGTTAAAAACATATATAAAGTCCCATCTCAATGCAAACAGTGCAAAAATGAGAAAAACAAACAGTCCATGAACATTGTGAAGATGATAATCCAGAGAGTGTGGTATAGACAGGTCCAATATCCCAAATGCTAGCACACCCGAGTGAGTATAGAGGCTCCTTACCGTCTGCGGATGGCCACCTAGATGGTCTCACCAGGCACAGGGAATATTGAGGTCTGCCAAAAACCTATAACAGCATCTTGCAGTAATAGCTAGGTCCGTGGTACTCGGAAAACAAAAGCAAGAAATGCTCCCATAGTGTAATCGTTCAAATGAGGGGTCTATTATATAAAATAGATTTCACTTACAAAAAGATCCATCCAATAGAGCGTATATCAAATGTGGGTAGACAGTTTAAAAGTTCCGGCGTCTCCACAGATTTCCCGCTGTTCATTTGCTTCCCATCGGTCTTGACAGAAAAAGAAACGTAGTGACGTCAGCGTCACAGGCCCCGCCCTACGCGTTTCGTAGGACACTAAACATTTAACCTGGTGACATCGTACAGAGACATGCTCTGGGACATGATGTGCATTTGTGAGGAGGAAAGCCAGGCTTTCCTCCTCACACATGCACATCATGTCTACAACTGTCATGTCTACAACTGTCTACCCACATTTGATATATACTCTATTGGATGGATCTTTTTGTAAGTGCAAACTATTTTATATAATAAACCCTGCATTTGAACGATTACACTATGGGAGCATTTCTTGCTTTTGTTTTCCGAGTACCACGGACCTAGCTATTACTGCAAGATGCCGTTATAGGTTTTTAGGAGACCTCAATATTCCCTGTGCCTGGTGAGACCATCTAGGTGGCCATCCGCAGACGGTAAGGAGCCTCTATACTCACTCGGGTGTGCTAGCATTTGGGATATTGGACCTGTCTATACCACACTCTCTGGATTATCATCTTCACAATGTTCATGGACTGTTTGTTTTTCTCATTTTTGCACTGTTTGCATTGAGATGGGACTTTATATATGTTTTTAATTCCTATTTTACTATTTATGGTGGTAATAAGGGGCTTGAATTATATCTTATTGATTTATTTCAGTTGATATTCACTCACCATTTTATGGTTTATCACACATTTTGATTTGTTTTATGTTGTGGCAACTATTTCTTTGTGGCACTTATCTTATGATATGGAACATTTTTATTATCACTTTTCTTAGCACGAATTGACTCAATTATTTATGTAAAAGATATAATCATTTTATGTTTTTTTTGGTTTGGTAACCGCCTTAGTTTTTTTCTTGTGAGAGTCTTTTTCACCACTACCAATTTCATTTTTTATAATCATAGCGCTGCATCCTTTATTTATCACATGCACTGGAGTTCTTGTATCTGACTCTTTGATGTTGGCTGCTTTGTTGGTTTTTGAATTTTTTAAATATTTCAAATATTTTTTATATATATAAAATTTTTTTTTTTTCTAGCGAGGCGTTAACCCTTTGGGGTTTTTCTTATATTACCAAATTTAACACACCTGCTCCACATTCACACCTGAGACCTTGTAACACTAACGAGTCACATGACATCGGGAAGGGAAAATGGCTAATTGGGTCAGATTTGGACATTTTCACTTAGGGGTGTACTCACTTTTGTTGCCAGCGGTTTAGACATTAATGGCTGTGTGTTGAGTTATTTTGAGGGGACAGCAAATTTACACTGTTATACAAGCTGTACACTCACTACTTTACATTGTAGACAAGTGTCATTTCTTCAGTGTTGTCACATGAAAAGATAGAATACAATATTTACAAAAATGTGATGGGTGTACTCACTTTTGTGAGATACTGTATATATATATATATATATATATATATATATTTTTTTTTTTTTTTAATTAGAAGCAGTTTTGAAACAGACGTATGCAAATTTACCATTTAATCCAGTTATGCATTCACTTAAAAAAAAGGAGCTATTTTTTTTTAACCCCCTGAATAGAAGGAATGGGAATGTAAAAGGCAGAGGGAATACAACTGACTGTCTAATGCCGTGTACACACGAGCGGAAATTCCGGCAGCAAAAGTCCGATGAGAGCTTTTGGTCCGAAAATGCGACCGTGTGTATGCTCCATCGGACTTTTGCTGGCGGAATTCCAGCCAGCAAAAGTCTGAATGCATGTTCTCAATTTTTCGGTCGGAAAAAGTTCAGAACGGAAATTCCGATCGCCTGTAGCAATTCCGACGCGCAAAATTCCTACGCACACTCAGAAACAATTCGACGCATGCTTGGAAGCATTGAACTTCATTTTCACGGCTCGTCGTAGTGTTGTACGTCACCGCGTTCTTGATGGTCGAAAGTTCAGCGAACTTTTGTGTGACCGTGTGTATGCAAGGCAAGCTTGAGCGGAATTCCGTCGGAAAAACCATCCAAGATTTTTCAGACGGAAATTCCGCTCGTGTGTACGCGGCATAACACTTTGTGCTCTGGATGACAGGAGAGAGAGGACCTAATCAATGTGATGGTGTTCCTTCATTGTACAATAAGCAGATTGGGGAGCGGGCAATATATATATATACACATACACACGCATGCTCTACCATAAGTAAATATCACCTATTGCTTTTATTATTATTATTAATATTGTTATTGTTATTACTTGTCTGTTTCAACAAATAGCCATTCAAAGGAATATTTTTTTTCTCTTTTTTTTTTTAAATGCAGGTACTTAATCTAGCTGTATTTAAAAATCATTTATTTATTTTTGATAATTGAATGCAATTATATATATTTTTTTCTTTTTTTTAATGCAGGTACTTAATCTCTAGCTTTATTTAAAAAACATTTATTTATTTTTGATAATTGAATGCATAACTGGACTTAATGGTGAGTATATATATATATATATATATATATATATATATATATATATATATATATATATATATATATATTTTAAATTATAAGCAGTTCCGTGATTTATGCCATACTCCACAATAGGGAGATCATAACTAAATATCTATTATTATTATTATTTGTCTATTTCAACATATAGCCATACACAATTTTTTTTTTATGATTTCAAAGTAAATTCAAATGTTTTCTTTTCTAAATAATAGCGCCTAATTTTAGTTTGCAAGCAGGTCCCAGATTCCTCATCTGCCTGCTCTAGATTACATCCTCTCTCATCGAAGTTTAGGCAGAGCCTGAGCTGAACAGCTTTTTGGATGAAATATGGCATCCCTGACAAGCGTTTTGCATTTATGTGTTAAATATCCAGCTGCAAGAAGGCCTTCTACTGAAAAACTAATGTTAGTCCACTTTTGTAGTCTGATTTCAATAAAACGGTTTACTTCAACTGTAATGAGATTAGGTTTAAGGGGTTGTCAGTACTGCAATTTCATAAAACATTGGACATGTGTTTCGGCTAAATATCCATTGACTTCTCATTTTGAAATGTTTCAGCCGCTATATAGCATCAGCCAATGTTCAGTAGATACAAAACATAAATGATTAGAAAAGTTTGCTAAAAATCCTTTATAATTAATCTGGCAGAATTTTCTGGTGTTTCAGTATCAATATAATGAATATACATGAAGACATGTATTTATTGCTTCAACATGTCAAAGACAACTAGGAGTCTGCAATGAGGGGAAAATATATTTGCTTTGACCGGTTATGTCAATAAAAGATCCCTCGATCCCTTCCTCAGGGACACAGCAAAACAAACATTAATCATTGTGATGAAAGATTGGTTAACCTACAGTTCTTGAAGAGGTAGGTGGTAGAAGGTCTTCCATGACAGAGCCACCAGAGAATTTGCCGACAGGTTACTAGAAAAAGAAGAGAAATGGCTTTGATAAGACACGAGGCAGATGTTTTGCTACAAGTCAAGACTGGAAGTAGAACTTGGAGGAAGGACGAGTGAAGCTGTCAGCACTAGAAGGAAGAGGAAGGTTAAAGATCACACATATGGTTGTTTGTGCTGAAACCAACCCCTCAGTAAAGTGACCTCTGTGTAATACCAGACTGTCTGCTGTCTACTCCCATCATTCCCATCAGCACAAGTGGGATGGCGGGAACACAAACAAGAATTGCACTGAATTGTTTTTATTTATATTTTATTATTATCATTTTGTTACATTCTTTCCTTTTTTTTAAGTCTACATAAATAAACGTTTGTCAAATGCTGAAGATTTAAAACAAACCTGAAAAGACACAATCGACATCTTCAAGTTCTTCATGCTTTTAGCTCTTGGACATTGTGGTAATGGTAATATTGGCTCTAGAGCTCCCAGCTCAAAGAGTGATGTCTTATCCCAAGGCTTTCCTACAAACTAACTCCACTTGTAACCCCCATCCCTAATATTAGCCGTCAAACTAAATTGAGTTAGAGCTATCGGCTCAGAGGGTGTTGCCCTATCCCAAGGATTTCCCTCAAACTAACCCTATCAGTAACACCATCCCTAAAACTAACCATCAAACTAACTTGGGTCTAGAGCTCCCAGCTCAAAGGGTAATGTTATATCCCAAGGCTTCTCTCAAACTAACTCTACTTGTAATGAAAGGAAAGTCCAGATTGCTGCACACCAAACTGAGATCCAAATGCCTTTATTCACTATTATTGCTTCAGCCATGACTGGACGAGCACCCTGCAGTGAGGAGATCATGCTGTTGGAGCTGGCTCACCTGGGATCTTTTGTGTGTTGTACCTAACTCTACCTGTAACCCCCATTCCTAACAGTAACCGTCAAACTAACTTGGGTTTAGAGCTACCAGCTCTATTGGTGATGTCCTATTCTGAGGCTTTCCCTCAGACTAACTCTCCCTTCAACCTCATCTCTAACACTACCAGTCAAATTAACTCTTTCTGTAACCCTAATTGTTACACTAACTTCCTTGTAACCTTAATCCTAACACTAACTGTCCCTGTAATCCTAATGATAACCCTCACACTATCCTGCCCATAGCTCTCATGCTAACCCTTCTGTAATCTTCATACCAACCCTTCCTATTATCCTAACACTAATCTTGACACTCAGTCTTCTACCAGCATACTTGTAATCCTCAACAATAACCCTCAATGAAACTCTAAAACTAATCTTCCCTGTAACCCTAACACTAGCCCTAATCCTAACTCTACCTGGAACTCCAGCCCTAATACTAACTCTTACAATCTCCTTCCATGTAACTCTAACACAAATCTTCCCAGTAATCCCAACCCTATCACTAACCTTCACACTCACCCTCCCGCCAACCTACTTGTAATGCCCAACACTAACTCTCAATGTAATCCAAATACTAATCTTCCCTGTGACCCAAACCATAACACTGACCCTCTGTGTAACTCCAGCCCAACACTAATTGCCACACCCACCTTACGTGTAACATTAACACTAACATTCCCTGTAACCCCATCCCCAACACTAACCCTAATATCACCCTACATCCAACCTTAAAGTTAACCTTCACACTAACCTGTCTGTAATTGTACCTGTAATCTTCATACCAACCCTCCCTTTTACCCTATCACTAACTTTCACAATCACCCTCCCATCAACCTACTTACGTTCCCCAACACTAACCCCCAATGTAACCCTAACGCTAAACTTTTCTGTAACCCCAACCCTAACACAACACTAGTCTTGATTACTAACCTTCCCTATAACACCAGCCCCAACACTAACTCTTACAATCACCTTCCACGTAACCCTAACATTAATCTTCCCTGTGACCCAAACGCTAACACTAGCCTTCACACTTACCCTCCCACCAACCTACTTGTATTCCCCAATAAAAGCCCTTAATGTAACCCTAAAACTATTTCGTCTGACACCCTAACACCCCAACACCAATATTGTATTCCTCAAGCAGGGAGCCTTCTCCGTTGGCAGAATACAGTGATAAGTGTTGCCGGCTATAGGCGGCAGCACTAATCATTCGGGAAAAGCATTCATTCGGGAATACCTGAAAAGCTGGTTGAACACAAGTCAATCGATAAATCAACCAGCTAGCCCATACATGGATTAAAATGTGGCCATTTTCTGCTGAATTGGCTGAATTTCAATCCATGTACGGCTGGCTTAAACTTCTTAACCTCCTTTTTTGCATACTCACCTTTCCTGAACTTGCATCTTCTGTTCCAAAGACCAACCTTCCTCTGCTCAAAGATACCAGTGAAAAAGCATCTTGTAGGAATCTCCTAGTTTGACTCCAGGTGTCCTGAACCCCAGGATGCTTTAGTATGCAAATTTATTTTTGTAAACCAAAGCACATTCCCTGGTAAAGACCACACTAGCCTGCCCCTAGCTTGCATTTCACATTTATTGGTCAAGACCCCATTCACATTCTACTGGTCAATCACTGTGAGGCTGAGGAAGGGAAATCTTTTCAATGGGACACAGAAAATATTGACAGGGGTTTTAACCCTTCACTACTTGATACACAACTAAAATATAAGCTTCGTACATACACATTAAATTACTTAATGGTCATGTATTTGGCTTGGGGGCTACAGCATTGGGATCCCTGTACCTAAAGACTACATTTTGTTAAAAATAAATAAAAATCAGCACAATTGACATTACTTGCAATCAATGCGATGTGTCCCTTGTGCTGATGGTGCTTTAGTTGAATTTTTCTGTCTTCGGATGCCTCCCTATCCCTGCCACCATAGTCTTCTTCTGCAACAGGGTTAGCTGAGAAAGCTGTCATATAAACTTATCAAGGGTGCCGACTATTACCCTTTCCCCTACCTCCTCCATTCATAGAAGCTGTACTATAGCTTCTATCAGTGAAAAAGGATCTATGAATGGAGAAGGTTGACCTTCCATTCATCTGTCCATCCTCCATTTATAGGTCACGTTTCATTCAGGGAAGCTATAGTACAACTTCTATGAATGGAGGAGGGGGGTGGAAAGGTTGGACATAGTCGGCACTCTTGATGAGTGTATATGACAGGTTCCTTAAAGCTATTAAACCCGCCAGACCAAAAGATTACATAGGGGTGGATAAAAAGAGGAAGACTTCAAGTTAAGTACCAGCCATAAACTCAAGGGACATGTTGTACTGACTGTAAGTAATGTTCCTTGTGCTGATTTTATTTTAAATGTTTTACTAAACTTACACTTTAATATATCAAACTTGCAATCATGCAGCAGACATAACCACTATGCCAATTGAATTTTGCAACACGAGAGGAAATGCCCTGAGTAAATCTCACAAGTAGAGTCCCCAAAACATATAACAAGCTAGGAACTGATCAGCTCACCACACTCTGCATATAACCAAAGTGTAGCACCCTGCTAGCGTAGTAGCCTGCTGGGTAAATATTTTTGGCTTCACTGTAATCAGAGGAGCAGAGGTTTATTGTTTAGGGCTGTTCAATGTCTCATAGGCTGTTGATCTATTGTTCTCCCTGTCTTCTAGAGGATTTTAGAATCATAGTGAGAGGAAGAACAGGGTATGCAGCCTAAATATTTATGGAACGCTAGCCAATCCTTGGGGAGGTGTGCCCAGTAGGTGGTGAGAGGGCCCATAAATAGCCTAAGGTTTGAGCAGCAGGGTGCAGTGTTCCTGGGTCCAGTCCTGCTGGAGGAGACCCTGTGCAGGGGCTCTGCTCAGTGCAGAATGCTATAAAAAGCCTTCAGGAAGACACCAAGGTCCCAGCTAGGGTTATCTGGGGGGCCTATTTGTAAGCCTAAGTCCAGGGATTAAGTTTGGGTCTGGAGAAGCTCACTGGAGAGAGCAAAGAGGACATTGGTGGGAAAGAGTCCAGCTGTCCTATGGTCTATATCTCCCTCCCTAGGAAGAACCCGATGGATGGCAAGTGAAGATCCTGTGGCTATGTGAGTAAATGTCTTCAAGGCTGAAGAGTAGTGACTGTGTATATCTTTTTAGCTGCCGGAAGGAGTACTAGTCAATGTCAGCGTAGAGATCCTGAGGGACATTTCTTTTTGTACAAGTGCAGCCAGAAAGTTGAGAAGTCCTGTAGTTATCAAGTTCTACCGTTTAATGTGGGTATCCTATGCTCCCCTCATCTCTATTCAAGTTCATCATTCTGAATAGAAAAAAAAAAGACTGTTCTTTGGAGCCAGTGGAAGAGTGTGCCTGGCTGTGGGTGCTATATTTTTTTTTCTTGATATTTCTCAACATTTTCCCATCATATTCACGTATTGGTTTCTCCTTTGTGACCCGCGTCTAATGAGAAAAGTGTGTCATTATCGGCTGCATTTAGTTGGGTGACGACAGATCCAAACAGCTGTAAATACCATTACACGTGCCTGCGCGCAGAGGATCATTTCTACGATGCCCCGGGTGGTGGGGATGGATCCATTTCAGCTCTTGTCAGGTCAATGATTGGCCACAGGGGAGTGAAAATGAGTGTTTGCTGTCAGTCCTGGCTGAGGCCAGCTGCCTCGATATCAAATTCCGCAGCAAGTACTGATATCACCAAATCATTCACCCCATAGCTCCCAGTTTACTGGGATGGGAAACAGGGATATCTTTCATAGCAAAATAAGGGTGGGTGACACACCCCTGAGTACAGGTCCCATAAAGAATCAAGGCACAAAATATGAACCATTCATCCCTCTGGTGCTTTTTTTACTAATATAAAATAATTAGGCAGAGGACATACCCTTACTATGTCCCTGATCATGGACACCGTGAAAACAAAGTGTACAACCACAAATACAAATGTGTAATATGATGAAGCTCACCAGTCCTTAGATGTGGTGGCCGCATCAGTTTTGATGATCCTGTCAGTAACACACTTTCTGGGGTGACAACACTCACAAACTGCACTGTATCTATGGAAGAGCACCATTTTTACCCTAGGACAGGAATGTAAACACTTCCTCCTCTCCTTTTCTCCATAACACAGAGGGAAGTGTTCTGCAGTCTGAGGAGATAGTTGGTAACTATTTAACTGATAAGAGTGTAAGTTAAGCCGGGTACACACAGTCCAAATGTCCGGAGACATTTGCCGGTTCAAAAAAAAAACTGCCCACATTCGGCCCGTGCGTATGTCAGTCTGTCCGGGTTCTGTCGGATGAGCATGCTGGAAAACCAGCAGCCGACAGACCCCCTTATCAGCGCTCTCCCCTGTCAGAACACAGTAGCTCAGCAGGGGAGATTGCTATACTAACTTTGCATAGTTTAGCAGCTCCGACCTAAGCTGACAGTTTTTTTCGTTGAACCCGCTGGGTAGAATGGAAAAAACTAATAGTGTGTACCAGGCTTTAGACAGAGAAGACACAGAGAAGAAATCCATGTATAGGTAGGCTGGTTGTACAGAAATTGATCTATCGACCATTTTTTCCTAAAGGTCAGTGCCACCAGCTATAGCCGGCATTACTGATCAGTATATTCTGATGGTGGAGAAGGCTCCACACTGTCAGAATACAATAACTCAGTTGGAAGGATTCCCCCATCCACACACTTGATGTAAATTGGCTCATTTTTTTGGGGGGGGGGGTTCAACCCACTGGTTGACCAAAAAAAATGATTAATGTATGGCCTGCCTTACAGAGCAGATAGAATAAAACGATTGTAGAGGTATATGTACCAGACCAAAGAGACACAAAAAATAAGTTTACTGTTGTTTTACATATAATACATACATACATACCTACATTGTTCCAGCGTAACAGGCAAGGTCCATGGTTTATCCAGTGTGGTGGGGAGGAAATTGAGTGGCCTGCACAAAGCCCTGACCTCAACCCTACGGAACAGCTTTGGGATGAATTGGATCACAGATTGCAAGCCAAGTCTTCTCATCCATCATTGAGCCCATAAATGAATTGGAAAACCAATCTCAAGCCATGTCTTCTCATCCAACATAAATACCTGACCTCATAAATGGTGGCCATTTCCATAAGGACATGGTTTGACCTGTTTGATGTGTAGGAACCCAAGTGGTCTACACAGAGCCCTAACTTCAACCCTACTGAACACCTTTGGGATGAAATGAAACTCAGATTGCAAGTCAGGTCTTCTCATCCAACATTGAGCCCATAAATGGTGGCAATTTTCAAAAAGTACATGGTTTGACCAGTTTGGTGTTGAGAAGACCAGAGTGGCCTGTACCAAGCCCTGGCCTCAAGCCTCCTAAACACCTTTGGGATGGTTTGAAATGCTAATTATGAACCAACTCTTCTGTCCAACGTCAGTACCTGAGCTCACAAGTTCCATGGTTTGCTCAGTATAGTGTGGAGGTAATTGGGTAGCCTGCACAAAGCCCTGACCTCAACCCTACTGAACAGCTGTGGGATGAATTGGAACGCTGATTGCAAACCAGGTCTCCTCATCCAACATCAATACCTGACATCATAAATGGGGACCATTTCCATAAGAACATGGTTTGATCAGTTTGGTGTGGTATGGCCTGCACCAAGCCTTGGCCTCAACCCTGCTGAACACATTTGGGATGGATTGAAACACTAATTATAAATCAACTCTTCCATCCAACATCAGTACCTGGCCTCACAAATGCTCTGATTGGTTGCTATAGATTATGGTACTTTGCATGCACTCTTTCATTTTTGCTTTGGCTTTTTAAGCTCTTTTGAGATAATGTTCCCTTTCAAGATTAAAACTTGAAAGGGAAAATCATTTGAACACAGATCCTCCCCCCTGAGATCAAGGTCCTGGTTTAATGGCCTTTAGCCAACAGCATCTCTAACGGAACTGCAAAGGCAAACAAAGCAAAACTATGATGCACCAAACAAGACACAAAACACAAATACAAAAACAATAAGCTACAACATCTAAACATTGATTGTAATCATGCACAGATGATGAGTGTTTGTGGCATGATAAAAACATCCCTCAGCATAAACCTTAATTTACCTTTGCCAAGGCCCACCACAGTGACGGGATGTCTGTATTCTGAAAACCAGGACCAGTTTTGCAGCTGTTTACGTGTTTGTCATTTACAATTCAAGTGAGCAATAGTAAATGGATAATGTTGTAAACGGAATTCTGGTGAATCTGTTTTTTATTTGACGGCCTTCTTTAATTGCAATTAGCCATTTAGAAAAGGATTTATTTACCTTCTTTTTCTGGATGATCTAAAGTTGGGCAGATTGGTGGTGTCTGACAAAAGTATTTAACATTTTTTACTTGTTGTTTTGGTTACTTTTTTTTTTATTGCACCTGACAGCTATATTGCCGTTGTGCATATGGGTACGCTTAATGTATACAGCATATGCACTGAGGCTGCATTCACTTCTAAATTGCTTGGTTACTGCAGGGAAACCATGGCAAAAAAGGGAGTTATTGAGGATAAAATGGATGGGGGGACTGATGAATAGTAGAGAAAGAGGCAAGACACAGCTAATCTTTAAGATGGTAGTCCTAGCAGTTAAATATGAGATAGTTGGGAGGTGCCACAGGGTCAAAACTGTGGTGTTGGCTGGGAGATCAATCAAGAGAGGTTGGCTTGAGAGAGGTTATCCAGTTACCCAACTTACTTTATAATAAGGAATTGTGAAAAATAGGATTGGGTGGCAGTATGATCATCATAAAAGTTAAGCAAGTGAAGTCTTTGGGAGTCAATGTTATACTGTACGTAGCTGGGATTTGTATATAATTGGAGCACATTTAGTAGAATAGGGCTTATCCATTGCCCAGTTGTTGGTGAATTTACCAGAGCCTGGTCTACTGGAGGAAGTCAGGTATCCACAATTTGAGTTCATTGTTGTTTCAAGTTGCTGTGGTGTGGCTGGGGAAATCTTAGTTAAGTCTTCATGTTGGTGGACTTCAAAGACCCCATCCTGGAGACATTTGTTGACAGCTATCATGGTATTTATGTTGATATGGCTATTTGCCCAGTCATTCTACCTGAATCTACCTGAGTTTGGTCTGCCAGAAGAAATCAGATATCCACAATTTGAGTACATAGTTTTTTCAAGTTGTTGGAATGTGGCTGGGGATGGGGAAATCTTAGTTAAGTCTTCATGTTGGTGGACTTCAAAAACCCCTTCCTGGAGTCATTTGTTGACAGCTGTCATGGTATTTATGTTGGTATGGATATTTGTGTTACACAGCAGCCTTGGATGGTGTGGGCTTGACAAAGGGAAGCCCAGTCTTCACCAGGAAACCCCATAAGGGAATTCCAGTAAGGCAAATGATGCATGAGCGTGTCCATAATTCCTGTTGGAGGCAGACGGACTGTTTAAAGGATGCTTCTGCTCATCATCAGTGCTGACTGGTCTTCAGCTTTTCCCTGTGTCCTGCTTGTATCCGATCTCCGTTGCTGACATGGCTTGTTACTGGCCCAACCCTGGATTCAGCTTGTATTTCTGCCTGCCTGTTCCTGACCTCTGCCTGTTCCTTAGTATCACTCCTCCTGGGACAAGAGCTGGCACTGCAGAGGAAGCATCGCCTTATGCGGCTCCAGCTACCTCAGCGGCCGCCTGCTTCCTCCATCTTTAAGCACTCTGATGCTCTGGGATGGTGGGTTGGCAAGCCCAGAACACGATCAACAGGTTGTTGACCATGGGCATGCGCTTCCCTGGTGTGAGTTGAGCACCCCTGCTGTAGAGAGGCTAGGAGAAGTTTTTGAGTGGCAACAGGAGTCTGGTTAACCTCAGTTGCAGCACTGGTAAGGGTTCATTTTGGCCAAGAGTGACCCATGACAATTTACTTCCTGTTATTTATGGAATTGATCATGCTGGCACACAAAAGGCTAATTAAAACACATCTATGTCATTATTTGAGTTTGAGAAAAATGAGGGGCCAAAAATTGGTGCATCCCCCAGTCATGTCTAGTATTAAGCAAGCTTGTTAGCATTCACCACTACAGGAATTTACTGTGTCAAAATGCAGTTTAAATCATTCCTCTAAATGAAAAATTAGATGGTGGGTCTTAGGGTCTTTAAAATGTTATATCTACCCTTATCATTCTATACTTTTGTGAAGAGCAATAAACTAAAATAATTATAATATTTTTTTTATATGTAAGCTAATTGGCTGTGAATCCCCCTTGAGCATTTAAACTGAATTCGTTAATGGGGAAATGATCAGTGATAATACCCATGATGGCGGGTAATAACTAGACCTAGTTTAGTCAGGAAGCAGCAGGTAGGTTCGCGAGAGGAGAAGTGCTCTATCCAGGGAGAAGAAAATGCATACCTAAGAGAAATACATTCCCATCAAACCTTGAAAATACCATGGCCTTTTATTTTTTTTTAATTACTCATCCCAATCACCTCATGGTGAAAACGCCATTAGCGATGTGCACCCTGCCAAAATCTCTTTCCCGCAATTAGGAACGCGCCAGAAAACACTTAATAATTTTGAAGAACAACAAAACAAGTGCTCAGTAAGCCATCTTATTAACAACAAGACAAAATCTGCCTAAGCGTGAGAGAAGCCTCCAAAGCTATTGTCAATGACAGGCAAAATATGTTAGGAAAAGTAAAAGGAGGATTCAAACTATATATATAAAAAAAAAGTTATAGCAATAAAGTCAGCCTACCCAAAATGTTAGTGTTTGATGGATGTTAGAGTGAAAAACCATGACAGTTTCTTCCATTACTTGGGGACTCATCACTATTGATGAGATGTCTACCCCACGTTTCCGGGTGGAGAATGGATGATTTCAAACACCTACAATTACCAGGTTTACAAGAACAGAGGTGGGAATTATGATACCTTGCTGCCCCTTAAAATCCTTCTGCCTTGGCCTGCCTGTATATCATGGAGTATTGCATGTTCTATTACTGGTGTTAGGATGTCCTATTTTAAATGCAGCAATTGATTTATTTTTTCTACAGTGCTAATATCCTGATTGCTCTCAGCTCAGGATTAACTGAGGATCAAGGCTTCTGAATAAGTCAATACTCCTAATTACTACAACGCACAAACCGCAGTTTAATTAGCCTTATTTTAGGTTAAACCATGCATGTATTTTAAAGACCAGTAAAGACATCTATTTTGACCAAATGTATCCACAGGAGGCCCCCAGACAATAGAGTCCAATCTTCACATCTCTCAGCATAACCTTATGGAACGATGGAGGGGGAGTCAAAGGCAGGGTATACAGTTGGTGTAGGAAAGAGGGGGAGTCACACATTACAAGGTATCCAGTATGGGGGGATGTTGGGGGAGTCAAAGTTTGGTTGGTGTCTGGTATGGAAGGGTGGAGGGGGATTATAGATTGCTTGGTGTCCAGTATAGAAGAGTAGAGGTGGTTTACAGATTATTGGGTGTCCAGTATGGAAGGGTGGAGGGAGCTTACAGATTGTTGGGTGTTCAGTATGCTAGGGTGGAGGGGGCTTACAGATTGTTGGGTGTCCAGTATGCATGTGGGGCGGAGGGGCAGTCACAGATAACAGGGAGTACAGTATAAGGGGAATGGAGAGGAAGTCAAAGATTTAAGGGTGTATAGTATGTGAGGATAGAGAGGGAGTCACAGATTACAAGGGTTCAAGAGTCAGTGGTGGAGGGGCACTGGACATGGATTTTTATCAAAAATTGGACAAAATAATGACTTGAGCACAGGTTGCCTGTATTCGGCAAAGGACATTCAAAGACAGCCAAGACATTTCAGGGGCCTGGAAGCCAAGGAAACTTCCTTGCTACTTATGCTGTGAACACTGCACAGACTGTGATTTAAATATCCTCTGCCTCAGTCCCATTAGCAGTAATTTTATCTTTCTACCATTTCACCCAGCCTTGTTGAAGGTGGACTGTATAGCACCTGAAACACATTGGATGTCTTTTGCCATGTTTGTTGTAACCCGCTGAACAATAAAGACTTTTTTAGAGATTTCTCATTTGTCGCTCTCTTTGAAATATTACAGATTACAGATTGTCAAATATTGGGGAGAGATGGGGGGAGTCACTGATTACAGGGTGTCCAGTATAGGGAGGATTGGAGGGGAAGCCACAGTCTTCAGGTGTCCAGTATTGGGGGGATGGAGAAGTAGTCACATGCTGTTGAAATGTGAGACAGAGAAGGCAGGAGGGCTGGCTCAAGCTATTCAGACGGGAGACAGAGCGAAAGTCATTCAACCGCTACAAGCTAGTGCAAGTGCCAAACAAGCCATGGATGGACGCATGAAAACACCCAGTGAAATGTTATAACTGGGCAGGGGTAAAGATAACTTATTCCACCGTAAGACTAGTTGTATGGCCAAATTCATCATCAAAAACAGGTACAAGGGTGAATCTCCTTAGCAGGGACATATACAGCAGTAAAAAACGTTACAGGGGTTTTAACCCTTCCTCACTTCAACAAAAAGTAGAAAAAAATGTTGGCTGACCTGGGTGTGGTCTTTAAGGCTGTAAGTTGCAGCTCTAATATGCAATCTCAGAATCCAAAAGTGAGAAGTGATTCCCTTTCCCTCTCTAGTTCCATGTAGGGTGACATCAAAGCTCCTTTTGGTGCCTAGTCTAGGAGGCTTATGATTTTTTTTATATAATAAATGTGATGATGACAAGTAAATATACTGACAAACAAGCATGAAATGTGTCTTCAAGCACCCTTCATATCGATCCAACAGATGGGTGTCCATTTATCTTATTCTCTTTCTGCCCCTGGATGCACAATCCAAGTTTCCATGACCTCGGATCCAGCAACCTCACAATCCAATCAGTTTGATTTCATGGGGCCACCAAGGTGTTGTCATTGGTTTTTGTCAAAGGTCAAAGTTGTACATGAAATTGAGATCTAGATGAATAGTACCCCTGGGATTAGGAAGCTCTTTGCAGGATGTGCCAGGTCCTCACTGGCACAATTTTATTCCTACACAATAATAACATATTTTTTTTCTGAATATTCATGTAACGGGTCTCTTTACAAGGTCCTTGAAAAGCCCAAATGTGTCTTCAACCACCCTTCATATCGATCCAATAGATGGGTGTCCATGGAGTTTTCTCTCCCAGTTCCCAGGTGCACCATCCAATGTTCCCATGACCTCTGGTCCAGCAGCCCAGCACAATCCAAGTAGGTTGTTTCCATGGCCACCAAGGCTCTGCCATTAGTTTGTGGTCAAGGGTCAAAGTTGGCCCTGAAACTGAGGTCTAGGTGGACAGTACGCCTGGGATTGGAAAGCTTTTTGTATGATGTGTCAGATCCTCCCAAGCATATTTTTATGCCTACTTAGTAATAGTGTTTTTTACCAAATGTTGATGTAACAGGACCCTTTGTGAGGTCCTTGCAAAAGCCCAATGTGTCTTCAAACAATTTTGATATAGATTCAGTAGATGGGTGTCCATGGAGAATTCTCTCCCTGTTTCGAGATGCACCATCCAAATTGCCTCAAGCTCATGTCCAATAGCCTCACAACCCAAGTAGTTTGCTTTCATGGCCACCTAGGTGCTATCATTAGTTTTTCGTCAAGGGTAAAAGTTGGACCTGAAATTAAGGTCTAGGTGGAATGTACCCCTGGAATTGAGAAGCTTTCTACAGGCTGTGCTATCACCACACTGGCATGTTTTTATGCCTACTCAATAATAGCATTTGTTTCCGAATATTCATGTAACAGGTTGCTTTACAAGGTCCTTGAAAAACTTGATTTAAACCTGCTCAAATTTGGAGTTTTGGCTGTTTAAAGTAAACACATTGGTCTGGTGGATATTAACAAAAATAAATCATCGTTTAGAAGGTGAAATATGATGCAAATTTTCTATTTGATTTACGATTTCCATTCTTTGCTCTGTGTTTCATTCCAAAATAATAAAAAAAAAAGAAACAAAATCAGCTCTACAGAAGGATCACTTACATGTGAGTCATACGAGGGTTCATCTCAAAAGCATCTTTGGAAATATATTTGAGCCCGGTGTTAGAAATGGTCCTGTGGATACAAAACATAGAAGCAACTAAGGATCTATTGACTAATTGTCTCCTAATCCCACACCAAGGACCCTAATGTCAGCCCGTCCTTAGTCTGAAATGGCCGATAAAATGAAATGATATTACAGTACTTCAGCCAGGAAATGAGACAGGCTCTATCTTATTTGCTGCAGCTTCCAATGAACATTGTGAGAGGCTCACAATGTTTAGTGAAAACAGAGTTAGCAACTTCAGTCAAGAGGACTTGTACAACTGTACAAGTACAAAGGTAAAACGGGAGTTCAGTTTTTGGATCAGTATGAGAGCCAGGCAGCTAACATTTTTAGAAACATAATCAGCAATGACAATGCGCATATTCCTTGAGTACAGGTCCTTTTAATGTAAATCATTATTATTATTATACAGGATTTAAATCATCTTATCCGTAATTATTTTTCATCAATAGTTAATAATCTTGCAACTATATGCATACATGTTTGTTCATTACATATGCAAATTCTGCTTCCTTATTGGACATCTTGAACTAACCTCCACCCCAGCACCTTACTTACCCACAACCAAGGTCTGGACCAGTGTTCCCATCCTCAGGCATTACATTAATTTCAGTGCTGGTAGCACCATTGAGTCCTCATTGACTTGAATGAGGTCATATACTGAGTATCTCCAACCATTCATGTCAATGTAAAGGCAGCACTTAGAAGAATTTCATAGCCAAGGATGTAAAAACTGCTGCTGTGCCACAGAGGTAAGTAAAGGGCTGGCCAGGGCTTGGAGTAGTTCAGTTTAGCTCAGGAGTAGAACCAAGTCCAAATCTGGAAACCAGCTGGCATTCCTGGTCCACTGAGCTGCCACTGTCCAATGTAATATGACCATATTAGGTCAGTGATGCCATGAGCATTCCCATCACTTTGTAATCCCCAGGCCTGCAGCTCATTGGACCACAAATGACAGCTGACTTCACAGTTTTTGACAATGGGTGGGATAGGAAGGGGGGCTGGGTAAGTAGACCTGAGCTTGTCTTTTAAATCAACCTTCCCCTTAAAAATATTGCTTTAAGGGTTAGTGTACATGAACCTCTAAGCTAACTTTGATATCAAGTCAAGCTGAGGTCACTTTTAGCGTAAGTTGTTTCATTAAATCCTACTCAAACTCTGCTTTCCACATCCTTCAAAAATGCTTCATAATCTGTTGGGAGCAAACTAGAAATGCCATTGTATACTAACCCTAGGAGGCTGGCTGCACTTGTGCACCATTGAGTTCCCATTGACTTCAATGAGGCCATTTACTGAGGATCTCCAACTTCAGCTCCATTCAAGTCGATGTACAGGTATAGGAATTTAGAGAATTACATAGCTAAGGATGTAAATACTGGACCGGGCCACTGCTGTGCAACAGCGGTAAGTAAAAGGTTGGGTAAAGGGTGGCAAAGTTCAGTTTAGCTCAGAAGTAGGGATGAGCTTGCTTTTGTTTGGGACCAGCTGTCAATCTTGGTCCACTGTCCAATGTCTTTGACCTAATATGGCATTGTGGTCATATTAGCTCAAAATGTCATAAACATTCCTGACCCTTGGTAATCCTCCAGCCCACAGCTAATTGGACCAGGAATGACAGCTGATTTTTGGATTTTAACCTGGACCTGGTTCTGAACAAATGCAGGAGGGCTGGGTGAAGGTAGCATTGGACCAAGAATGACAGCTGACTTTTGGATTTAGACCTGAACCAGGTTCTGAACAAACCCAGAAGGGCTTGGTTAAGGTAGCATTGGAGCAAGAATGACAGCTGATTTTTGGATTTAGACCTGAACCTGGTTCTGAACAAACCCAGGAGGGCTTGGTGAAGGCAGCATTGGAAATGCTGCCTTGACAACTGACAAATGACAACTGACTTTTGGATTTAGACCTGAACTCAGTTCTGAACAAACCCAGGAGGGATGGGACAAAGTAGCATTGGACCAAAAATGACAGCCGACTTTTGGATTTAGACCTAAACCCAGCTCTGAAAAAACCAAGGAGGGCTTGGTGAAGGTAGCAATGGACCGAGAATGACAGTTGGCTTTTGAATTCAGACCTAAGAATGACTTTTTTGCACAGAACAAGAATTCTTTGTCAGAATTGGTATGTAAAACATAATATAACACCAGCTTTAATTAAAATGAAGACAGGACAGTTGACTATGAAATATGAGTTTCACAAACGGCCCAATCCTTTGAGGAGATTCTGCACTGACCTTGGTCCCCATCCCGCCTCAGAAAACACTCTCCTTTCAGGTCATCCCTTCATTCAAGGTCACTTCCCTTCTCCCTAAACATCCTGAACCATCCATCTTTCCTCCCCCTGGCGGCTATGGGAGACGTGATGACAAGAAAAATTAATGTCTGTCCACTGGGAGACAAGCGAGGCCTGAGTACTCACAGATTTTTTAGCTCTCTGAAGTTCTTCATGTCCGCCTGCGTTAGGTTCAACAAGTCCCTCTGATTCTCGATCACCCTGTTGGAAGAGACAGATACATCAATCAAAATTTAAGAAGTCCCCTGGGCGAGATAGGCAAAGAGACCTGGAGGCTGCAGTGTCTCCGTTACAATGTCACCGCGGAGTCACAGTCTGGGTCATTATAATGTGACGCTTCACTGCGCATAATCGCTAGCCTTTATGTGATCATCACAGAAGGGACACTTTTTTTTTTATTAGAACACTATTATCTGAACAAAGAAATGTATCAAATATGAAACATACATAGCACAAAGTTTATTTAACTGTAATGCCCCGTATCCAATCTACGGTTGGTGGGGCTGCATGTGGCCTTTTAGTAATTATGGTGATGCTCTCTGTGGCCCCTGTAGATTGGATTCTAGTAGTTAAATGGTTTGGTTTATTTCCTCAAGCTATCTTATTTTTTTCTCTGCTGTCCTTCCTTCTCATTTTTTTTTTTTTTTTTTTAGCCACTTCAGCTCCAGAAAGTTCATGACCAGGCCATTTTTTGCTTTTCAGAACTGCGCTACTTTAACTGGCGATTGCGTGGTCATTCAACCCTGTACCCACCAACATTTTCTGCTATAAAACATATCCAATAGATTTTGGCCAAAATGTACTCTGCTACATGTCTTTGGTAAGAAAAAAAAAAAAAATCCAATAAGTGTATATTGATAGGTTTGCATGAAAGTTAGTGTCTACAAACAATGGTATTTTTCTAGAATTTTAATTTACTTTCTTTATACTAGTAATGGCGGTGATTAACAACTTAAAGTGGGACTGTGATAGTGTGGCGTGCAGTCTAACACAGTGGCATAATGAGCAGGAAGTTCCCCCCACAGTGGCGGAACGAGCTGGCAGGAAGGGCCCCCCTCAGTGGCGGAACTCCCAGGCCCAGTCGCAAGTGCGCCTGCTGCAACCCTGGTAGATCCGCCACTGAGTAATACTAATAATATACACCGTCACTGTACTAATGAACAGTGGGTTTATTGTGTGCCTAACGATGTGTAATGTGTGCAATATGTGTTTATTTTTACTACAGATTGATTTGTTTCTTTTCCCTGCTTTGCAGGGAAACGAAACAAATGCAATCCTCCCCTCTGTACAGAGCCCTGTGTTGATTGTCAAGTAGGAGTAGGCGGGTGAGGGCGAGTGCCCAAAAGCCGAAAAAAGGCAGAGATGTACGGTTACTGTTCCAGTATATGTACTGCGATGGGTCTGCAAGTGGTCAATAAATTGTACAGAAAGCAATATCAAATGTGGAACAAGTCATTTTAGGGTGGGCTACTGTAGGGGGAAACACCAACTTGTAAAGGGGCTGTAAGAAATGTTATCTCTAGCAGGTCCATGTGACGTGTTTATGATGAACCCTAAAGCATATCCCCAATCTCCGATAATTTCTGATCTTAAAGAATATCCCCAGTCTCCAACAATTTCTGATCCTAAAGCATATCCCCAGTCTTCAACAATTCCTGATCCTAAAGCATATTCCCAGTTTCCAACAACCCTACGTCTAAAGCATATCAACAGCCTCCAACAACCCTAATCATAAAGCATATCACCAGTCTCCAACAATTCCTGTTCCTAAAGTATACTAATGCCTCGTACACACGACCGGACTTTCCGGCAGAAAAGGTCCGACGGAATCATTCCATTGGACATTCCGATCATGTGTGGGCTTCTTCTGACTTTTTCTTTTGAAAATTCCGACGGACCTAGAAATAGAACATGTTTCAAATCTTTCTGACGGAATCAGTTCCTATCGGGAAAACCGCTCGTCTGTATGCTGTTCCGACGGACCAAAAACGACGCAAGGACAGCTATTGGCTACTGGCTATTGAACTTCCTTTTTCTAGTCCCGTCGTACGTCATCGCGATCTAAACGATTGGACTTTGGTGTGATCGTGTGTAGGCAAGTCCGTTTCAGCGGAACTCCGTCGAAAAAACCATCAGAGTTCATTCCGATGGAAAAACGGTCGCGTGTACGCAGCATAATAGTCCCTGACAACTCTAAAACATACCCCCAGTCTCCAACAATTCCTAATCCTAAAGCATATCTCCAGTCTCCAACAATTCCTAATTCTAAAGCATATCCCCAGTCTTCAACAATTCCTGATCCTAAAACATATTCCCAGTCTCCGACAATTTCCGTGTCCTAAAGCATATCCCCAGCCTTCGACAATCCCTGATCCTAAAGCATATCCCCAGTCTCCAACTATTTCTAACCTAATACATATCCCCAGACTCAGACAATTCCTGATCCTAAAGCATATCCTAAGTCTCCAACCATTTCTGATCCTAAAGTATATCCTCATTCTCCATCAATTCTGGATCCTAAAGCATTTCCTCAGACTCCAACAATTCCTGATCCTAAAGCATATTCCCAGCCTCCAATAATTCCTGATCCAAAACAACCCTACATCTAAAGCATATCAACAGTCTCCAACAACCCTAATCCTAGAGCATATCACCAGTCTCCGTCAACCCTAATCCCAAAGCATATTCCCAGTCTCCGACAATTCCTGATCCTAAAGCATATCCCTAGTCTTCAACAATTCCTGATCCTAAAGCATATCCCCAGTCTCTGACAATTACTGATCCTAAAGCATATCCCCAGTCTCCAACAATTCCTATTCCTAAAGCATATCCCCAGTCTCAAACAATTCCTAAACCTAAAGCATATCCCTAGTCTCCAACAACCCTAACCCTAAAGCATATCCCTAGTCTCCAACAAATTGTGACCCTAAAGTATATCCCCAGTCTCTGACCATTACTAATTCCTAATATTCACTATGTCAATAATTCGAATAAGGAAAGTTTAGAACTTTCTCCAAGTTTTGGTTTCTGTATGCACCCAGCAAGGTAGACTTCCCTAAATGATGAAACTACAATGTGGACACAGCAGCAAAAACACTTTTTTGTAGAAGAGTATAGAAGTGCTAGAACCTCTATCCATTCACTAGTCCTGTACCAGTGACCCTTTCATTTCATTTCTTGTCTTGGTGTCACAATCATATCCAAGAAAAGCTTCGGCTAGAGTTGGACTTACTAGTCACAATTACGACACCTTTAAGCCTTATTAAGGTTTTTGCATGCTGGATCTGAACAGCTGATATATGACTGGCAACAAAATCACTTATATAAGGAGCCACCCACTTACTAGACATAAATCATTAGTTCAGAGCTCCAATGAAGACCACCTGGCCTGAGGAACCAACTATGAAAACGCCTCCCAGCTGGGCAATTATTTTCATGGACTTTGTTGTTCGGTCATCGGCTCTGAGAAGCCTTTGAAGAAACCTCAGAGGTTTCATGGAGAATGACATTTACAAATGACTCGTTTTGGACATCAATGGCTCCACACTGCCACATCTGGGTGATGGATGCAACTACCTTATGGCCAGAGGAGGTGGTATCCAGGAGAAGTCTATCTGCTCTATGGCTTTATGATGATTCCATTAAAAAGAAAACTAGTCAGGGTCAATGTAACCAGTAAACATAAATCAGTTAACATTATGTGGACTTAAATTTTTTTCAGCTTGATCCTGAACTACAACACTAAATTGCAGTTTTTGCCAGCTGACAACTTTTAGTTAATTACACAAGTCTGTTGAGAGGCAATGGGATCACTGGTGAGCAGAGATGAGTGATGGCACCTTTCTGGTAACTTACATCTCTGACGTAGTGATGTTGGAAAAGGGGTGGCAGTTGCAGCCAGGATCCTGCTCCTGGGGGGCCAAATCCTTACCTAAAGGTATCAAATTATCCACTCTATTGTCATCGCCTTGAGAAGTAATGTGGCTACTGGCTAAATCACTCCACTCAGAGGAGAGTGGACAAGCTGTGCAAGGTGGAGGGGATTGTACAAGCTAATAGGGGTCATAACAGTCTCTTTGGTAATATCCAGCTCCCATGGCACTCTCTCTAGTCATTTCTAGCTGTCATGGCACTTTCTCTGGTAATGTCCAGCCCTCAGGGCACTCTTTGGTAATATCCAGCTCCCATGGCCCTCTCTCTCTACTCATGGCACTCTCTCTCTGGTAATGTCTAGCTCTTATGACACTTCCCTTGGTAACATCCAGCTCACATGGAAATCTTTCTGGTAATGTCTAGCTTTCATAGCACTCTCTCTCTGCTAATGTACAGCTCTCATGACGCTCTCTCTGGTTATTTTCGGCTTTTACGGCACTCTCTGATAATGTCCTGCACTCATAGCACTCTCTATGTTAATGTCTATTGATCATGGCACACTCTCTGTTAATGTCCAGTTCCTATGACACTCCTCCTGATAACATCCAGCTAACATGGAGATCTCTCTGGTAATGTCCAGCTCTCTTAGCAATCTCCGATAAGGACCAACTCTCATAGCATTGTCTAGTAATGGTCAGCTCTGACAGCAATCTCTCTGGGAGTGCTCATAGTACTCTCTCTGCTAATGTCCAGCTCTCATGGCACTCTCTCCGGTAATGTCCAGCTTTCATGGCACTCTCTCTGGTAATGTCCATCTTTCATAGCACTCTCTCTGGTAATGTCCTGTGCTGACTCTCTCTTTTAACTTACAGCTCTCATGGCACTCTCTCTGAAAATGTCTTGCTCTCATGCCACTCTCTTTCTGGCAATGATCAGCTCTCATGGCACTTTCTCAGGTAAAGTCCAGTGATTATGGCATCCCCCCTGATAACATACAACAACTCGCATAGCAATCCCTCTGGTAATGTCCAGCTCTTGTGGCAATCTCTGGTAATGACCAACTCTCATGGCACTCTCTGGTAATGATCAGCTCTCATGGCACTCTCTCTGGTAATGTTCTGTGCTCATGGCACTCTCTCTTTTAATGTCCAGCTCTCATGGCACTCTCTCTTTTAGTGTCCAGCTCTCATGGCACTCTCTCTTTTAATGTCCAGCTCTCATGGCACTCTCTCTTTTAATGTCCAGCTCTCATGGCACTTTCTCTGGTAAAGTCCAGCGATCATGGCATTCCCCCTGATAACATACAACTCACATAGCTATTCCTCTGGTAATGTCCAGCTCACATTACACTCTCTCTGGTAATGTTCATCTTTCATGACACTCTCTCTGGTAATGTCCTGTGGTCATAGCACTCTCTCTGGCAATGTCTAGCTCTCATGGCACTCTCTCTGGTGATTATCAGCTCTCCTGGGGCTTTCTCTGGTAAAGTCCAGCAATCACAGCAATCCCCCTGATAACATACAACTTACACAGCTATTCCTCTGGTAATGTTCAGCTCACATGACATTCTCTCTGGTAATGTCCTGTGGTCATAGCACTCTCTCTCTGGCAATGTCTAGCTCTCATGGCACTCTGTCTGGTGATGTCCTGTGGTCATAGTACTCTCTCTGGTAAGGTCTAGCTCTCTTCGCACTCTCTCTGGTGATGATCAGCTGGGGCTTTCTCTGGTAAAGTCCAATGATCATAGTATTCCCCCTTGATAACATACAACTCATATGGTAATCCCTCTGGTAATGTCTAGCTCTCATGGCAATTTCTCTGTTAATGTCCAGATCACATTACACTCTCTCTAGTAATGCCCGGTGCTCATAACACTTTCTTTTAATGTCTGTCTCTTATGACATTCTCTATGGTAATGTCCTGTGGTCATAGCACCCTCTCTTGTAATGTCCAGTGCTCATGGCACTCTCTCTCTGGTAATGTCCAGTGCTCATGGCACTCTCTCTGGTAATGTCCAGCTCTCATGGCACTCTGGTAATGTCCAGTGCTCATGGCACTCTCTCTCTGGTAATGTCCAGTGCTCATGGCACTCTCTTTTGTAATGTCCAGCTCTCATGCCACTCTATCTGGTAATGTCCAGCTCTCATGGCACTCTCTCTCTGATAATGTCCAGTGCTCATGGCACTCTCTCTGGTAATGTCCAGTGCTCATGGCACTCTCTCTGGTAATGCCCATCTCTCATGGCACTTTCTCCGGTAATGTCCAGCTCTCATGGCACTCTCTCTGGTAATGTCCAGCTCTCATGGCACTCTCTCTGGTAATGTCCAGCTCTCATCACACTCTCACTGGTAATGTCCAGCTTTCATGACACTTTCTCTGGTAATGCCCATCTCTCATGGCACTTTCTCTGGTAATGTCCAGTTCTCATGGCACTCTCTCTGGTAAGGTCCAGTGCTCATGGCACTCTCTCTGGTGTTGTCCAGCTCTCATGGCACTCTGGTAATGTCCAGTGCTCATAGCACATTCCTTTAATATCTAGCTCTTATGGCACTCTCTATGGTAATGTCCTGTGGTCAAAGCACTCTATCTGGTAATGTTCAGCTCTCATGGCACTCTCTCTGGTAATGTCCAGCTTTCATAGCACTCTCTCTGGTAATGTCCTGTGCTGAGAGCACTCTCTCTTTTAACTTACAGCTCTCATGGCACTCTCTCTGGTAATGTCTAGCTCTCATGCCACTCTCTTTCTGGTGATGATCAGCTCTCATGGCACTTTCTCAGGTAAAGTCCAGTGATTACGGCATCCCCCCTGATAACATACAACAACTCGCATAGCAATCCCTCTGGTGATGTCAAGCTCTTGTGGCAATCTCTGGTAATGACCAACTCTCATGGCACTCTCTGGTAATAATCAGCTCTCATGGCACTCTCTCTGGTAATGTTCTGTGCTCATGGCACTCTCTCTTTTAATGTCCAGCTCTCATGGCACTCCCTCTTTTAATGTCCAGCTCTCATGGCACTCTGGTAATGTCCAGTGCTCATAGCACATTCCTTTAATATCTAGCTCTTATGGCACTCTCTATGGTAATGTCCTGTGGTCAAAGCACTCTATCTGGTAATGTTCAGCTCTCATGGCACTCTCTCTGGTAATGTCCAGCTTTCATAGCACTCTCTCTGGTAATGTCCTGTGCTGAGAGCACTCTCTCTTTTAACTTACAGCTCTCATGGCACTCTCTCTGGTAATGTCTAGCTCTCATGCCACTCTCTTTCTGGTGATGATCAGCTCTCATGGCACTTTCTCAGGTAAAGTCCAGTGATTACGGCATCCCCCCTGATAACATACAACAACTCGCATAGCAATCCCTCTGGTGATGTCAAGCTCTTGTGGCAATCTCTGGTAATGACCAACTCTCATGGCACTCTCTGGTAATAATCAGCTCTCATGGCACTCTCTCTGGTAATGTTCTGTGCTCATGGCACTCTCTCTTTTAATGTCCAGCTCTCATGGCACTCCCTCTTTTAATGTCCAGCTCTCATGGCACTCGCTCTTTTAATGTCCAGCTCTCATGGCACTTTCTCTGGTAAAGTCCAGCGATCATGGCATTCCCCCTGATAACATACAACTCACATAGCTATTCCTCTGGTAATGTCCAGCTCACATTACACTCTCTCTGGTAATGTTCATCTTTCATAACACTCTCTCTGGTAATGTCCTGTGGTCATAGCACTCTCTCTGGCAATGTCTAGCTCTCATGGCACTCTCTCTGGTGATGATCAGCTCTCCTGGGGCTTTCTCTGGTAAAGTCCAGCAATCACAGCAATCCCTCTGATAACATACAACTTACATAGCTATTCCTCTGGTAATGTCCAGCTCACATGACATTCTCTCTGGTAATGTCCTGTGGTTATAGCACTCTCTCTGGCAATGTCTAGCTCTCATGGCACTCTGTCTGGTGATGTCCTGTGGTCATAGTACTGTCTCTGGTAAGGTCTAGCTCTCTTCGCACTCTCTCTGGTGATGATCAGCTGGGGCTTTCTCTGGTAAAGTCCAATGATCATAGCATTCCCCCCTGATAACATACAACTCATATGGTAATCCCTCTGGTAATGTCTAGCTCTCATGGCAATTTCTCTGTTAATGTCCAGATCACATTACACTCTCTCTAGTAATGCTCGGTGCTCATAACAATTTCTTTTAATGTCTGTCTCTTATGACATTCTCTATGGTAATGTCCTGTGGTCATAGCACTCTCTCTTGTAATGTCCAGTGCTCATAGCACTCTCTCTCTGGTAATGTCCAGTACTCATGGTACTCTCTCTGGTAATGTCCAGCTCTCATGGCACTCTCTCTGGTAATGTCCAGTGCTCATGGCACTCTCTCTTGTAATGTCCAGCTCTCATGGCACTCTCTCTTATAATATCCAGCTCTCATGGCACTCTCTTTTGTAATGCCTATCTCTCATGGCACTTTCTCCGGTAATGTCCAGCTCTCATGGCACTCTCTATGGTAATGACCAGTGCTCATGGCACTCTCTCTGGTGTTGTCCAGCTCTCATGGCACTCTGTCTGGTAATGTCCAGTGCTCATAGCACATTCTTTTAATATCTAGCTCCTATGGCACTCTCTATGGTAATGTCCTGTGGTCAAAGCACTTTCTCTGGTAATGTCCAGTGCTCATGGCACTCTCTCTGGTGTTGGCCAGCTCTCATGGCACTCTCTCTATTAATGTCCAGCTCTCATGGCACTCTGTCTGGTAATGTCCAGCTCTAATGGCACTCTCTCTGGTGATGTCCAGTGCTCATGGCACTCTCTCTGGTGTTGTCCAGCTCTCATGGCACTCTCTCTCTGGTAATGTCCAGCTCTCATGGTACTCTCTCTGGTAATGTCCAGCTCTCATGGCACTCTCTCTGGTAATGTCCAGCTCTCATGGCACTCTCTCTGGTGATGTCCAGTGCTCATGGCACTCTCTCTGGTGATGTCCAGTGCTCATGGCACTCTCTCTGGTGTTGTCCAGTGCTCATGGCACTCTCTCTGGTGATGTCCAGTGCTCATGGCACTCTCTCTGGTGTTGTCCAGCTCTCATGGCACTCTCTCTGGTGTTGTCCAGCTCTCATGGCACTCTCTCTGGTGATGTCCAGTGCTCATGGCACTCTCTCTGGTGTTGTCCAGCTCTCATGGCACTCTCTCTGGTGTTGTCCAGCTCTCATGACACTCTCTCTGGTAATGTCCAGCTGTCATGGCACTCTCTTTGGTGTTGTCCAGCTCTCATGGCACTCTCTCTGGCAACGCCCAGCTTTCTTTGCATTCTTAGTAACACGCCTGTTTCAAGGCTACCTAGGTGTAAAGTACAGACCTCTCTCTGCTACTTAGCACTCTCTCATTTAAATAAACATGTCTCTTACCATTCTGTGGACTTATCATATCAGGTACCTTCAAGTCTCATAGCACTCACATACAAACCTCTTACCGCCCATGCAGTGCCTTTGTTTTTTGTTTTCTTTTTATATTTTTTGCTCATTTAACTTATAGACATCTTTGCAATTTCTCTATAAATATAATACATAGAACAAATGCTGCATTTTACACACAGCCTCATCTATTTATCTGCTATGAACGCTCTACTTGATAGAATTCCCAGCATCCCCGGCTCTCTCCCTGTAGTTTGTAAACACAGATAACCTGGGTGAGCAGACAGATGACATCTCTCTAGGCGGGTTTTATATTTCTCGGTCCCTCTGCCCCCCTCCACCATGTGTAACACCCACTCTTAAAGTGCGGGCTGTTAATGAAGTAGGTGTCCTCTTTCACCATGAGGTCATCGGCAGATAGAGGGGGGGCACCCTTATTACCACCTTCCAGAGATTGCATCTATTGCATGATACCGCTGATGAAAACATCACCCCAGATGAATGCGTCCCCCATGTTACACAAACTCACATCGCTCCAATGACCCTCTCCGTCAAAACAATCGTCGCAGGCAGACAGGGGGGCGGGGGGCCTGCTGAATTTATAGCCAGGGGGTCTTTCGTACATATGAGACAAGTCATTGGGAAAGAGGAGCTAAACTTGCATCCATAGCTGACTGTTCATACACATTAATGTTATGGGGGAATTAATTAAGCAAGATCACTGTAGACAAGATTAAAGTATATCTCAAGCCAAAAATGTAATAGTTTTAGATATCTTCCAATGGGGACACAGCAGGGCTGGAGTATGAGAGTAAGAAGCAGCACAAGGAGCCAATAAGTTCATGTGCTGACAAGAAGCATGCTGATAGGAGGAGAGAGCAGAGTGACAGAGAGATGAGCTCATCACTGTGCTGCTTCTCTCTTCACTGTCCGTTTACAAGCTGGGATGGATGATACTGGCCATCAGACTGAGGACATCTAGTGGAAGAATAAAGTACTGCAGAGGAATTCTCTGAATTAAAGGTGAATATAGCCACAAAAGCTGCTTTTGTTTTTTTGTTTTTTTAACATTTAATGGGCTATACATTTTTTTCTTATCTATTGGCTGGAGTTCTCCAGAAGAAGCAGCACAAGGAGCCAATCAGTTCATGTGCTGCTGATAAGGATACTGATAGAAGGAGAGAGCAGAGTGACAGAGAGATGAGCTCATCACTGTGCTGCCTCTCCTTTCATTGTCCTCTCACAAGCTGGGATGACCTGGGCTCAGAGGAAGTGGGTTGAACGATGCTGGCCAACATACTGAGGCCATCTAGTGGCAGAATAAAGTACTGCAGAGGAATTTTTTTTCGAATGAATGCTGCAAAATCTGCTTTTGTTATCTTAACATTTAATGGGCTATTTATTTTTATCTTGTTATTTTTTTTTTGCTGGAGTTTTCCAGAAGAATCAGCAAAAGGAGCCAATTAGTTCTTGTGCTGCTGAAGAATGCTGATAGGAAGAGAGAGCAATGTGACAGAGAGGTGAGCTCATCACTGTGCTGCTTCTCTTTTCACTGTCCGCTCACAAACTTAGATGACCTGGGCTCCCAGAGGAAGTTGGTTGAACGATGCTGGCCATTAGACTGAGGACATCTAGTGTCAGAAAAAAGTTTTGCGGGTGTAATCTCTGAATTATAGATGAATATTGCAGCAATAGCTGGTTTTGTTATCTTACCATTTAATGGGCTATTTATTTTTATCTTGTTATATTTTGGCTGAAATTCTCCAGAAGAAGCAGCAAAGGGAGACAATCAGTTAATGTACTGCAGAATGCTGATAGGAAGAGAGAGCAGAGTGACAGAGAGATGAGCCCATCACTTTGCTGCTTCTCCTTTCACTATCCACTCACAGGCTGACTGGGATGACCTGGACTCAGAGGAAGTAGATTGAACAATGCTGGTCATCAGACTGAGGGTTTGTAGTGGCAAAAAAAAAGTACTGCAGGGAAGATGCTAAGAATGCTGTTAAGATTAGAGAGCAGAGGGACAGAGAGATGAGCCCATCACTTTGCTGCTTCTCCTTTCACTATCCACTCAAAAGGCTGACTGGGATGACCTGGACTCAGAGGAAGTAGATTGAACAATGCTGGCCATCAGACTGAGGACTTCTAGTGGCAAAAAAAAGTACTGCAGGAGAAATGCCGAGAATGCTGATAGGAAGAGAGAGCAGAGTGACAGAGAGATGAGCCTATCACTTTGCTGCTTCTCTTTTCACTATCCACTCACAGGCTGGATGGGATGAACTGGACTCAGAGAAAGTAGGTTGAACAATGCTGGCCATCAGACTAAGGACATCTAGTGGGAAAAAAAGAACTGCAGAGGAGATGCTGAGAATGCTGATAGGAAGAGAGAAGAGTGACAGAGAGATCACTTGGCTGCTTCTCCTTTCACTATCCACTCACAGGCTGGCTGGGATGACCTGGACTCAGAGAAAGTAGGTTGTACAATGCTGGCCATCAGACTGAGGGCTTCTAGTAACAAACAAGTACTGCAGGGAAGATGCTGAGAATGCTGATAGGAGAAGAGTGACAGTGAGATTAACTCATCACTGTGCTGCTTCTCCTTTCACTGTCCAGTCATGGGCTCCTGAAACACGGCTGAGTAAGGAGCATGCATTAGGAGCTCCTGCATATCGCTACCATCAACAGCGATCTGGAGTACTCTTCTTTTATTTTGGAGCCTCAGTCATAAAATGTCTAAGGACAGGAACCCCCTGTGAGAGGACACATGGGAATCCGGTACGGGACGCTATTTCTACTCTCACCCCGCGGTTACAACTCATCCTCTGGCAGTCAAGATGGTGCCGACCCATGCTGCTTTCTCCCGAGGTGCTCACTCGCTTGGGACACCCTCTCCTGACCCTTGCGACCTGACGGAGCCCCTCTCCAAGGACTTTTCACCCCTGCAGACCTCATCACGGGCTGGAATGATCTGGGCTCAGAGGAAGTGGGTTGAACAATGCTGGCCATCAAACTAAGGACATCTAGTGGCAGAAAAAAAAAAGTACTGCAGAGGAATTCTCTGAATTGAAGGCAAATATTACAGCAAAGGCTGGTTTTGTTATTTTAAAATGGAATAGGCTGTCCATTTTTATTGTATTTTTTTTGTCTGGAGTTCCCCTTAAAATATTTCCAGGTCTGTTTTTGGTGAAGCCGATAGGACTTTGAATGTTACTGTACCAGCCTGGAGTTCTGCTTTAAGCCAATCCAATATCTCCTTTAAAAGACATCATGTTATTATTACACGGGGCTATCAAATATTAATGCATTAAACTCGCCCTAGATATTTACAATGTCCTTGGCATGGTCTATAGTAGTAGTTGCTGTTGAAGTGTATTGAGGGCCCCGAAGGAGTTTAGTAAGCACAACCCGGGGAAGTGATGCATTCTGTGTCCAGTGGGAGGCCGTCCGCCTCTGGAGGGTTGGTACTGCAGTTTAATTTGCAGACTGATTGCTGAGCACAGAGCGATGTGTCTGGTATAGTAAATGCATGGCGGCTCACCTCGTATGCTCTCTTTATCTGCAGAGGCTTTTACATGACTTTGGGTAACTAAGAGACTGTATGGGCAGTTGAAAAGGGGCTCTGTACCATTGAAAGTGCAAAAATTCACCTGTTGATCCTGCCTGAAATCCAGCACGCGCCTTCTTATTAGTTAGCATTGTTCCTAGTTCTCTCTGTGGACTACATAACTCAGTATAGGACTCTGTAAGGCTAGGTTTAGATGTGTACGTCCGAACCCTCCACTCCTGAAAAGCCATCTGTGTTCACAACCACGACCCAAAAAACGATTGGTGTGCTAATCAGCATCTTCCCAATATTTGTGGAATTAGGTGAGTTGGTAGAGTACTGAACCTAAAACAAGATGGATAAGACTTGGGACCCAAATTTTCAAAGCCGCTCTTAGTCATCTGGGGTATCCTTGGGGGTATCCGGAGAACACCACAGATGTAGTGTAAGTCCCATACCATCTTATTCCTACTCTTAAAGAATTCCAGGTACGGGTATTTTTGCATAGTTACATTGGTCCAGCTTGGAGGTTGATAGCTGAGTATTCTTCCCAGCTGTCGACCTCTTGTGTTCAGAAGGTCATTGCAGCACGAGGTTCTGAAGGTAGTGGAGATCTCTGGATTAGCTGTGTCTACTACAGGGAGTTTCAGAGCAGCTTTTCTCAACCTTTTTACCTTAGAGGTCTTGATACACCCCTGTTAAAATCAATTTTTCAGGGTTGTGGGTAGAATACCTCTTTACAGTGGTGGTCAGAAGGCCACCCTTAGAGATAGTTGAAAAGGTCCTTGGTGTAATGCCATTGACTCTACCAAGTGGCAATGGCTCTGGAACTTTGCAGACACCAACAAATGAGAGGTCAATTAGCTACAGTTCAAAGAACCCCCAGCAAATTAGGAGGAACCCTAGAGTTCCACATCACCCTTGGTGCCATTCCATTGTCTCTACTGAGTGGCGTTGGCTCTGGAACTGTACAGACACCATCAAATGAAAGGTCAATTAGCCACAGTTCAAGGAACCCTAAACCCTAAAACCCCAAAACCAATTAATTGGGGGTCAGTGGGTATAATGCCTCTTTACAGTGGTGGTCAGAATGTCACCCTTAGCCTCGGTTCACACCAGAGGCGGCACGACTTGCAGGTCGCCTCACCGAGGCAACCTGCACACGACTGTCCGGGCGACTTGCAAAACAACTTCTGTATAGAAGTCTATGCAAGTCGCCCCAAGTCGCCCCCAAAGTCGTACAGGAACCTTTTTCTAAGTTGGAGCGACTTGCGTCGCTCCCCTTAGAACGGTTCCATTGTACTGAATGGGACGCTACTTGTCAGGCGACCTAGGTCGCCTGACAAGTCGTCCTAGTGTGAACCGAGCCTTAGAGATTGTAAAGTTCCAGAGCCATTGCCACATGGTACAGTCAATGGAATGACAACAATGATCTTTTTAACTATCTCGAAGGGTGACATTCTGACCACCACTCTAAGGAGGCATTTTACACACTGACCCCCAATTAATTGGTTCGGGGTTTTAGGGTTCCTCCAAAGGTTGCTGAGAGTTCATTGAACTGTGGCTAAGTGACCTTTCATTTGATGGTGTCTGTAAAGTTCCAGAGCCATCGCCACTTTGTAGAATCAACGGAATGGCACCAATGATCTTTTTAACTGACACCGTCAAATGAGAGGTCAATTAGCCACAGTTCAAAGAACCCTCAGCAACCTCTGGAGGAACCCTAGAGTTCCATGGAACCCTGGTTGAGAATAACTGATCTAAAGGGATCTCACAGGTATGGAATATGCATAGTAACATTGGTCTAAGTTTGAACAATGTAACTTTGTAAAAATATCCATCAGTAGAATTCTTCCATGATGTGACAACTTATTGTCCAGTATTCCACCTATTAAATATCAACATCCAGTCCTAATGAAGGAGACGTACTGAGCCTCTGAAATGCACTGGGTTTTTTTTTTAACTGCTTGTTGGATGAAATAAAGACCGATACACTGTGAGAAGCTCACAGCGTGCAGTGAAATCAGAGTAAGGAATATCAGTACAGGAGAAGAGCCTTTACAACTGTGCAAGATTGAAGGCAAGGCTGGAGGTCAAAGATGGCCTTTGATTTATGTTGGTCCTTTTGACTGTTTATTTAATCAAACGTTACCCGAAACTAGTTGCTAATGCAAAAAATGTGCCATTGGGGTGGCTAGAATTATTTATTTGATGTAGCATATGCAAGGCAATCTTGGCTGAGAAGTGCCCCCCTCTAGAAAAGTATTGTAAAACGTTGCCCTCAATGTACTTACATAACTAGTTTTATCCATCAATATCATTACAAGGGTCTCCTGTCTATGATCTCATTACAAAGAAATCTGTCTTTCTACTGATTTACAGCTCCCCGCCGGTCCATTAGGCCAGAAATCATGACCTAGGCCAGGGAGAAGGTCTGCCCATTTGGTGAAATGCTGTCACCCGCTGAATTACATTTTTAAAACGACTTAAACTGTCATAAATCCATCAATTGTATTATGAGGTTATATTGTGGCATCATCCATAGCTTAAAGCACCATTATGTGCTGTTCTACTCTATAATGTGGAGATGGCTTCAGTAAAGCCGTAGAGACTTTATAAATCCCAGAGCCATGTCTATGATGGGGCAAAGTGGTGATTTTCCACACGTATGCTAAAGTAAACACCACAAAATTATACAGTATTTCATGAAAGGTTCCATAAAATATTTTTATGTTGCTTGATAATGGCGCCCAACTGTTTATCACATTTATATTTTCAGTACATGAAAATACATTAAAATTTATTTTAGTCCATATAAACACAATAAAGTTTTTTTAATTTTTTCAGTAAGTTCTAAAAGATGAGGCTGTGTGGAGTAAAGAGATACTAAATATGTCAAGACTTAAAATTGGGCGCTGCCATGAAACAATAACAAGTTTTATATACAGTAGGAAGATACACGATATTACCAAAAGTATTGGGACGCCTGCCTTTACACGCACATGAACTTTAATGGCATCCCAGACTTAGTCCGTAGGGTTCAATATTGAGTTGGCCCACCCTTTGCAGCTATAACAGCTTCAACTCTTCTGGGAAGGCTGTCCACAAGTTTAGGAGTGTGCCTATGGGAATGTTCCAGAAGCGCATTTGTTGAGTTTAGGACTCTGTGTAGGCCAGTCAAGTTCCTCCACCCCAAACTCGCTCATCCATGTCTTTATGGACCTTGCTTTGTGCACTGGTCCAAATCATTTGATGGAGGGGGGATTATGGTGTGGGGTTGTTTTTCAGGGGTTGGGCTTGGTCCCTTAGTTCTAGTGAAGGGAACTCTTAAGGTGTCAGTATACCAAGGCATTTTGGACAATTTCATGGTCCCTTCCTGTTCCAACATGACTGCCTATCAGTGTACAACGCAAGGTTCATAAAGACATAGATGAGTGAGTAATGGGGTAGAGGAACTTGACTGGCCTGCACAGAGCCCTGACCTAAATCCGATCTTTGGGATGAATTAGAGTGGAGATTGCGAGCCAGGCCTTCTCGTCCACATCAGTGCCTGACCTCACAAATGCACTTCTGGAAGAATGATCAAATGTTCCCATAGACACACTCCTAAACCTTGTGGACAGCCTTCCCAGAAGAGTGGGCAAACTCAATATTGAACCCTACAGACTAAGACTGGGATGCCATTAAAGTTCACATGCGCGTAAAGGCAGGTGTCCCAATACTTTTGGTAATATAGTGTATGTTACCTTTGCTTAACCAAATCAGCTTTCTGAAGCCAGGCTGGTGCTTTGGCTGAAGTGTCTCCAGACTCAGATAGCAAGATTAGTAGTAGGTTTCAGCCAGCTACTCATCATCCAATAAAATGCCAATCTTTATTAGCTACATGGTAAAACACAAATGTGACAGGCTAATGCGTTTCGGCTGTGACAGCCTTCCTTATTCCTGTACTATGAGGAAGGCCACAGCTGAAATGTGTTAGCCTGTCACATTTGTGTTTTACTATGTAGCTAATAAAGATTTGCATTTTATTGGATGATATTGAGTATCTGTCTGGAACTTACTACTTATCTTGCTATCTGAGTGTGGAGACACTTCAGCCAGAGCACCAGCCCGGTTGCAGAAAGCTGATTTGCGGTTGAGTAGCAAGGTAGAATTTTCTACTAACAACAAATTTCACCCAAATTTTACCCAAATTTTCTATAGACGAAGTTTTAAAAATCTCTACAGCCCATCAGTTTAGGGTTCAATAATGGCCCTACAATTATTCCTCTTACTAAACTGTGTGCAGTGATGCCTAATATGTGTTGCACAATCCTCGTTTATGTACCCACATGCGTTTGCCTTGCACATTTTTTTTTTTTTACAATAATTTTAATATAATTACATTTTTTTTATCACTTTTTTCGTTTACCTTCATTGCAATTAAAAGTGGGCTTGGGATAGCAAATAAGGAGTGACAGGTGCCCTTTACAGAGGCATCATGGGCCTCCTGGGTCCCTTACCCTAGGTAATCTGTGCCTTTCTGCGGGCCGCGTCTAAATGGGCACGGCAGCCCATTCATTTTAAAGGGCTGCCTTGCCTGCGTTTCCCGCAGTAAAAGGTGCACCTTTTTCAGCACGCGGCCGTCAGGAAAATTGCATGGTCATGTAAGGTGTTAGTAAAAATTTTTTTGGAAAAGGTAAACTAACCCTTTAACTTTATTGAGAGTGTACAATGTTACACTCCATTCAAATCCCTGTGCTGCAGTGCGTAGGAGGGGTCTATACCAAGTACCCACCCAGGAGGAACCATGCACACACTTTTTAGGTTTCTCAAAGTAACTATTAGTAAATTGGAGCTGAAACAGTCACAATGAATAAACGATTGGCACAGTGCAGAACATGACTTTTCATTTCAGCTCTCAGCACTGTATTACACTGTGGTTGGCTTCTGCTGTTGGGGTGGCCGTACGTAGGTCAAGCAGGCTCCACTAGCCCACTGTGACCTAGGAAATGTGTGTGTACCACTCAGGCTCGGTGGTGAGAGGGGATGGATTTAATACTTCCGCAGCTGCTGCTAGAGTGCTGCCAGGGGATGGAACCCGTCCTGGCTTTCGTAAAGCTTCAAAGAACAATGGTGTAGCCCCTAAAAGTCGTACATATAGGTATCCTGGGGTGATGGGTAGAGTGGTACCCTCAGCCTGGGCTCCAACCAGGCTACACTCCCAACACATCTATTCGCCCCCCAGAGCTTAATCACTGGGCTGTTCCCCATGGTTATGTCAAGGCTGGGCTCAGCCCTTCCTTCTCAGAGCTGGCCGCTCACCTGTCAGCTAATTGCCAACTCCTATCTCTTCACAGTTACTCAGCTGTTGATGATATCCTGCTCGTCAGTAGTGCCTACTTAAGCCGTCCAGCCCAAAGGATCTCTGCCTTCGCCTTGGTCAACATTCTCCTGCGTTCCTGTTTAAAGACTTGCTTTGCTGACATCCCTTCTGGCTCCAGATCCTGCTTGCTGTTCCACTGCATTGATCCCTGACTTCTGGCTTGGCTGACTATCCGTTCCGGTTACTGAACTTTGGCTATGTTTTAACTACGTTTGTTCTTTTTACTTTTATTATTAAACAAGTGTGATTTAACTGTACTTCTATCTCGGTCTGATTTCATGGTTTCTGACAGGTTAAGCTCCAGGACACCAGGATATGCGACTTTTAGCCCACTAATTGGGGTCCTCGGAATGTTCTACTATGTCCTGTCCTCAGGGCCCACTAACAGGCCAGGTTTTATGTATTACCTTGGGGAGATGCAGACTAGAATGCTGCAATCACTGAGCAGCAAATGATAACACCTGTGATGTATTTCAGTTATCTTGCAAACTTGGCCTGTTAGTGGGCCCTGAGGACAGGATTGATGACCACTGTCTTACGCTGTCCCTACCGGCCAGGAACCTTTCCCTAACCAGCAAGTTCCTTTGCCTAACATGCCACTTGCTCAAAAGCACACCTGAATGATATGGGATCTCCTGTTAACATGGCCGCCCAAACTGGGAATTAGATATCCAATCAGAGAACTGCCTTCCCAGGAAGAACTAACGGAGTCCACAAGGGGACAATTCCTTAATCAGATTCCTCTTTCCCTGTAGCATCGGCACAGTGTCATCTACAGGCGGGAAGAATACCTGCATCTTGCCTATAAGCACATTGCTCTGCAGCGCAGTGAACTGCGATAAAATGCAGCACGTTTGCATTTTTTTCCACCGTGTATCACAGCAGCATTATGGTACAACCAAGGCACAATAATAGTTTTTTTGGCGTTGATCAGAGGCACCTGTTTGAAGAGGCACCCTGACGAAATTAGCACCCATTCTGTCCTAACCTCCAACTCCAGAAATTTGGCAAATTTTATAGAAGATATGTTACCTACATGGTAATACACAAATGTGACAAGCTAACGCATTTCGGCTGTGGCAGCCTTCCTCGTTCCTGTGTTATGAGGAAGGCTGCCAAAGCCGAAATGTGTTAGCCTGTCACATTTGTGTTTTGCCATGTAGCTAATAAAGATTTGCATCTTATTGGATGATAGCCTGGTGGAATTTTCTACCAACAACAAATTTCACCCAGATTTTACCCAAATTTTCTGTAGACAAAGATTTAAAAATCTCTACAGCCCATCAATTTAGAGTTCAATAATTGGCCCTACAATTATTCCTCTTACTAGACTGTGTGCAGTTATTCTTTTAGCCCACTGTTTGGGGTCCTCGGAAGGTTCAGACACACAGAACATTCTACTGTGTCCCTTGCACTGTCCAAGAACCTTTCCCTAACCAGCAAGTTCCTTTCCCTAATATGCCACTTGCTCAAAAGCATGCCGAATTATATTGGATCCCCTATTTAAAGGCTTTCCTTGGCTGCCCAAACGCTCATGGGAATTCTATATCCAATGAGAGATCGCCTTCCCAGAGAGAACTAATGGAGTCCACAAGGGGACAATTGCCTCATCAGACGCCTCTTTTCCTGTAGCAGTGACATCTACAGGTGGGAAGAATACCTGCACTTGCCTACAAGCCCAGTGAGCTGCGTTAAATGCAGCACGTTTGCGTTTTTTTTCGCCACATATCACTCCAGCATTATGGTACAACCGAGGCACATAGAAAACAATTGTTGGATCAGGTGCACCTGTTTGGAAGAGGCACCCCCGCCAAAATTAGCGCACACTCTGCCCTAACCTCCGATTCTGGAAATTTGGCAACCCGTAAAAAAAATACGCGAGCTTGGCATGTACTTGTAATAAAATAAACAGCAAACTATTCAATAACAATAAAACCCTTTCCACAAGGGGTACTGGTGCTTGCGTTACAGGCCCCTTCCTGTGACAAAAGCCTTTTAGCGCAAAGTAGATTATCCCTAATAGCCTCTAATGGTGCCGGGATTCGATTAGGAGCCGTGATTAAACTTGGCTGCTGCTTGGTCGATTCTACTCAGCGTTTTCCCAGCTTCCAAGTGTAAATAGAATATTCCGCCGTATACCTTGTCCAACACATGTTGTGTGCGTCTGATCACATCTCCCGGCTCTAGGTGGGATTAGCGTCCTGACATTCCCAGGGTACGCCGTAACTCGAGACGCTCCAAGATTTTCATACTACCCATAATCCCCCCTGCCCCGGGCCCAATACCCAGAGGACCGTAGTCATGTAAGATTTTATTACAGAATAAATACATTATATATGGACACGGCTCACCGCACATAACTCTATATCAGGCGGCTATGCTCCAGGAGAGATAGGCCGTCCTGTATGAGTAAGTGTCCGGCTTTTTTTTCTACAACGCAACGCATAAATCATTGTTTCGGTGACGTACGCCCTTAATGTTCTCCAGAGCAATACTGATTAGGAGTTAATGGAAATATCAGGAAACTGGAAGTGAAATAGAAAGGAAATAATATTTTAGTCAATGTCGGCTTGTCTACAGCTTCACGGTTGTCCAACTTTTGGCCACTTTTTATTCCCTCTTTTAGGTCTAACCTATACAGTACATGTATTAATGATGGCTGCTGGGGGATCTATTATCGCTACTCTCTGTAACAGTAGCCTTTTCTGTAACCCTTGTGCCTCGTATACACGATCGGACTTTCCGACAACAAAACCATGGAATTTTGTTCGAAGGGTGTTGGCTCAAACTTGTCTTGCATACAAATGGTCACACAAATGTTGGCCAACAATTACGAACGTAGTGACATACTAGGCGTACTACGTGTTTTTTTTATCTCTTTAGCGCCACCCTTTGGGCTCCTTCTGCTAATTTCGTGTTAGTAGAAGTTTGGTGAGTGTTGATTCGTGCTTTTCAGTTTGTTTCTGAACGGCCGTTCCTCAACCAGACATGTTGCGGAATCGGAGATAACGTGTTATTTATTATTGGCCTAGGAGTTATTGCTTTGACATTATTTTTTTGGTTGAATAATGATTTGATTAGTTATATTTTCTATATTTTTAGATGCATAGAATGCACTTTTTGGTTAAGTTCTTTTGGCAGATAGCATGTCTAATTTTATTTGTTTTGGTTTTTTTTAATAAAAAATTGTGTAGAATAATACTTGGATATGTGTTTTACTTCAAATGACAGTTTGGGAGTAGGCAGTTACATTTAAAAAAAATACAATGTAAAATTGACAAGGGACACCAACATAGTTGTATCTTTGATCTTAAAAACTACAGGATAATGGTGTTGTGGTAACTTGCCCAAATAAAAAAAAACAAAACAAAAATAATATTATTCTTGATATCACTAGAAAAAAAAACCCTTTGAAAATTAGTTTGCAATAACTCCATCAGTATCACCAGAAAAGCAGCTTCATTATTATCCCATTAAAGAAGAAGAGAATTGTGCGCTGCATTTCCAGATTTCATAATTTGCCGCGTCACAAATGTTAATTCTCCATTACGAATTCTAGTTTACAAGACCGACTGCTTCTGCTTCCGAGCTTGCTTGTTTGTACTTTGGACTTTTGTCCGACGGACTTGTGTACACATGATCGGAAAGTCAGACAACACACATTTGTTGGCGGAAAGTCCAACAACAAATGTCCGATTGAGCATATACACGGTCGGTCGGACTTTCCGCCAACAAGCTCACATCCAACATTTCCCGCTGAAAAAACGATCGTGTGTACTCGGTATCAGGTTCCATTCACATCTGAGCGATCTGCAACCAATCGTTTCATTCTTTAACCTTTTCTACTGTGTTTTTTTGCTGAGTGTTTTTGGAATGGCACCATTCATTTGAATGGGCCTCCCTCAACTCTAAAAATGCTCCAAAAGAAGCTCATGTACCAAATCTTGGCACAGAGCCAGGAATGTTTTGCTGTGACTGTAGCACGTTTTGTTGCTCGACAATTGCGGCAAAATCGCCCAGCGTTTGGGGTGCCATTAAGAAATAATGGCATTGCAAACGTATTTTGTGTTTTTCAGCATTTATAGAATCATGGGCAGAATCACGGCAATTCTGATGGTGATCCGAATCGCCTAGGTGTGAATGGAGCTGAACTTGCACTCTGTATAACCCTAGTTCTAGCCTTTCCTGTAACCCGAACACTAACCCTCCCTGTAACCCTAACACTCAGGGTTACAGGGTGGGTTAGGGTTTTCCTGTAACCCTAACACTCTTTGTAACCCTAACCCACCCTGTAACCCTAACACTAACCCTCACGTAACCCTAACACTAACCCTCACGTAACCCTAACACTAACCCTCACGTAACCCTAACACTAACCCTCACGTAACCCTAACACTAACCCTCCCTGTAACACTAACACTCTGTGTAACCCCAAAATATAACCTTCTTGTGAATCTAACACCAACACTCTGTGTAACCCTATTACTGACCCCCCCGTGACCCTAATGCCCTGTACACACGATAGGATTTTCCGATGGAAAATGTGTGATCGGACCTTGTTGTCGGAAATTCTGACCGTGTGTAGGCTCCATCACACATTTTCCATAGGAATTTCGGACACACAAAGTTTGAGAGCAGGCTATAAAATTTTCCGTCAACAAAATCCGTTGTCGGAATTTCCGACGCACAAAGTGCCACGCATGCTCAGAATAAATTAAGAGACGAAAGCTATTGGCTATTGCCAACGTGTTTCACATCACCACGTTCAGAACGATCGGATTTTCCGACAACGCTGTGTGACCGTGTGTATGCAAGACAAGTTTGAGCCAACATCCGTCGGATGTCCGATCGTGTGTACACTAACCCTCCCTGTAACACTAACACTCTGTGTAACCCCAAAATATAACTTTCTCGTAAATCTAACACCAACACTCTGTGTAACCCTAACACTGACCCCCCCGTAACCCTAACACTAACCCTCCACCTAACCCTAATACTAACCCTTCCTGTATCTCTAACACTCTGTGTAACCCTAACACTAACCCTCCCTGTAATACTAACACTCTGTGTAACCCCAAAATATAACCTTCTTGTAAAACTAACACCAACACTCCGTGTAACCCTAGTACTAGCCTTTCCTTTAACCAAAACACTAACCCTCCCTGTAACCCTAAAACTAACACTCTGTGTAACCCTAACCCACCCTGTAACCCTGTGTTAGTGTTAGGGTTACAGGGAGGGTTAGTGTTTGGGTTACAGGAAAGGCTAGTACTAGGGTTACACAGAGTGTTGGTGTTAGTTTTACAAGAAGGTTATATTTTGGGGTACACAGAGTGTTAGTATTACAGGAAGGGTTAATGTTAGGGTTACGGGGAGGGTTAGTGTTACATGGTGGGTTAGGGTTACACAGAGTGTCAGTGTTAGGATTACAGGAAAGGTTAGTACTAGGGTTATACAGAGTGTTAGTGATAGAGTTACACAGAATGTTAGTGTTACAGAGAGGGTTAGTGTTAGGGTTGCAGGGTGAGTTAGGGTTACACAAACACGAACCCTCTCTGTAACACTAACACTTTGTGTAACCCTAACAATAACACTTCCTGCAACACTAAAATATAGCCTTTCTGTAACGCCAATAGTAACAATCCATATTACCCTAAATCATACCCTTCCTGTAAATCCAACACCAACACTCTCTGTAACCCTAAAATATGCCCTTTCTGTAACCATAACACTTATGCCCCGTACACACGATCGGACATTCCGACAACAAAATCCTGGACGGATGTTGGCTCAAACTTGTCTTGCATACACACGGTCACACAAATCTTGTCGGAAATTCCGATCGCCAAGAACGCGGTGACGTACAGCACGTACGGCGAGCCGAGAAAAATTAAGTTCAATAGCCAGTGTGGCTCTTCTGCTTGATTCTGAGCATGCGTGGACCTTTGTGCGTCGGAATTGTGTACACATGATCGGATTTTCCGAAAACGGATTTTGTTGTCGGAAAATTTGAGATCCAGATCTCAAATTTTGTTTGTCTGAAATTCCGACGGAAAATGTCCGATGGAGCCTACACACGGTCGGAATTTCCAACAACAAGCTCCCATCGAACATTTTCCGTCGGAAAATCCGACCGTGTGTATGCGGCATTACACTGACATTGCATGTAACCCTAAAACATACCCTTCTTGTAACCAGTACACTATTCTTACCTGTAATCATCATTTTAATTATCCCTATAACCCTAATGCCCTGTACACGTGATCAGAAATTCCACCAGCAAATGTCGGATGTGAGCTTTTGGTCAGAAAATCCGACCGTGTGTATGCTCCATTGGACTTTTGCTGGCGGAATTCCAGCCAGCAAAAGATTGAGAGCAGGTTTTCTATTTTTCGGTCGGAAAAAGTTCCTATCCGAAAATGCGATCGTCTGTACGCAATTCGGACGCACAAAAAAATCATGCATGCTCGGAAACAATTCGACGCATGCTCGGAAGCATTGAACTTCATTTTCTCGGCTCGTCGTAGTGTTGTACGTCACCGCGTTCTTGGCGGTCGAAAGTTCAGAGAACTTTTGTGTGAGCGTGTGTATGCAAGGCAAGCTTGAGCGAAAAACCATCAAAGTTTTTTCTGATGGAATTTCTGATCGTGTGTGTACGCGGCATAACACCAGCCTTCCCTTCAAACCCCATATCCCTCCTTGTAGCTCTAACATTATCTCCCTGTTTTGCATGCCTACTGAAAGGATTCTTCTCACTTTCTGCCTTGCAGACCACAAAGGAGGGGAGTGGAAATCTTACCCAAGGGGACACAGTCAGCAGTAAAAACCTGGCAAACATTTTTTTTTTTTCAATTTTATAAAAACAAACAAAAAAAGAAATTGGCTTTGCTGGGCTTTAAAGCAAACCTGTCAAAACGAAAAAAAGTTCCAACTTACCGCTACCCTGTACTCTCAAATGCCTATGCATACCTATATCACCCCTCTCCACCTCTTAGACCTTAGGACCCAGTGTTGCCACTTGAGGTAGTTACTAGGTATTGTCAGTGGTTGCTGTTGACTATGGATTCAATAAAGATCTGAGCAGTTTTTTCAATATCAAGAATAAAATTGCCATGGTCATACCTTTCTGACATTGGGAGTTTGTGTATATCATTATCAAAGTGTAAGGATGATCCTATCAGCTTTTGGTTGAGTCAAGACTTCCAGTGTCCTTTACATCTCACCAAACAGAACCTGCTGTGGTCTAAACTTCAATCAAAAGACCCTTTTTATCCTGATACAAAAATTGAGCCGTTCCTCTCATCGTAATAGCTGATTACAATCAAATTGAATCTGTGTTCAAGGCAGCGATAGGATCACGTACATAATTAATTAGCTGTTTTTTATTAAGCCTGGTATTACAGCCTTGTTTGATATCATCGACCTTTCAGTCAATGACGGTCTGAGGGATTAAAGAAGTTTTCAAATCCATTACTCCTCATCCTATAAATTAGGTGAGATTATCATCTGCAATGACCTGTACTTTAATGATGCGTTATCTGTCTGAGCAACAAGCAACTAATGGAAGCCATGCTGCTTTCCTGACCAGCTAATGTAATTGGTTAAAGACCTTGCGTCTCTGTCTCGGCAGGCTCATGAAAGATCAAACAGAAAGCATCGCCGCCCGTAATTAATACAGTAACGTGGGAGCAGAGCTGTTAACATGGATTAACAGTGAGTCCTTTTCATTTATCGCACAGAGGGGGCAGGTGACAGGGTAATGTGGTGTCAATGAGTACAAGGGCTTGTTGAGATACTGGCCTGCAGGCCATGGAGCAATATGCCTTTATTAGAAGAAAGTATAATTTAAAGCAAACCAGGTATTTTGGTTAGGAGTTGATGAGCTGAATCCCTCCACTGACTTTATATATGTCCATCGGAGACCCAACCAGGGAGGTCTAAAAACTTGGGTTCCCAGTTCCACCAAACAAAATGGTGAGATGAATTACTTCACTGACTTGGTATATCCCTCAGAGACCCAACCTGGCAGGTCTTTAGACTTAGATTCCCAGTTCTACCAACCAAGTTGGTGAGCTGAGTCACTCTATTGACTTCATATATCCCTCAGGGATCCAACCAGGCTGATACCTCAGGGACCAACCAGGTTGATCTAGGTCTAGATCTAGTTGATCTGGGTTCCCAGTTCTACCTACCAACTAAGTTAGCTGAATCGCTCCACTGACTTCATATATCCCTTTGGGACCCAACCACAGAGAGGTCTATAGACTTGGGTTGCAAGTTCCACCAACTGAGTTGGTGAGCTGAGACACTCCACTGACTTGATATATCCCTCAGGGATCAAACCAAGAAGGACCATAGACTGGGGTTCCTAGTTCTACCAACCAAGTTGATGAGCTGTATCATTCATATTTCCCTCAGAGATCAAAACAGGGAGGTCTATAGAGTTGTGTTCCAAGTTCCACCAACCGAGTTGGTGAGATGAATCATTCCACTGACTTCATATATTCCTCAGGGACCCAACCAGGGAGGTCTATAGACTTGAGTTCCCAGTTTCACTTCACTGACTTCATATTTCCCTCAGGGACTGAACCAGGGAGGTCTATAGATTTGTATTCCCAGTTCCACCAACCAAGTTGGTGAGATGAATTACTTCACTGACTTTGTATATCCCTCAGAGACCCAACCACCAAGGTCTATAGACTTGGTTTCCCAATTCTACCAACCAAGTTAGTGACCTCAATTATGCTACCGACTTCATATATCCCTCAGGGACCCAACCAGGGAGGTCCATAGAGTTGGGTTCCCAGTTCCACAAACTAGGTTGGTGAGATGAATCACTTCACTGGCTTAATTTATCCCTCATGGACTCAACCAGGGAGGTCTATCGATTTGGGTTCTCAGGTCCATCAACCTGCCACAGCTACTTAAAAAGGTTCTCACTCTTGCTTCTAAATATTTTTTTTTTTTTAAGCATTAGGGTGGTTTCACAGTGCCTGTAGCAAGAAACAGACTAGGGACTGCAGCAGGGTAAGCTCTCCACCAGTGGTCCTAAACAATACAAGTCAGCCCAGTGGGATATTCAAAACCAAAGCTTTTACTTAAAACTACTACATGAGATTTGTGTGAACTCATTTAGAAAAAAAGCAACAGATCCTCTTTAGAGCAAGACTGGCAGGGAGAGTACTCTTACCCTCTACACCCTCCTCCCCTGCCCTTTTTAAGCCAAAGATGTCTAGGTATGGAGGTGTGACAGCGGTCAGGTCCATATGCTGTCATGTGGAGTGGGGGTCCTCAGTCCTGGTTAATCTCTGTGTTGGGTCATAACCTTAACAGCAATTTTTAAATGGCTTACAGCAGGTGAACAATGGGCCGTTGACTAGCGTCACAATTAAATTTTCGCCCATAGTACATCTGCCAGAAGAAATAAAGGGTGGTTGGGGAATGGAGGTAGTGTATATATGGCAATTGGGGGTGGTTGGGGAAGGGAGGTAGTGTATATATGGCAATCGAGGGTGGTTGGGGAAGGGAGGTAGTGTATATACGGCAATCGGGGTGGTTGGGGAAGAGAGGTAGTGTATATGCGACAATCGGGGGTGGTTGGGGAAGGGAGGTAATGTATATACGGTAATCGGGGTGGTTGGGGGAGGGAGGTAGTGTATATTCAGCAATCAGGGGTGGTTGGGGAAGGGAGGTAGTGTATATACAGCAATCGGGGGTGGTTGGGGAAGGGAGGTAGTGTATATACGGCAACCTGGGATGGTTGGGGAAGGGAGGTAGTGTATATACAGCAACCAGGGGTGGTTGAGGGAGGGAGGTAGTGTATCTATACAGCAATCGGGAGTGGTTGGGGAAGAGAGGTAGTGTATATACGGCAATCGGGGGTGGTTGGGGAAGGGAGGTAGTGTATATACGGCAATCAGGGGTGGTTGGGGAAGGGAGGTAGTGTATATACAGCAATCGGGTGGTTGGGGGAGGGAGGTAGTGTATATACAGCAATCGGGGGTGGTTGAGGAAGGGAGATAGTGTATATACGACAATCTGGGATGGTTAGGGAAGGGAGGTAGTGTATATACGGCAATCGGGGTGGTTGGGGGAGGAAGGTAGTGCATATATGGCAATCTGGGGTGGTTGGGGAAGGGAGGTAGTATATATACGGCAATCGGGGGTGGTTGGGGGAGGGAGGTAGTGCATATATGGCAATCTGGAATGGTTGGGGAAGGGAGGTAGTGTATGTATGGCAACCAGGGGTGGTTGGGGGATGGAAGTAGTGTATCTATAAAGCAATCGGGAGTGGTTGGGGGAGGGAGGTAGTGTATATATATGGCAATCGGGAGTGGTTGGGGGAGGGAGGTAGTGTATATACGGCACTTGAGGGTGGTTGGGGAACAGAGGTAGTGCATATATGGCAATTGGGGGTGGTTGGGGAAGGGAGGTAGTGTTTATACAGCAATCGGGGTGGTTGGGGAAGAGAGGTAGTGCATATACGGCAATCAGGGGTGGTTGGGGAAGGGAGGTAGTGTATATACAGCAATCGGGGGTGGTTGGGGAAGGGAGGTAGTGTATATACGGCAATCTGGGATGGTTAGGGAAGGGAGGTAGTGTATATACAGCAATCGGAGATGGTTGGGGAAGGGAGATAGTGAATATACGGCAACCTGGGATGGTTAGGGAAGGGAGGTAGTGTATATACGGCAATAGGGGTGGTTGGGGGAGGGAGGTAGTGCATATATGGCAATCTGGGGTGGTTGGGGAAGGGAGGTAGTATATATACGGCAATCTAGGGTAGTTGGGGGAGGGAGGTAGTGCATATATGGCAATCTGGGATGGTTGGGGAAGGGAAGTAGTGTATATACGGCAACCAGGGGTGGTTGGGGGACGGAGGTAGTGTATCTATACAGCAATTGGGAGTGGTTGGGGTAGGAAGGTAGTGTATATACGGCACTAAAGGCTGTTGGGGAACAGAGGTAGTGCATATATGGCAATTGGGGGTGGTTGGGGAAGGGAGGTAGTGTTTATACAGCAATTGGAGGTGGTTGGAGAAGGAAGGTAGCATAAATACGACAATCGGGGCTGGTTGGGTATATAGGTATCGCATATATCACTTTTGGGAGAGATAATAAGTTCACATAATTAGAAAGGTGTTGTTCCCATTCTGAAAAAGTGGGATATGGGAAAAATTGTAGGAGACAAAGACATTTATTATTGGAGGGGGGGACAAAGAACATAACTCCTACCCTGACTTAGAACCTTAGTGGCACAAATACATCTCCCCTGTTCCTGACGGGCCATCTCAAGTACCTGATTGACACGTGTTCCTTTTACTGAGAAAGGTAAGGTACAATTTTTATGTTACGTTATTGGTGATTCTTTGAGTTAACCATCAATAAACGTCCACAGCCATTTCATAGCAGTAAATGCCGAATCATTGCGTTGTAACTGTTTTTGAATTTATAATTGATACAATGAGTGATTATGATTAATATTTTCTCATTGTTTTCCTCCTAAGCTTTTGTCCTCCCTCTTGTTTCCGTATGTCCTCCCTCATCACTCATCAACCTGAACTGTTGGCCTATTTATGATCCAAAGCTGGGGGTGATGGACATTATATATTTTTATGTGTAATTACATGGCCACTTATCAAATTCTATGTGACAGCTGCACGTTAACAGCCTTGGGGATGGTCGGCAGCACCTCGCTCCCATCAACAGAGAGGTGCGTGTGCGAGCCTTGGTAATGGACAGTAAAATGAGGAGGATGGGCGTTCACAATAGCAGATCATTAGTGAGCTCTGCCCCTGGGGACATCCATTAAATAGTAAGCCAAGTGTTGGAGAGATGTGACCTGTGTGGAGGAAATCAATACTCTCCTCCGGCGGGGCTCTGGCCCAGAAGGGTGAAAACTCCAACTGTCTACTTTATTATATCTAAAGACCCTTCACGCAGATAAGGCATGGCTGACGATGGTTTAAAAAAATATCCTGCTGCTAAGGCAGTTTGTTTAAAGCAAGCAAATAATTAAAGTTTAACACCAGGCAAAGCATTTTTTCTTCTTAGTTTTGGGTAAAGTCTTTTTTTTCCTTCCTTTTTTGTGACAACAGGAAGTGGGAGAAAATTTCCCCAAAGTGATTTGATAGTAGTCACCAAAACAGGTGTTCACTTCCTTAGGGCTTGTTAGGGAGTTTTCCCCTCACTTCCTGTTCAGGAGGCAATGTTATAAGCAGATAGGGGGTAAGGCAAAATATAAAAGAGGAACATAGACAGCAATAAATAGCTGAAAATGTAAAAAAATACGACAGAAGTGCCAGACCAAATGGTGAAAAAGTATAAGTAGCTTCAATGAATCACAATATGGTCACATGATCTCGTCCCAGGAGTCATGTTGCCTCCTATTGGGAGGCCAGGAACGGGCCCCTGTCAGGAACCCCTGTTGGGAGGCCAAGAATGGGCTGTGCAAAAGAGCGTTGCCACTAAAGGCTGAGTGAGCCGAGAGAACCAGGAGAGCCAGGCAACACAGTCAGAGAGACTGGTAAGAAGATCAGTGGTGCTGCTGACAAGGGAGCCAGGTGGCTTGGCATTTTATATTACCTGTTGATGTGGAAGAACCCCTGCGTGGACAACTGATGTCTATGTGAACTTTTTCCTGCTTTCTTTCCAACAAAAGTGGGCTGCCATGTCCTAAAATACAGTTTGGACTGGCACAGCTCGTTATAAAAGTATCTACAACATAAGCATAATCACCCCAAAGCCACAACGTATATATAGTGTCAGTACTAGGCCCTGCCACACTAGATATTAGAGTATATGTCACACAGGGTTCACACAGGGAAGCCTGTAACCCTGTGTCCATAGTTTATGGAAGACCAGCAGCCTGAGTGTGCAGGTGTGCACAGCCTTCTTAATTAAAGAACTGGCTGGGATTCAGGGCTCCTTTTTCCTGGAGACAAGCTGCCATAGGAGCAGTGTACATGTGTGGAGAGACACCAGGAGGGTGTCTACCCTGGCCACAAGGAGAGGTGGCCAGATCAGACCAGGCCTTTGCCTAAAAGGTGTTCAGAGAAGGTGTGTCATTAGGCAGGAGCCTGTGCAGACCAGGTCAGCCGGGACTAAGTGGTGTGTCTGTGCAGGGACAGGCTCTGGGAATACAATGTCTGGGTGGCCAGGAGGTTGCCAAATCTATGTTTTGTGGCTTGGGGCCCCTGCGAGGGTAGTGCTATGAAGTTACTTTTGAACTTTTCGTTTAAAAAAAAGGGGGCTACTATAAAAATGTATCTCTGGCTGGTCTGAACTACTTGAAAAGAGCTTGTAATGGTGCCCTCTGGTAGTTAAAACTGGCTAATCCAAGGCACAGAATCTAAGTGGTAGTTGGTCTTCACCAGAGCACCTGATGGTAGAGATGTACCAGGAAGCCTAGTGGTCCCAGTTTACTTTGCTGCAAACTGACACCAGGTCTCGCTCCTCTGGATCACTCCACCAAAGGGGTGACTGGAACAGAGAGGCTATGGTGCATAGACAGTTCACAGTGCAGCAGACAAAGGAGTAGACAGGTCCAGGCAGGGGTTGAGTTAGGTGAGGGAGTAGTCAGGTCTGAGTGGAGATCTAGGCTGGCAGCAAGTAAGAACACAGTTATATCTGATCAGAGGTCTAGGCAGGCAGCAAACAAGAGAGTGGCCAGATCAGTCCAGATTGTCCATAAAACAGGTAACTGACAGGCACCTATTATAGCTCTCAGGTATCTGGAGGAAAGACATGGGGACTCTATGAGTACCACTGGAAGTCCTGGCAGGGATTCTATGAATTCCATTGGAAGCCCTGGCAGGGATTCTATGAGCATCACTGGAAGTCCTGGCAGGGACTCTATGATTACCACTAGAAGCCCTGGCACAGATTTTACAAGTACAACTGGAAAGCCCTGGCAGGGACTCTACGAGTACCACTGGACATCCTGGCAGGGATTCTACGAATACCATTGAAAGTCCTGGCAGAGTTTCTAGAAGTACCACTGAAAGTCCTGGCAGGGATTCTACGAAAACTTTTGGAAGTCCTGGCAGGGATTCTACAAATACCATTGGAAATCCTGGCAGGGATTCTACAATCACAACTGGGAGTCCTGGCAGGGATTCTATGAAAACCATTAAAAGTCCTGGCAAGGTTTCTGGGAGTACCCCTGGAAGTCCTTGCAGGGACTCTACAAGTTCCATTGCTAATCCTGGCAGGGATTCTACAAATACAACTGGAAGTTCTGGCAGGGATTCTGCAAGTAAAATTGTAAATCCTGGCAGAGACTCTATGAGCACCTGTGGAAGTCCTGGCAACGATTCTACAAATACCATTGGAAGTTCTGGCAGAGATTGTACAAATACATCTGGAAGTTCTGGCAGAGATTCTACAAATACAACTGGAAGTCCTGGCAGGGATTCTACAAATACAACTGGAAGTCCTGGCAGGGATTCTACGAATACAACTGGACGTCCTGGCAGGGATTCTACAAATACAACTGGAAGTCCTGGCAGGGATTCTACAAATACAACTGGACGTCCTGGCAGGGATTCTACAAATACAACTGGAAGTCCTGGCAGGGATTCTACAAATACAACTGGAAGTCCTGGCAGGGATTCTACAAATACAACTGGACGTTCTGGCAGGAATTCTACAAAAAACATTGGAAGTCCTGTCAGGGTTTCTAGGAGTACCACTTGAAGTCCTGGCAGGGATTCCACGAATGCCTGGCAGGGATTTTGAGAGTACCATAACATAGCCTTACCACAACCATCCTTGACCTCTCTAGCTGCTTTTAATGCAAAGTTTTTCATTCTCAATAGTCCTCAAAATCACAAAAAAAAAGACTCTAAGGTTGGTATCTTATACCGTGTACACACAAGCGGACTCTCCGGCAGACTTGGTCCGGCGGACCGGACTCCGTCGGACAATACGATCGTGCGTGGGCTCCAGCGGATTTTTTTTCCCCAAAAGTCAGACGGACCTAGAAATAAAACATATTTCAAATCTTTCCGACGGACTTTAGTCCGGTCGAAAAATCCGCTCGTCTGTGTGCTAGTCCTACGGACTAAAACCGATGCTAGGGCAGCTATTGGCTACTGACTATCAACTTCCTTATTTTAGTACGGTCGTACGTCATCACGTACGAATCTGTCGGACTTTGGTGTGATCGTGTGTAGGCAAGTCTGTTCGTTAGGAAAGTCTGTCGGAAGTCCGGCGAAAGTAGACCGGCGGACCAGTCCGGTCGAAAAGTCCGCTCGTGTGTACGCGGCATAACAGCTAAGAAACAATTGTGTTTGCATTGGAGGACTGCCAGGCTGCCAAGATCGGGTCTCGTAGAAAAACACAGTACCTGTGCTGCAAACTTTAAAAATGAATTTCTCCACAATGCTTACAGATACACAGGTGACTGAGTGCTGCGTTTAAAGTGCTTCTTCTGTTAGCTCAGAATTGGTAAATACTTTAGTGTGCATGATCTAGGCACAGGTTCACTTTATGCAGATTTAAATTGACTATTCAAAGTTTGATTTTGATTTCAAACAGCCCTGAAAATCAATGTTTTTGAGACCTGAAAAAGAAAAGAAAAAATCAGACGTTGTCATTTCGCATTGACCATTGTAAACCAATCTGCGCTTTACCAGCCAATGAGATCTGTGCGTTTATCATTACTAATAATAGCCAATCCAGTTTTAATTTATTGCATTCAAAGAGATAAAAAGGCAGTTTCTGATTGGGTCCCGTGTCTTGCTGCACTTGACGCGCAGTCATCGGAGGCCTTATTTAATAATCTTGAGCCTGTTTTTCTTTTTTTCAGTGCGGTTCCATGGAGTTAATCTCATCTAATGTGAAATCTCTGCACCCTCTGTTATTTCAGAGATCAATCTCTCAACACACAGACATGTAGATGTACAAACAACACAGAACAGTTAAAAGCCCCGTAAAGTGATATCTCCCTGAACACCATGAATCAGTTGTGTATAACTCACCCCCCCTTCTCGCTACATAGACTCTGCTTCTTGTTTTGCTGGCTTGGCAGGCCTTATTATAGGCATCAACGCGTCCAAAAAAATGGCTAGTCGTGAGCCTTAAGCTGGCCATACACTAGTAGACTTTTGAACGAACGCTCAGACGAACATTCTCAGTATTTTCGATGACATGACGAATGTCGTTCTAAAGTAACGTTTGCTTTTACCATTCGATTTTGGCGTGAATGGACTTTCCCGAACATAAGTCGCATTCAGTGTTAGAAATTCACTTTAACCGCTTGGATCACACACTAGCACGCAGCAACCACATTACATTGCAAACGGTTTCAGCGCGCTTGCAGAGCAGCCCCCCCATTCACCTGAATGAGTTGTGATCTGCGGATGACAGCGCCAGTCAAAAGCGACAGGGGGTACGATTCTCGCGGCGGCCGCGAAACAAAGCATTGCATGTGTATACATAAAGGGGATAGTGGTTGGAGGGTGGTTGAAAATGAATGGCCTTTTTCCTTTAACTACTTGCCTACCAGGCACTTTCACCCCCTTACTGCCCAGGCCAATTTTCAGCTTTCAGCGCACTCACGCTTTGAATGACAATCGCACGGTCATGCAGCACTGCACCCATATGAAATTTTTTTTCATTTTTTTTCACACAAATAGTGATTTCTTTTGGTGGTATTTAATCACCACTGGGATTTTTTTACTTTTTGCTAAACAAACGGAAAAAAAATACAGAAAATTAAAAAAAAAAACAAAAACAAAAAACAAAATGTTTTATAGTTAGTTCTAACATTTTGCAAACAGGTAATTTTTCTCCTTCACAGATGTGCGCTAAGGAGGCTGCAGTGATAGGCACTGATGAGGAGGCACAGATGGGCACTGATGGGCACTGATAGGTGGCACTGATGGGCACTGATGAGGAGGCAATGATGAGGCTGCACTGATGGACACTGATAGGTGGCACTGATGGGTCCTGATAGGTAGTACTGAAGGGCACTGATAGGCGGCACTGATGGGCACTGATAGGATGCACATGAGGAGGCAATGATGAGGCTGCACTGATGGACACTGATAGGTGGCACTGATGGGTCCTGATAGGTAGTACTGAAGGGCACTGATAGGTGACACTGATGGGTATTGGTAGGCAGCACTTATGGGTACTGGTAGGCAGCACTGATGGGCATTGGTAGTCAGCACTAATGGGCACTGGTAGGTGGCACTGAGGGGCACTGAGAGGTGGCACTGATGGGCACTGATGAGGAGGCATTGATGAGGCTGCACTGATGGGCACTGATAGGTGGCACTGATGGGTCCTGATAGGTAGTACTGAAGGGCACTGATAGGCGGCACTGATGGGCACTGATAGGATGCACATGAGGAGGCAATGATGAGGCTGCACTGATGGACACTGATAGGTGGCACTGATGGGTCCTGATAGGTAGTACTGAAGGGCACTGATAGGTGGCACTGATGGGTATTGGTAGGCAGCACTTATGGGTACTGGTAGGCAGCACTGATGGGCATTGGTAGTCAGCACTAATGGGCACTGGTAGGTGGCACTGAGGGGCACTGAGAGGTGGCACTGATGGGCACTGATGAGGAGGCATTGATGAGGCTGCACTGATGGGCACTGATAGGTGGCACTGATAGGTACTGGTAGGCGGCACTGATGGGCACTGATGAGGAGGCATTGATGAGGCTGCACTGATGGGCTCTGATAGGTGGCACTGATAGGTACTGGTAGGCGGCACTGATGGGCACTGGTAGGCAGGACTGATAGGTGGCACTGATGAGGAGGCAATGATGAGGCTGCAGCGTGAGGAAAGAAAAGCCGATAACTGGCTTGTGTTTACTTCAATGATTAGCTAACCAAACCCCTCGGCTCTCTGTGGCCAGCGTGTTAAAAGCTTTCAGTCACTGTCATACTGTAATCTCGCTATATACTGGAGGGCCATGCTGAGATTTAACCTTTACCTGCTCCCTGTGGGGGTACCATGCACACCTGGGGCTGGGGACCACGAGAGAGAGAGGGAGAGAGATGGCTTAAATTAAGTTATTATATGTATTATTTATTTATTATAAATATTTATTTGTTAAATAAATGTATTTAATTATATTTAGTGTAATATATAGTAATATATATAATAATAATAATAATTTTATAAAATTATTTTAAAAAATTGTTGAAAAAATAAAATACAGAATAAAAAAAACAAAAATGTAGCATATATATATATATATATATATATATATATATATATATATATATATATATATTACACTAAATATAATTAAATACATTTATTTAAGAAATAAATATTTATAATAAATAAATAATAATAAATAATATTTACAGTATTTCACAAAAGTGAGTACACCCCTCACATTTTTGAAAATATTTTATTCTATATTTTCATGTGACAACACTGAAGAAATGACACTTTGCTAAAATGTAAAGTAGTGAGTGTACAGCTTGTATAACAGTGTAAATTTGCTGTCCCCTCAAAATAACTCAACACACAGCCATTAATGTCTAAACCGTTGGTAACAAAAGTGAGTACACCCCTAAGTGAAAATATCCAAATTGGGCCCAAAGTGTCCATATTTTGTGTGGCCACCATTATTTTCCAGCACTGCCTTAACCGTCTTGGGCATGGAGTTCACCAGAGCTTCACAGGTTGTCACTGGAGTCCTCTTCCACTCCTCCATGATGACATCACAGAGCTGGTGGATGTTAGAGACCTGGTGCTCCTCCACCTTCCATTTGAGGATGCCCCACAGATACTCAATAGGGTTTAGGTCTGGAGACATGCTTGGCCAGTCCATCACTTTACCCTCAGCTTCTTTAGCAAGGCAGTGGTCATCTTGGAGGTGAGTTTGGGGTGGTTATCATGTTGGAATACTGCCCTGCGGCCCAGTCTCTGAAGGGAGGGGATCATGCTCTGCTTCAGTATGTCACAGTACATGTTGGCATTCATGGTTCCCTCAATGAACTGTATCTCCCCAGTGCCGGCAGCACTCATGCAGCCCCAGACCATGACACTCCCACCACCATGCTTGACTGTAGACAAGACACACTTGTCTTTGTACTCCTCACCTGGTTGCCGCCACACACACCTGACACCATCTGAACCAAATACGTTTATTTTGGTCTCATCAGACCACAGGACATGGTTCCAGTAATCCATGTCCTTAGTCTGCTTGTCTTAAGCAAACTGTTATCGGGCTTTCTTGTGCATCATCTTTAGAAGAGGCTTCCTTCTGGGATGACAGCCATGAAGACCAATTTGATGCAGTGTGCGGCGTATGGTCTGAGCACTGACAGGCTGACTGCCCCACCCCTTCAAGCTCTGCAGCCATTCTAGCAGCATTCATACATCTATTTCCAAAAGGACAACCTCTGGAGATCAACCTTTTTGGTCGACCATGGCGAGGCCTGTTCTGAGTGGAACCTATCCTGATATATATATATATATATTACATTACAAGTAAAGATAATTATATATGTTTATATATATATTCTGTATATTTAATTATAAATAATGTTTTTTTACTTTTTTTTTTTTGGGGGGAGAAGGGGTAAAGCAATAGGGTAATATGTAAGGTGATGTTTCATCTGCTTCTATTTTGCCTTCTCTGGTTTCTCCCTCCCCTCTCATCACCATGCTAATGAAAATATAAAATAGAACCTTTCCAGTTTCATTACATACTTTATTTTAAATCCAATAATGTAATCACTGGGTCTCTGTTATTCTCTATGCAGAACAGACAGATCATGGCTGATTTAAGAGGCCAGCAGTGGGCTGTATAGTGTCCTAAAAAAATCACAGCACCCTACTTCAGTGCACCTGAGCTCTCTGCCCTAATGCTAGCAATGGGAGAAGTTATGCAAATATCAAAATGCCTTGATGGGTGGGTGTCAGTCGGGAGGCGTGGGCAGTCCTCGGCAGGCTCTAGTCAGTGGAAAAACCTCCTTACATTGATGATTAATGAAGAAATGCCTCCTTAGATTGGTAGACAGTGGAGAAAGGCCTCCTTAAATTTTTGGTTGGTGGAGAAGAGCCTCTTCATATTTGTGGTCAGTGGAGAAGGGCCTCCTTCTTTTGGTGGTTGGTGGAAAAGAGCCTTCTTGTATTGGGGATTACTGGAGAACAGCCTCCTTACATTTGTGGTGAGTGGAGAAGAGTCTCCTAACATTGTAGTCAGTGAAGAACAGACATTGGTGGTTGGTGGAGAAGAACCACCTTACACTGGTGGTCAGTAGAGAAGAACCTCCTTACACTGGTGGTCAGTGGAGAAGAACCTCCTTACACTGGTGGTCAGTGGGGTAGAACCTACTTACACTGGTGGTCAGTGGAGAAGAACCTCCTTACACTGGTGGTCAGTGGAGAAGAACCTCCTTACACTGGTGGTCAGTGGGGTAGAACCTACTTACACTGGTGGTCAGTGGAGAAGAACCTACTTACACTGGTGGTCAGTGGAGAAGAACCTCCTTACACTGGTGGTCAGTGGGGTAGAACCTACTTACACTGGTGGTCAGTGGAGAAGAACCTCCTTACACTGGTGGTCAGTGAAGAAGAACCTCCTTACACTGGTGGTCAGTCAAAAGCCTCCTTACACTGGTGGTCTGTAGAGAAGATCCACCTTACACTTGTATTCAGCGGATAAGTGCCTTCTTACATTGGTGTCTAGTGCAGAAGAGCTTCTTTACTTTGGTGATTAGCAATGTAAGAAGGTTTTTCTTTACCAATCACCAAAGTAAAGAAGCTCTTCTGCACTAGACACCAATGTAAGAAGGCACTTATCTGTTAAACACAAGTGTAAGGAGGACCTTCTCTACAGACCACCAGTGTAAGGAGGCTCTTGACTGACCACCAATGTAAGGTGGTTATTCTCTACTGACTACTAGGGATGAGCCGAACACCCCCCGGTTCGGTTCGCACCAGAACCCGCGAACGGACCGCAAGTTCGCACGAACGTTAGAACCCCATTGACGTCTATGGGACTCGAACGTTCGAAATCAAAAGTGCTCATTTTAAAGGCTAATTTGCATGGTATTGTCCTAAAAAGGGTTTGGGGACCCGGGTCCTACCCCAGGGGACATGTATCAATGCAAAAAAAACTTTTAAAAACGGCCGTTTTTTCGGGAGCAGTGATTTTAATGATGCTTAAAGTAAAAAAAAAAAAGTGAAATATTCCTTTAAATATCGTACCTGGGGGGTGTCTATAGTATGCCTGTAAAGTGACGCGTGTTTCCCATGTTTAGAACAGTCCCTGCACCAAATGTCATTTTTAAAGGAAAAAATCTCATTTAAAACTGCTTGCGGGTTTAATGTCATGTCGGGTCATGGCAATATGGATGAAAATCAGTGAGACAAACGGCATGGGTACCCCCCAGTCCATTACCAGGCCCTTTGGGTCTTGTATGGATATTAAGGGGAACCCCGCACCCAAATTAAAATAAGGAAAGGTCCCTATATACTCTGAACAGCAGTATTCAGGCGGTGCAAACAAGACAGGGACTGTAGGTTTGTTGTTAAGTAGAATCTGTTTGTAATTTTGAACATTTTTAATGTGTTTAGCTCAGGCCAAAAAATCTTTTCTAAGCTTTTTGGAAAACATAGGGAAGGGTTATCACCCCTGTGACATTTGTTTTGCGTCTTTCCTCCTCTTCAGAAGATTTCACCTCACTTTTTTGTCCCAATGAAAAATGTTTTTGGAAAATTTGGGTTTTTTTGTGGAACAAGGATTGGAAAGCATCAGTGGAAAGGAGAAATTGTTTTCCCATATTAACTCTTACAGGAGAGAATTTCCCTTCCTTAGGGGTAGATTTCATCTCACTTCCTGTTGTCTCCTTCCGTTTGCAAGTAGGAGTCGTTTGTAAGTTAGATGTTTGAAAGTAGGGTCCTGCCCTATATACTCAGCAGAAATTTGGGCCTTAGGTGTTGCTGTGGCCAAAACACTGTAAGCCCTCACAGGGCCCTGCTGTGAAATATTAGATCAAGAATTGTAATTACATGCCCCTGTTGAACAGGAGCTGAAAAATTAGGCCTTAGGCACTGGTGCTGGTGCCACAACACTGCAACCCCTCGCAGACACTCTAGTTGGAACGCAGGAACGAGCCCTGCTGCAAAGTATTGCATCAAAAATTGTAATTACACGCCCCTGTTAGACAGGGGCAGAAAAATTGGGTCTTAGGCACTGGTGCTGGTGCCACAACACTGCAACCCCTCACAGACACTCTAGTTGAAACGCAGGAACAAGCCCTGCTGCAAAGTATTGCATCAAAAATTGTAATTACACGCCCCTGTTAGACAGGGGCTGAAAAATTGGGTCTTAGGCACTGGTGCTGGTGCCACAACACTGCAACCCCTCACAGACACTCTAGTTGAAACGCAGGAACAAGCCCTGCTGCAAAGTATTGCATCAAAAATTGTAATTACACGCCCCTGTTAGACAGGGGCTGAAAAATTGGGTCTTAGGCACTGGTGCTGGTGCCACAACACTGCAACCCCTCACAGACACTCTAGTTGGAATGCAGGAACGAGCCCTGCTGCAAAGTATTACATCAAAAATTGTAATTACACGCCCCTGTTAAACAGGGGCTGAAAAATTGTGCCTTAGGCACTGGTGGTGGCGCCCAGAACCAAAAATGTTCTTACAAGCTATCAGCGTGATGATTGAGGAGGAAGAGGATAATTACTCAGGGATAGTCACTCAGCATCAGCATAGGCAGTCTTTGAAGGGATCTGAGATTTCAAAAAAAATTATTCGGTTACATCTGCATCAGGTGCTTGGTAGCTGGTGGTGATCCAAGACTGATTCATTTTTATGAAGGTCAGCCGATCGACCGAGTCGGTGGACAGACGCACCCTGTGATCGGTTACCACGCCTCCAGCAGCACTGAATGTGCGTTCCGAAAGAACGCTGGATGCAGGACAGGCCAGTAGCTCAATTGCATACTGTGCAAGCTCTGGCCAGTGATCCATCCTCAAGACCCAGTAACCCAGAGGATTTTCGGTGGGAAAGGTGTCCAAGTCTGATCTTGCCCCTAGGTATTCCTGCACCATGTAAAACAGACGCTGGCGATGGTTGCTGGAACCGATCATACCTTGGGGCTGCGGACCAAAAAATTGTCTGAACGCATCGGTCAGACGGCCACCTTCTCCACCGCTCCTTCTTTGACTGACCGAAGCCTCAGCAACACGTTGTCCAGAAACAGGAGTTTGTAACCTCCCAGTCTCTGGGAACGCGTTGCACAGACCTTTCTGCAAGGCCTCCCGAAGATGTTTCATCCTCTGCTCCCTCTGCGATGGCAAGATAAGGTCCGCAACCTTACCCTTGTAACGTGGATCAAGGAGGGTTGCCAGCCAGTATTGGTCCTTCTCCTTGATACCACGAATACGAGGATCCTTACGCAGGCTTTGCAGGATCAGGGAGGCCATGCAGCGTAGGTTTGCTGAGGCATTCGGTCCGGAGTCCTCTGGGTCACTAAGGACAACAACGTCCGCAGCCACCTCCTCCCAGCCACGTACAAGTCCATGTGTTCCTTGGGACTGATCCCTTAAAGACTGCTGATGCTGAGTGCCAGGCTCCACCTCCATACTGACACAATCTTCCTCCTCCTCCTCCTCCTCCTCCTCCTCATCCTCTTCCTGTGTGATCGGCGGGCACGCAGGAACACTGTCTGGATAAAGGGGGCCTTGAGAGCTAAGGAAGTCCTCCTCTTCCTGCCTCTGTTCTGCCTCAAGTGCCCTGTCCATTATTCCACGCAGCGTGTGCTCCAACAGGTGGACAAGGGGGACAGTGTCACTGATGCATGCACTGTCAGTGCTCACCATCCTCGTGGCCTCCTCGAATGGTGACAGGACAGTGCATGCATCCCTGATCATGGCCCACTGGCGTGGGGAAAAAAAACCAAGGTCCCCTGACCCTGTCCTGGTGCCATAGTCGCACAGGTACTCATTGATGGCCCTCTGCTGCGTGTGCAGCCGCTGCAGCATGGCCAACGTCGAGTTCCACCTGGTGGGCATGTCACAGATTAGGCGGTTCTTGGGCAGGTTAAACTCCTTTTGGAGGTCCGTCAGCCGAGCACTGGCATTATATGACCGGCGGAAATGCACAGAGACTTTCCTGGCCTGCCTCAGGACATCCTGTAAGCCCGGGTACCTGCCCAAGAACCGCTGCACCACCAAGTTAAGGACGTGAGCCAAACAGGGCACATGGGTCAGTTGTCCCTGTCGGAGGGCAGAGAGGAGGTTGGTGCCATTGTCGCAAACCACCATTCCTGCCTTAAGTTGGCGTGGCGTCAACCACCTCTGAACCTGCCCCTGCAGAGCTGACAGAACCTCTGCCCCAGTGTGGCTCCTGTCCCCCAAGCACACCAGCTCAAGCACCGCATGGCATCTTTTGGCCTGCGTACTTGCGTAGCCCCTTGAACGCCTACGGAGCACCGCTGGTTCCGAGGAAGAGGCCATGGAGGAAGAAGAAGAGGAGGGGGTGGAGGAGAGAGGTGTGTCACAATCAGCATTTTGGAGGCGTGGTGGCGGAACAACCTCCAACACTAATGCACCTTGTCCTGCATCCTTCCCAGCTGCCAGCAGAGTCACCCAATGCGCCGTGAAACTTAAGTAACGTCCCTGTCCATGCCTGCTGGACCATGAGTCAGCGGTAATATGCACCTTACCGCTGACCGCCCTGTCCAGCGAGGCATGGACATTGCCTTCCACATGCCGGTAGAGAGCCGGAATCGCCTTCCGTGAGAAAAAGTGGCGTTTGGGTACCTGCCACTGAGGAACCGCACATTCCACAAACTCACGGAAGGGGGCAGAGTCTACCAACTGAAAAGGCAGCAGTTGAAGTGCTAGCAATTTTGCCAAGCTAGCATTCAACCGCTGGGCATGTGGATGGCTGGGAGCAAACTTCTTTCGGCGGTGCAGCAGCTGGGGCAGGGAAATTTGCCTGGTACAATCTGACGTCGGTGTACCAAAAGCAGATTGCCCACAAGTACTTGGCTGTGACACACCTAATTCTACACCTTCATTCCTCTCACTGCAGGTCGCAGAGAGGACTGAAGGTCTAGTGGGGTTGGAAATCTCAGCTGATGAGGAGCAAGGAGAGATCGTCTTTGTTCTTTGGTGTGGGTCTTTTAGATACGCTTGCCAACGAACTGCATGGCAGGTCAACATATGTCTGGTCAAGCATGTGGTACCCAAGCGGGAGATGTTTTGGCCACGCGAGATACGCTTGAGACATATGTTGCAAATAGCAGCGGTGCGATCTGATGCACTCGTCTCAAAAAAGGCCCACACCAAAGAACTTTTTGAATAACGCGCAGAGACTGCAGCGCCCTGCACATGTGGAGCTTTGGGGTGTGATGCAGTCAATGTGCTGCCCTTAGGCTGGCCCCTGGAGGGCATCCTGCCTAGTTGGTGATGTGCCACCTCCTCCTCCTCCTCCTCCTCCTCCTCCTCTCTCCTATCAGGCACCCACGTTGAGTCAGTGACCTCATCATCCCCTCCCTCCTCATCACTGGAGCAAACCTGGCAGTATGCTGCAGCAGGGGGAGCATGACTGCCAGATTGCTGTCCTTCTTGGGCACCCCCTCTGTCCGTGCTCATGTTACTGCCTTCATTGAGCTCAGTATCATCATCAGAGCCTTCCAAACGCTGGGCATCCTCCTGGAGCATGTACCCAACACTGTGGTCAAACAGTTCGAGGGAATCCTCATGAGGACATGGTGGAGCTAGGGAAGGAGTCACTGATGACATTGAGCTGAGGGAAGAGGCCGCTGCTTTGCCAGACAAAGCACCCTGGGCATGGGTGAGAGAGGATGAGGAGGATGAGGACGGCTTGGTCATCCACTCGACCAAGTCTTCCGCATGTTGCGGCTCAACACGGCCAGCTGCCGAAAAAAAGGCCAAGCGTGTCCCATGGCCACGTGCTGATGAGGATGCACCGTCTCCACGACCAGCACTAGACACAGAGCCTGCTTGCCCTCTCTTATTGGCTTGTGACTGTCTGCCTCTCCTTCTTGGCCTTCCAGACATACTAATGGCCTGTAGCTGCACTAAGCTGGGATAGAACACCTGTAATTTTCTTCAGGTAGCTTTATATACTGTAACCAGACAAGCCTGCCTGTCAGTAGGAAGATAACAGGAACGGATCTAGCTGAACACTGTGAGCAGGACGTACTGCACTAAATGTATATAGCAGGAACGGATCTAGCTGAACACTGTGAGCAGGACGCACTGCACTGAATGTAAATACCAGGAACGGATCTAGCTGAACACTGTGAGCAGGACGCACTGCACTGAATGTAAATACCAGGAACGGATCTAGCTGAACACTGTGAGCAGGACGCACTGCACTGAATGTAAATAGTCTAGCTGCCTGACCGTGGTACTAATAGGATCAAAAAGAACACCTGTAATTTTCTTAAGGTAGCTTTATATACTGTAACCAGACAAGCCTGCCTGTCAGTAGGAAGATAACAGGAACGGATCTAGCTGAACACTGTGAGCAGGACGTACTGCACTAAATGTATATAGCAGGAACGGATCTAGCTGAACACTGTGAGCAGGACGCACTGCACTGAATGTAAATACCAGGAACGGATCTAGCTGAACACTGTGAGCAGGACGCACTGCACTGAATGTAAATACCAGGAACGGATCTAGCTGAACACTGTGAGCAGGACGCACTGCACTGAATGTAAATAGTCTAGCTGCCTGACCGTGGTACTAATAGGATCAAAAAGAACACCTGTAATTTTCTTAAGGTAGCTTTATATACTGTAACCAGACAAGCCTGCCTGTCAGTAGGAAGATAACAGGAACGGATCTAGCTGAACACTGTGAGCAGGACACACTGTACTAAATGTAAATAGTCTAGCTGCCTGACCGTGTTACTAATAGGATCAAAAAGAACACCTGTAATTTTCTTAAGGTAGCTTTATATACTGTAACCAGACAAGCCTGCCTGTCAGTAGGAAGATAACAGGAACGGATCTAGCTGAACACTGTGAGCAGGACACACTGTACTAAATGTAAATAGTCTAGCTGCCTGACCGTGGTACTAATAGGATCAAAAAGAACACCTGTAATTTTCTTCAGGTAGCTTTATATACTGTAACCAGACAAGCCTGCCTGTCAGTAGGAAGATAACAGGAACGGATCTAGCTGAACACTGTGAGCAGGACACACTGTACTAAATGTAAATAGTCTAGCTGCCTGACCGTGGTACTAATAGGATCAAAAAGAACACCTGTAATTTTCTTCAGGTAGCTTTATATACTGTAACCAGACAAGCCTGCCTGTCAGTAGGAAGATAACAGGAACGGATCTAGCTGAACACTGTGAGCAGGACGTACTGCACTAAATGTATATAGCAGGAACGGATCTAGCTGAACACTGTGAGCAGGACGCACTGCACTGAATGTAAATAGCAGGAACGGATCTAGCTGAACACTGTGAGCAGGACGCACTGCACTGAATGTAAATAGCAGGAACGGATCTAGCTGAACACTGTGAGCAGGACGCACTGCACTGAATGTAAATAGCAGGAACGGATCTAGCTGAACACTGTGAGCAGGACGCACTGCACTGAATGTAAATAGCAGGAATGGATCTAGCTGAACACTGTGAGCAGGACGCACTGCACTGAATGTAAACAGCAGGAACGGATGTAGCTGAACACTGTGAGCAGGACGCACTGCACTGAATGTAAATAGCAGGAACGGATCTAGCTGAACACTGTGAGCAGGACGCACTGCACTGAATGTAAATAGCAGGAACGGATCTAGCTGAACACTGTGAGCAGGACGCACTGCACTAAATGTAAATACCAGGAACGGATCTAGCTGAACACTGTGAGCAGGACGCACTGCACTGAATGTAAATAGCAGGAACGGATCTAGCTGAACACTGTGAGCAGGACGCACTGCACTAAATGTAAATACCAGGAACGGATCTAGCTGAACACTGTGAGCAGGACGCACTGCACTGAATGTAAATAGCAGGAACGGATCTAGCTGAACACTGTGAGCAGGACGCACTGCACTGAATGTAAATAGCAGGAACGGATCTAGCTGAACACTGTGAGCAGGAAGCACTGCACTGAATGTAAATAGCAGGAACGGATCTAGCTGAACACTGTGAGCAGGACGCACTGCACTGAATGTAAATAGCAGGAACGGATCTAGCTGAACACTGTGAGCAGGACGCACTGCACTGAATGTAAATAGCAGGAACGGATCTAGCTGAACACTGTGAGCAGGACGCACTGCACTGAATGTAAATAGCAGGAACGGATCTAGCTGAACACTGTGAGCAGGACGCACTGCACTGAATGTAAATAGCAGGAACGGATCTAGCTGAACACTGTGAGCAGGACACACTGCACTGAATGTAAATAGCAGGAACGGATCTAGCTGAACACTGTGAGCAGGACGCACTGCACTGAATGTAAATAGCAGGAACGGATCTAGCTGAACACTGTGAGCAGGACGCACTGCACTGAATGTAAATAGCAGGAACGGATCTAGCTGAACACTGTGAGCAGGACACACTGCACTAAATGTTAAATAGTCTAGATAGAAGATAACAGGAACGGATCTAGCTAAACTGAATACAGTGTATATATATATATGCAACACCTGGGATGCATATATATACACAATACACTGTAAGTGCAGCTAACTGACTGACTGTTCTGCCTAATCTATCTAACTCAAATCAAATGACACTGTCTCTCTCTCTCTCTATCTCTCAGCACACCGGAACACACACTACACAGGGCCGCCGTGCAGGCGGCCTTATATAGTGTGGGGTGTGTACTAAATCCCCTGAGCCATAATTGGCCAAAGCCACCCTGGCTTTGGCCAATTACAGCTCTCTCTACTGACGGCGCTGTGATTGGCCAAGCATGCGGGTCATAGTGCATGCTTGGCCAATCATCAGCCAGCAATGCACTGCGATGCCGCAGTGAATTATGGGCCGTGACGCGCCACACGAATTTGGCGCGAACGGCCCATATCGTTCGCAATTCGGCGAACGACCGAACAGCCGATGTTCGAGTCGAACGTGGGTTCGACTCGAACACGAAGCTCATCCCTACTGACTACCAATGTAAGAAGGTTTTTCTTCACCAGTCAGTAGAGAAGAACCACCTTACATTGGTGATCAGTGAAGAAATGCCTCCTTACATTGGCGGTCAGTGGAGAAATGCCTCCTTACATTAGTGGTTGATAAAAAAAAAGGCTCCTTACAAAGGTGATCAGTGGAAAAGAGACACTTTACATTGATGGTCAGTGGAGAAGAGCCTCCTTACTTTGGTAGTCAGTGGAGAAGAGCCTACTTACATTGGTGGTCAGTGCAGAAGAAATTTCTAACTGCTCAAGGAACCCTGGTTGAGAAAGGCTGGTTGAGGGCCGGTTTACATTGAGAGTTCAAAGTCGCATGTCAAGTTGTGCCCCATTAACAGCAATAGAGATGTTCTAATCGGTGCGACTCAAGTCGCTCAGACTTAGAAAAGGGTTCCTTCACTACTTTGGAGGGACTTCATAACGACTTGCATTGACTTCTGTTAAAGAAAGTCGTAATGAATTCACACAGGGATGTCGGCTTCAAAGTCACGCGACTTTGAAGCCGTGTTGATGTGAACTGGCACTATCTATCCTCTATTCAAAACAAAATATAAATCTTTGTCTGGTGTAGTAGCCCCGATAGGTCCTTAGTGAATATAAGACGAATGTACCCAGATTTATTCATCTAGGTGAATCCTTATTGTTTTCAATAGACAGATATCTATTTAAAGTAACAAGACTGCCTCGATCAGAGTGGTGAATGCACATTGGCAAATCCAGCAGGTGTGGATGGGCAATAAACAACAAGTGTCCATAGAGAGGGAAGTGGTCACACTCGCCCCTTTATAAACAGACCCAGATATCCCCCGCCTTAGGAAAACACGTGCCGGAATACCAGAACCCGGCTCCGTTTCGGATCATGTCCCATCCCGGTATCCCACTGACTGTATCTGTAGAGAGCTTTGATTTTTCTTTCTGTCTGCTGTCATCAGTTTGTTATCATAACTTCTTGTGTGTTTTCTTACCGTCCCCGGGGGACCCTGCGTTCTGCGCCCTGACATAACTATCTGCGACTCTCAAGACCCTTTACAGCTAAATCGCAACAGGAGGGGCCAAGGGGAGGAAAGGAGGAGAGCAAGAGAGAGAAAAGATATAG